>SNQN01000097.1:98666-119675 GCA_008642245.1 Bassia scoparia
TATATTACTTGGTATTATAGGGAAATACCTAGTTCAATCTGATATGAACAAATTGTTCATATCAAGGCAAATCAAGGCAAAAAATAAAAAATAAAAATAATATTTTTTTTTATTTTATTTATTTTCCGATTTGCCTTGATATGAACCAATTTGGTTCATATCAGATATGAACTAGTTATTGCTCGTATTATAGTACGAGTATAACATGAAGGAGTGATGATGACTTTATGAGTCATACCTAACTAACCTAAGAAATATAGGTGAGGCAGTCAGGCTTACTCGGCTCAGCTACTCTTTTGACTCTTTCCTCATTTCTCACCTCACTTTCTCTCTCATATCTTATCTTCTCCTTCTTCTCCCCTCTTTTCTCTTTCTCTCTCTTAAAAAAAATGGCTTCTCAACGCAACACCAACCTCACTGCTCTATCACAGCCTCCTCAAAACCCACAAAACCCCTCATCCTTACCCTTCGTCCCAGAAACCATTCATCAGCAACACCCACCTCACCAACGCGTCGTTTCACCTCCCAAAAAGTCTCTGCTTCTCCAATCCCAACAACCCCCTCTCAAACAACAATAAAGCTCCCACCTTTATATCCCCTCTTCAATCCCCAAAAAATCCCACCTTCCATGATTTTTCAGGCAAGAAATCAACTCGTTTGTGTCGAAACTCCACTTTAATCGCCAAAGGTCGAACCTCCCACCCGACATTCGCCTGTTGCGGAGGATGTTCTGTTGCAGCTACTCAATCTTCTTGCTTGATGATCACCAGTTCGAGAGTCTTCTGTTGGGTTGAAGGGAAGCTTTTGGTCAGAAGATTACTGCTTTTGCTAAGGAGTTTGGGAATAGAGGGGATTCTTCAAAGGCTGTTATTTGCTATGAATTTGCTGTTCAAAGGAGAAGGTGAGTGAGAGAGGTAGTTGGCTAGTACTATGATTGTGTAATGGGTAGATTAGGGAAAGTTGAATTAGCTAGGCTTGTGTTTGATAATGCTGTTAATGGTGGTTATGGCAATACTGTTTATACTTATTTGCTCTTGATTAGTGCTATTGGGAGAAGTGGATGTGTCAAGAGGCAATTGGGGTTTTGATATGATGAGAATCAAGGTTTGAAACCTATTTAGTGTCTTATAATGCTGTGATGATTGCCTGTGCTAAAGCAGGGGTTAAATTGGGTTGTGAGTGGTTTTATGAGGATTATGTTAGCAATGGGTTGACCCGGATCGAATACATTTAATTCTATGCTAGCTGTTTGTAAAAGTGGGTTGTGGGAGGAGGCTATGAGGTGGTTATGAGATGGGATTTAGGGGGATTGATCAGGATGTGTTTACTTATATACCTTGTTGGATGTTATTTGCAAAGCTGGGAAGATGGACTTGCTTTCAATATTATGTCGAAATGACTGCAAGAATGTCATGCCTAATGTGGTTACTTATAGTACTGTGATTGATGGTTTGCCAAGGCGGTAGGATGAGACGCGCTAGATATGTTCGAGGAAATGAGGTGCGCCAGGGATTCTCTTGAAGAGTTGTTACAATGCCCCGTGTCGATTTTGGCTAAAGCTGGTAGGTTTAGGATGCTCTGAAGTTGCAAGGAGATGGAGAATTTGGGCATTAGGAAGGATGTGTGACTTACAATGCATTGTTGGTGGGTTGGTAAGCAAGGCAAGTATGTGAGGTAAACAGGTGTTTGAGCAGATGAAAGTGTGTGTTATTCCTAATGTTCTGACTTATTCGACGCTGATGATGTTTATTCAAAAGGTGGTCTATATAGGGAAGCCATGAGGTTTTTAGGGAATTTAAGGAGCTGGTTTGAAAGCTGATGTTGTTCTTTATAGTGGTCTTATTGATGCCTGTGCAAAAATGGACTAGTGAAATCAGCTGTGCTTTTGCTGATGAATGACAAAAGAAGGAATCCGACCAAATGTAGTAACATACAACACTATCATCGATGCATTTGTCGATCCACAGAGAGAGACCTAGCTGATGCTATAGTTCCTGTGAATGGATGGTCAGGTGGGAAACTTCAGTGAAAGTGGCTCGTAATGCCGCTGCACATAATCTTGAAGGTTTGAGCATAATGTGTCATGAGAATCTTGGCAGCTTGCAGCTGAAGTCTCTTAGTATCAGAATTCAATGAGAGCAGGCAGGAGCTCTTGTGCATCTTAGGACTCTTCCAGAAGATGCATCAGCTTGAGATAAAGCCAAACGTGGTAACCTTTTCGGCTATCCTAAACGCTTGCAGGTAGCTCCCTCTCTTATTACTGGGATATTTTATTTATTGATATCTTCTGCTAATTATACTTTGAAGCTGAATCTAATTAATTGTGGCTGAGTTGCATGTGTTTCATTAATTAACTGACAATGCAACAGTATGTAGTGTTTCTTTAATTGCTTAAGAAGGGTTAGCTAATGAGGTTAAATATAGCATCAATACCTGAAAGAAACATGTAGCTCTCATTTTACTTGCAATATATACCTCAATACACGAGCATTGAGTGGTTGTTGCCTCTTTCTTATCAATTGTCTCTGCCAGGCAGTTTTGATAAGGCCATATGTAAGAGGAGTATTGTTTCAACTCCAATTTAATCTTCACCATAGGATACAACATGATCCTGATACGTTACAAAGGCGTTGAAAGTTTGAATGTGTGAGCTTGAAGTGCCAGTAATAGTTTACTCACATTATTTCATTCAGCTTTGTTTGACCTGCGAAATACGATCTTTTCCTCTGGGTCCTTGTCATCTAGTGGACATCAGGCTTGTTGAATGACAAAGTTTAACCCAATTGAAGAATTTCTTATGCTTTGATTCATTTTGAAGCTATTTCTGCTATTAAATTATGAAGGCTTTCTTTGGATAGTTCATTCTGGTTGTTGTAAACTTCTGCTTCATCTTTGTCTGATCATAAGTTATTTTTGCTGTCTTTGAAGTTTACCTGTATTTTTGGTCAGGGAAGTTAACCAAGTAATGATTAATGCAATCTGCAGCCGTTGTAACTCATTGGAAGATGCCGTCTATGTTATTAGAAGACTTCACCTGTTTATGATCGAGGTCTATGGTTCCTCATGGAATGCTCACCGGATCTAGGGGACCGATCTGGCTTCAAGCCCTATCCTGTTTGATGAAGTTAAGCAGTTGATCCTCAACTGCACTCTGCCTTCTACATGCTCTAACTGATGTGCTATTGGCATTTCGGTCAAGTAAGTCCAAACTCTCTAATGCATGTGGTTGAATTTCTATTTTGTTTTTAAGGAGTAAAGGGGGTAAAATTAACATGAATTGATGTGAATTCAGATTACCGGATCGATACAGAAAATGATGGTTGATATTTTGTTGTTTTGCTGTTAATGATTCTTTTGAAAACAAGCCCCTTTTTGTAGATTGGTGCAGTATAGGTATTTTCCTTCGAAAACTGATTCATAAATGTCAAGTATCGTAGTGTGCATCTGTTTTCGAGTATCGGATACTAATTCATGTATGTTATGTAGTAGCTTCAAGCCTTCAACATAGATTCTTGTGTTTTTCTAATTTTGCAATACCTATAATCGCGATGTATTTAATGACTTATATGACGTTATCCTCATGGAAATGGGCTGACCTTTAGTAGATCTCTGCTCCTCTATTCATCACGGGAGCTCAGATTAGCCTTGCGGAAGAAAGAACAGGATACCGTAAGGCCGAATCAAGTGATCAGATCCCAGCAACCCACCACTCACAATCTGCTTGATTATTCGCACCTATATTACAATGCTCGCATGCGGGGGTATCCCGTGCTCTTCCGCACAGAGTGCCGGACACACGCCATCACAAGCTACCGGATCGGCTGAATCACCGTAAGTACGAAGTCATCCACCATATGTGACGACCGAACCCATTGAGCTACCAAAAGCTTAAAACGCCCGCCTGTAACTGTGTTGCGAGTCTAGAGGTAAAACCAGTCATTTCAGGCGTCGGCTGGTCTTTCACCTAAGCATCCTTATCCATGCCCTATTCCACTCTAATTGAAAACTAATATCTTTCTTATCAGCGCTCAGACATTTCCATTCCTATCGCATCTGGGGATCAAATCACGTCTAAGTTTAGTTTGCCAATATATCTACTGAACGACATTGGTACATAGACCAACCCCATCAACGGAGAAGAAAAAGATATTCACCCAGATGTAGAAATATAGCACCCAAAATTCATTTCATAATATAATCGTTGACAGCTTTGCCTCTAGTCATGTCTTTGGAATAATTAATCATTCGAAAAGTCCTCAGTGAGAGTTCTTGTGGCACCGTGACTAGGGTGTGAGGATAAGTATAAGAGTGGCTACTCTCTATCCGCCTAAGTTTGTTTATCCTAAAATTCCAATACATCATGCATTGATCTGAGTATTATAACATCTTTATAAGAACTTTAAACTCAACATGAGAGTCTATCTTGACAAGTATATATTCTTGGAGAGAGCGCCCTGTACCCTTGTGTCGTGACGAAATCAGATCAATAGAAAGCACAGAGTCTAAGAGGATTGAGTTATGTAAAACTATACAACTTCTAAGCGAAGTGACCTCATAATGGATTACTGCTGGCAATTAAAAATAAGATATCATCACGTGACGAGACTTTATCCTACTAGTCAACGCTCGGGTGCTAGTTTAACCTCAACAGGTCGGCTTTTCTGTTTTTGAATTTTACTTATATCATAAAGTGCTCTGAGCTGGATGAAGTCTGAGGAAGCAATCAGCAAACCAAAGTAGTTCCTGTAGAATGGAGATCCCATCTAAAACGACCCATTAGGGCACGCTGCTCCAGGCATAGGGGCCCCCATTAATCAATTTGCAGAGGACCAATGTTGGGAGATTCAATATCACAGGGGCACTGTCAAAGCCTGGTAAAGAAGTCGTGCATCTCTTCAGGTGCTACTGCTTCAGGACGCTTACAACCAACCTTAAAGACCAAGAAATTAGATCAAACCGCCTATTTGCGACGCCCCTTCCTCCTAGTGCAAGACATCGATAGGAAAGCATTTGTTCTTGCCAATCTACATAATTGCCAATCTACCTTGCGCAAATGCCTCGACAAGAGCTTGACTTTTTGACTGAGAAATCAGAGAGCCTTGACCCTTCCCATTGGGGCTGTGGACCAGTCATACTGCCGGATTGGGATTCTCTCATTACCTTCGAAGATCGTTTGGATGTGTATGGAGATCGCCCAACTCACAGCCGCCCCACGACTCCAACCCTCGACATCACCAAATAAAAACGCCTTGATTGGACCATTCAGAGCAGTGCATTACCTTTCCCCCATATATTAACCTACAAATCGATTTAACCCTGGTATATAATTGGTAACACATTTAGGGACCGGCCTCTTGCTTACGCTGCCTTGCCCTGCTCACATATATGGCCCATTGTTTGTGCTAGTGACGTTGCCCACTTCACGCAGAAGCATCTAATCGCACAGAACAGCGATCATCCACTTCTCCAGGTGACTCGTTCTTCATTCATAATCTTACTGAGTCACCAGTGTTTGGCCCGCGCTTCAGGTCGTAGTCTGGTTAATTAGTTTATCTGGAGATCTTTTTGATACTGTTAAATACAGAATGAAGAAGCTTTATCTTGTGAATGCAAAATTGAGAGAAGATATGTAACTGTACACCTATTACAGCAATACAATGAGGGTATGCTCTATGTTTGATTCAAGCATACAACTCTCCAATTAGTGATTTCATTGATGCAATATGCCAAATATTCAGTGTTTGGCTGTCTGTTCTAGTTATTGCGAGAAGTGAGATGAATTCAAAGATAACTCACGTTAACTACTGTAATAATATGATTCAACTAAATAACTTTCGAAGTGGTCCAAGTGACACTGAGTTATGGATCCTGTGTAATTCTTGCTTTCGACCATCTCGCAACTTGCCGATTAGAAAACAGACATTTTTACAGATCCAATTCATGGAATTACATTAAATGTTCAAAGTTAACTTGACATTCAACTACCAGTATTTGATGGTAGTGTATCCACATTAGTAATTAATCAATAGGTTAATATATTGGCAACAAATGTCTTCATTAGTATACTAGACTTCGATTATTTAGATAGGTAAATGATTTCGTCTCATGTACTTAGAAAATTGGAATCTATGCCTAATCATGTTTGATTAATGTAAGTTCTACTAGCCTCATTTCCTGTGACCTACTATTAGGGTAATCCTGCAATGCTCTTCTGAACTTACTTAACTTGATAAGTATTTATTAGTCTCGTATCTACCATAATCCTAAGTACCACTTTGACACCTGTGTATTTTAACAATTAAGTTCGCAAGTTGTTAAAGTTGACGACTAGTGACGTTTGCATTAGACTCCAGTTTATTTGCTTTAAATATGTCTTATAATGTCTATAAACTTGACCAACGTTCTTTTGTTGAAACACCTTTGTTTTTTTAAAAAAGATCTCCTTATCTTTTACTTATATTATGAACTTTTCATTGAATTAAGGTAAAGATTTACATGGTTGGAATATTCGACTCTTAAAAAGTTATAACGAAAATAACTACTAACTTGTTCCTTGTTTAGTACTCTACAATTCGAGAAGTGTGGATCGAGAGGTTAAAAAAAATGCCTTAGTAACTCGCAAAAGGTGATGCTAGCTTTGCCATGCTCAAAGGGAGAAATAATCACTAGACCCAATGTATTTTATTATGCCTAATAAAGCTCATCCAAAAACGAAAGTTTGGAAGTGCTTAGCTAGAGTTTACATGTTCGAAACATAGATCATGCCATCATAATTGCCAAAAATCAACACTAATTGGTCAAATGTTGTTCAACGTCTACCTGATCCTATGATTAAATATGGTTGAAATACTGGTTTAAATGAAAGTGTGGTTCAATGTGTCAATATAGCGGCAGATGTCAATTCAATCGGCTATATGCTGTTAATTTGTGGATCGGTAATTGGAATATTATACACATTTTCCCGCAACAATTACGAAAATAGATACGTGCAAAACCCTTAGCGCCTTAGGCCTCTTCCGAATCCAAAGCAAACTAAAAAACCGAGTGCACGGTACCTGACAGCGACATGCACATCGATATCAAATTGAATTCTCCTTCTCCTATTCTTTTGCTGCAACATTCTGTTCAAAAGCTATAGATCTTTTATTGATGCCAGTTAGATAATATTGCCCAGAAATACTACACATCAACCAGAACATGAATTGTTCGAATTGATAAGGAAGTTTGTTGATGGTTCATTTGAAAGCACCTAGAGGAAACTGCTTAAAATCATATCTTTCGGCTGAAAGACTCTTGGATCAAACTCAACCGTATTTCTGAGCTGTTTATAGAGCTCTCTTGCTTTCTCTTCGTCATCTACAAGAAATGGTCACTCTAAATCACTCGGTGATGCTACTCATCTGTGATTTGTATTTTTCTGTTGCTCCTATAAATTGATATCACTGATTCTTGATGCTCACGTCTTATCTGAACTGTTAGATTTGCTATATAGTTAGTTGGCCGAGCTGCATTCGAAATGCTTCGTATTCTGTCTTGACAAATAATAGCATTAGCATAACTACAGTTGTTTATATTAGTACCGTCGTGAATTGATGCTATTATCTCTATTCGTTTTATGGAATTAACAGATTGGTTTTGTGATCGGTGAAATATTAGGTCGAACCATAGTGTATAACAAGATAGTTATCTCTTTTGTTGAGAGGGATTTGGTGGGTTTTTGGGTGATAAAAGTCTATAGTCTCAATACCTCTTGATTATTCCTAGGCAAAAAGATAGGTAAAATTTCATATTAAATTGCCTTTGTTGTCACTATATCTAATTGATCGTAAACGTTACATATCGTTCATTGCTGTAAATCATAAATAAGAAAAGAAATATAAATAGCTGTATTATCATTCTCAAACTTAAAAGTTGAGCATTATCCGACGAATCATGTAATGTGTTGGAAGCTGAAATAACCTATTATTGTCGCTGCTTTTATGAACTATGGTGTATGATAGAATATTCTGCGTTTACTATGAGCAGCCGGGATAGTGTTCGCAGATTGAATTTTTGGATCATGCGTTCGAAAACCTGATATATGACATTCATGAATTGAGATCTTATTTTGTATGTTCCTTACATATAGCTGATACCGATAGATAATACAGAAGAACATGAAACTGGACTTATCGCAATTGTTTAAGTGTGCGGTGTTAGATCTTTTAATCTTGTTGGCATACTCGACTTAATACCATGATAGAAAACCAGAACCAGTAGTGTCTTTCCTAATGTAGTCGATATCAAGAATATATGTGTCATACATCGCAAATTATCTCCTGATGCCTATATATGGATCTGTTCCCATTTAGGATTGGCCCATTAGTGGGTCGTTTGCTACTTTGTTCGTAGCTTACAATGATTATCGTCCGTTTGTTATCATCACCTATCCGGACTAACTTGGAGGATTCAAGCCGTGTATTTCATAGAGCATAAGGATTAAATTGAAAATAGCCCTGATATAGGCAATGACATTGATTATTGTGTTTTATATAGGTCCATATTAGCGATACAATATAACTACAAGCATAATCATAGCAATGTAATCGAGTTAGCCCCCAGTGCTCTTCATGTTGTCAAGTCGTCTTCGACTAGCACAACTCATGTATAACTTCCTGCTAAAGATGCTCTGTAGCTGTGGCTATTCTTATGTATATCATGTACTTTTCTCGTACCGCTATTGCATTTGAAGATGTGGGAACTTAGTTCTAGCTCTCACTAGCACAATCATTCAGTATAACTTCTGTGTGTTCCTCGGTATCCGTAGCAGCAAGATGCTCCTTAACCATCAAAAACTATGATCCAATATAGATAATAGATTTTGCAGGTGACATTGTGACAACCCTAAAGCAATATCACATTATGGAGAACTAATTGAACAAGTTTAAGTTGCTTAGCGACAGAGCTTGAACTCAAAGGATTCTTGTCAGGGTTTCCCAGTGCCGTTGGCTACTTGGCTCATTGTTGGGTATGCGAATCAAAAATTGTCCAAAGAGAACAGTTTAAAAGTTTTCTGCTGTTAGGTACCTGCAATGATGTAAACCTCTTTAGAATTAGTATTAGACGCATTTTACCGATATGAAAGGATCAATATGCCCCTTAAAGTAAAAAGTTATTAATATATTCCTTAACACTTCTGTTAGGTAAGCCAAATTATTTACGAAGACTAAGATCTGTGATGGGCTAGGGCTAACGTTGCATTGCGAAATAGGCTAGTCGATCTCTTGATTTTTACCGATGGAATTGCTGCGCAAACTTTCTCTGCTCTGCAATTTTTACCTGTCTTTTAACCTTTGAAAATTCCGATTTTGCTGGTTGCAAACTGCGCGATCGTATGGGAACTACTGAACACTAAGATTGGAGATGGAAAAAGATTAATCGAGGAGGAATAAAAAACTTTAAGGACTTGTATGCTTTGTTATAATAAGCATCTCATAAACAATGAATCACTATAGGAGTGGTTACGTAAGAAAATGACTTACATCTCGTATCTTACATAGCCTTTTCTTTCTGGGATTCGGTTCTCTCTATACTTTATTCATCACAATGGCCCCATTTTATGGAAAAAGAAAAACTCCTCTCTACCTCGTCCTGGTATCATGAGATGTTTTGAACTCCATTGGTGTATGAGGAGACCGAGGAAGCATAACTTATGAGTTCATAAAAAAGAGTATGTGTTAACACTAACCATTTTAGCTGTAGCTTATGATTGTATATAGCAAAGAGTTTTAAACTGGAGTGATGGAGGTGTGGCTTTTTTTTAGCTATACTAAAGTACACAGAAGCTGTGATAAGATGGTTGAATCTATCTTACATACGTTTAGGCCTTAAGCATGCACCAGCACCTTTTTACCACTGGCATCCCTTCTGATAATTCTCTTTCATGTATTCCTATACAATTTATTGCAAGCTGATTCACTATTTGTATTTCCAATTTGACGAAATTACTTTATCCTGAGTATGCGTACAGCACTGTCAGCTGCAAGATGCTCAAATATCTGTTTCTCCTGATTGCCATAACATTGGTGCAAATGCTGCCAAGTGAATGCATATTTGCATTAGTAATGGCACTGCTACAGTCTGCATGGATCAAATAAGACGCTGTGCTTTTGGGCTTAAATATCCCTCATATTGCTTTCTTGATCCAATTTCGTAGAGGTAGAAACATAATTAGTCAAAAGGGCTTGGTGTCGTTTGTTAATATGTCATTTTTTTAATCATAATTTTTATCTGGTGAGCCTCCTTTTTGCTTAGGCCTGCTGAGGCTCTTGGAGCTATTGGTTTAGAAAACAAATGTATCCTTCATTGACCAAAGAAGCTTGGCCTTCTGTAGTCCAGCCATCTGGAGGTTAAAAGAATACATGTTGAATTAGACTTCTGCATCAGGATCTGAGGAAAGAAAGAAATAAAGAAACTAACGATATAGAAGGACCATCATCCTCCTCTATCCTTGTCGGTTGACCCAGCTCGCCAGCAGCTTCATTGACTCTCTATATCTGAACCTAAAGGCAATTTGTTTACAATATATTTTAACTGAGTAGCACTTATAGGATTAGCTGCAGAAGGTCGTCAAGAGTACAGTCGTGCTGTTTACTAGTCTTAGTGATCATTGTGTTTTATGTTTGTTTTTCATTTTCAAGGCATGTGCTACTGGGTATAGAAACAAAGGATAATAGTAATCGCGGCATATGCTGCTCTTTATGAATTGCTCTACGCAATGATGGCGGTAGATGAAGGCTATCTGCGGTTGCAGTCTGTGAAGATTCACTGGGAAGCTTAACAAAGTGCTCTAAATTTGCGCACAGTGAGGTTAGTTATATTTGTCGAAATTACTCATGCAACAATTGAATATATTTATACCTCATTTTCCTACTCCTAGCAAATATAATTCTTGCAACTATATATGCTGCAATTTAGTCTGATGGCAATCATGATCCTGATCCATTTTAGCATATCAATTGTTCACTGCTTAGAAGTTTTTGTTAGATATATCAAACAAACCTCCTCTGATGGATTTAAATGAAGTGTATCTGATAGCCTTTGATATAGTGCATGAGTATAAAGCATTTTAGTCGTAAAAAAGAAAAAATTTATCGCATAAAAAATATTCAAGCACGCATCGCGTGCATCAAATACTAGTAAAACAATAGTTGATCGAGTTGAGGGGCGAATTTTCAGTTGATTTGAAAGATAAAATATACTTTCTTCGTATGGTTTTAATTGCAATAAAACAAATTTCACCCATATCGAAGTTCAGGTTTAATAATGTAAACTAGCAAATTAATCAAAATAAGTTTAATACAATTAAGTTATAATCTCATTCTTCATTTTGTTAAAATTATTTTTAAGGGAAAAATATAATTTCATCAATTAAAGTCTAATCACACCTACTATAAGCATCGTAGAAAAATAAAATACATTCTAAATTAATCAAGTATATTCTTCTTCAAATAAATGACAGACTTAAAAACTACACACTATTCTATTTAATTTACCAAAATTTTGATAACCTACCTCTTAAAAAAAAGAAAATGAAAACGAAAAAGAAGAAGCAGGGAGAGATTAATTTGACAAAGTCATAATGCTCAGCAAATGTTATTTTATTTTAGGTGAACTTAATCAAATAAATTGAATAGTACGACGTAGTACTGAATTAATATAATGATCGAAACATATAATTATACTTAAGAAATAATGATCAAATCTGATTGTTTAACCTACCAACTTGGCAACTTGTCCGCTTGTACAGTTATATAATTCATACTCTTTTTTTTTAGTAGTTTTACTTTTCATTTTGGGATGTTTTTAATTGATTGTTTCAAATCAATTTAAAAACATGATATCAAAGTCACCAACCAATGCCTCAATCAACTACTCCAAATACCAACTTATATACTTTATTCAACAAAATTTCTTAATATATACTGGTAGAATTAGCTACGGATTATAGAATCTGCTAGGGCTGGTTAACAGATCAGGTCGGGTTGGTTTCAGGTTCGGGTCAATAATAAACGGGGGTTGAAAATCTCAACCCTAACCCGACCTGCTTATTAAATGGGTCACCCACTTAACCCGTTTAACCCATTTATGTATTATAGTTTTTATAAAAAAATATTTGTAATATTTATAATAATAAAGGTATTTGTGTCGAAAAGTTATATTTAAAATGAGAATATGATTCAATAAATTATTTATAATAGATCTTTAGATTTAATGAAATTTTTGTGAGTAATTTTCRCATTTTAAATATCATTTTCTTATAGAAATTTATTAAATGGGTCTTATCAGGTTGTTTTCGGGTTCAAAAATCAAACCTGAACCTAACCCGTTTAATTAAAAGGTAAAAACAGGTTGACCCGTTTATCTAATTGGGTCGAAATCTTCAACCCAAACCCATTTATTTCAGGTCGGGTTCGTGTTCGGTAAACGGGTTGGGTCAGTTTTCCCCAGCCCTAGAATCTGCCCCTAAATAGGGACGGATTCTATTATCCGTCGCTAAAGTTATGATTAATTTTATACAATGTGTAATGGTTGAGGTAGTAGGGTACTTAGGGACGGATTTTCTGTAATTCATCCCTAAATTAGGGACGGATGTAAGATAATCCATCCTTAAATTTCAATTTTTTTGCATCTAATTTGAAAATCCGTAACTTTCAAATTTAGGGACGGAATTTCAAAAATCCGTCTCTAAATTTCAATTTTTTTTGTCTTTAACTTGAAAATCCGTAACTTGTAAATTTAGGGACGGAATTTATGAAATCCGAAATTCAAATCCGTCCCTAAATTTCAATTTTTTTTCCTCTAATATAACTTGAAAATCTGTAACTTGCAAATTTAGGGACGGAAAATTAAAATCCGTCCCTTAATTTCCACTCTTTTTGCCTTTAAACAAATTATAAATTTATGTATCTCCACCCATATCCGACCCATCAGTCACCCGATTAAAATCTACAATTAATCGAATTTTCATCCATGGATGGATCGAATATCCATTAGAGTAAGGTGAAATTACCGGAACTAAATGAATCTAATGATGTGTTGAATTACTTGAGTTGTTGACTTCAATGTTTGTCTTTCTCATGTTATTTTCTTGATTGGTACGAGGACTACTAATAGGCTATTATTACGAGTACTGTATAATTTACCAATCCCAGATGCCCAGCCCATGAACTGGCAACTACTTTCTTATTTTCTTGATTGGTACGACGTACGAGGACTAGTAAAGTAGTAATACTGTAATAAGCTACTTGTAGTATTTTAATTTATCAATCCCTGATTCCCCGCCCATATAGTGACAACTAACAACTAAAGGACCTGTTTATATTAGTTTATTTTCAGTTTAGTTCAGTTAAACACAACTCCATTCACTTCAATTCTTAACCCAATTTATCTCTCATAAAATATTCAATTCAGTTCAGTTTAGCTCCATTCAGTTCAATTCAGTTGATTTCAATGTAAACAGGCCCAAAGTCAGAAAAGATGCTTAATGTACGAAAATTATATTCCAATAGCTTATTAAAATAATAATATACTATCATAAATACGGAATATTATATTAGGATTGGATATTCTATCTAGTGGATCAACCAAATTTTTTTCCTTTAATATATTATCTATTCCATCGTTTGTCTCCATTGTCAAAAAATTTAAAAAATAATATAAAAATACTTGGTAAAAAATCAATCTTAACTCTTTTCTACAACTACTAATAAATACTTGGTAAAAGTCAATGCTTATCTTCTTTCATAGAGCATGCACAAGTGGGATATCTCAAATAAACAAAGAAGCAACTAAAACAAAATAAATAAAAAAAAAAGTCAAGAACTAGGCCATCCCTCCTTTTCTCTCTCCTCTCTTCTAGGGTTTTGGGTTTTTAGCCTGTTTAGATCGAAAATAGTCTAATTTCTTCGAAAATTAGAGTATTTTCGACTCTTTTTTCTTAATTCAATTTGTTTTTCTACTTTGTTTTTCTTTTCCTTTGTTTAGTCTCATCATTGTTGAGAATTTGTCCCAATTTTTTTTGGGATTTTGATTCTCAACTATGATTCAGAATTTTATTGTTACGATTCTTATAATAATTGGGAAGATATTTGAATTCTTATGGATTTTGGGTTTGTCATCAACTTTTCGATCAAAACATCAGCACAGATGACGGAGGTATCGACTTGAAAAGATGCATCGACACCGAAAATCATTACTAGCATCAAGCTTGAAGCGGTGGAATATAAGCTATATCAAAGTTGCAAATTAATTATGCTTTTGATAGTAAAAGTTATGGTATTTTCTCTAAATTTATGATTTGTTATTTAATGAAAAATAAATCTTTAATAAATCTTCTTTGATAGAGCATTATATTTATATTCAATTTAGCATATGCAAACAATGATGGTGTAAGCATTTATTCAAATTATATAAAGATACGAATACGCCACCAATAGTACGAAAAGAAATAAAAACCAAACATGCATGCATGTCAGCATATGGCATCATTAGGAGAATGTCGTCGTGCCCAATGGTACTTGTGAAACAACAAAACACTCATTAAAAATTTGATCATTATAACTTTTATACTTCGTCTTAGACACTTCCACACCCAAAGGCACATTTCCTTTTTTTTTCACAATACGATTTTTTATTGTTATTTCTAAATACGTTTGTCATCTACAATTAATAATGGCCTAAAAATTTAAAATTTAAGTAAAAAAAGAAAATTAAAATTAAAACTAAAATGTTTAAACTTTAAAGTCAATGCTTATATCCATTCACAAAAAAAATAAAGTCAATGCTTATCTTCTTTGAGAGACATTATATTTATATTCAATTTAGCATATGTAAAACGTTAATTCCACCTAAACAATTTTTATTTTTCTCTCTCTAAAAAATTCTCTCCCAAAAACCCTAATTTCTTTTGTATTTGTCGGGGCTACCATTATCTCTTTGATGGTGGTAAGCCCCAATTCTTCTCCCTACTTCTTTGTTTTTGTTAGTTTGTTCATGAATAATCCTCTTTTCGATTTCTTTATGAGAGTTTTATCCCCAATTTTCGGGTTTTTCTATCTCTTTATGAGAATTTTATCTCCAATTTTTTGGTTTATTATTATCTCCTTCTGTGAGAGTTTGAAATTTAGTTTTCTTGTCTTTCCTTGTGGAGGATCAGATTATTAGGGTTTCGTTTTTGTTTGTTGAAGAATGAAGATTTGGGGTTTCACAATCTCGGAAGGAATTCATAAAATCACAAAAGTATGTTTATCCAAACAACTACGCATCAGCGGACGTTATGCCGAATCAGGGAGAACTCACAGATTGTATTGTTTCGAATGAAGATTTTTATTAAGGCTATTTTAAATCGAATCTGCGATGTAACTAGTTTTAAGGTGTTTTATATTTTTGTTGAAAATTTTGTTTTCTCTTCTATTGATTGTAATGGTCTTTTGATCATTTCTTATTAATGAAATCCTTATTCTTCCCGTGCAAAAAAAAAAAAAAAAAACAATGATGCCATGATGGCGTAAGCATTTATTCAAGTCATATAAGAGATTCTACCAATGGTGAAATAAAAACCAAACTTACATTAGGAGAATATCATGCCCCATGGTACATGTAAAACAACAAAATGCTCATTAATAAAATGTGTTCCATTTGTGTTCCACTTAATTCAATTGGTTCATAATTTTTTTTAGACTTTTAAAATTTGAAAAGTAAATTATTGTAATGTGGAACACAAATGAAAGACAATTTATGGGACAAAAGATTTGAATTCATTAAAAATTTGATTAAGGAATGTCATTTATTTTCAATTAAACAAATATTTTCTAAATAGTTTCATATAGTCATCAAATTTGAGTCGTAATTTTGTTTTTTTGTGTGTTAAGAGAGTCACAAGAGCGGGATGAAAATCCATCACATGATTTCTTAAAATCGAAAAGGAAACTTTAACCACTTGAATTATCCTGATGCACATGAGAGTCCTCAGGCTGAAATATCTGCATTAGAAGAGGGCAGGGACGTCATTTCTGCATTAGAGGAGGAATCAGTAGCTTAACAACTTGCTATTTTGTCTTCTTGCGATCTGTTACATGTGRTGTTATCTATTTGTTTTTCCCTTTATTTTTAATTCTCATTTTCTGTTATGATCAGCTTATATATTAAGCCACTGTTGTATTGTGTTGGCATGCTTAWTGAAATACTTTCTCTCTCTCTCTTTTCTCTGAATTCCTCTCCAAGCAATTGCATTAGGCTTAGTATTTCAGGTCCTTTTCTCTTCCAAGGACCTCTGATATTGAGCTAAGCTTGATCACCACCCTACATTGGGTCTGATTGAGCTATATCCAGCTCACAGAAACCAGTGTGCATCATTGGTATCAGAGCTAGACGTCCTCGGCAGGCGTAATGGTGACCACCAGAGGCATGGAGGATCAGGAACAACCATTAGCAGCTGAGACTCAACGATTGGAACAGAAGTTAATGGCGTTGTTTGAAGGGCAGCGTCAGCAAATGGCAGAAYTGTGCCAAACAAACCTCCAWGATATTGGTAAGAACTCTCAATCAATAGCTGAGATGAATGATRTGATTGTGGGGTTATCGGTTCAAATGAACAAASTAATAGCWGATAAACAACAACGGAATGGGGAGGGTAATAGAATGGAGAGAACACTGTCATTTTCMTCRAGATTYACTAAGATCGATTTCCCTAAATTCCATGGTGATGATGTCAAATCCTGGCTATATAGATGCAAGCAGTTTTTTGATTTAGATCAGGTTGGAGATGATAACAAGGTTAAGCTAGCTGCCATWCACCTTGAGGGAAAGGCCTTATTATGGCATCAGAATTTTATGAAYTCCAGGGATCATGTGATGCCAACTTGGGACGAGTATGTGACAGCAATATCAGCCAGATTTGGACATCTATTTGATGACCCAATGGCGGATTTGAAGAARCTRAAACAGGTTGGGACAGTTCAGGAATTTCATGATGAGTTTGATTCTCTGGCTAGCAGGCTCAATCTGAGTGAGCCATACCTTCTCAGTTGTTACTTAGGGGGGTTGGAAGAAGAAATCCAGATGCATGTTAGAATGTTTACTCCAACCACTGTGCAACATGCTTACTGTTTAGCTAAGTTGCAAGAGGCTGCAGCTAAGGCCAGGAAGAGCAAGGCTACACCCAAACCACCACTCTTACCCACACCTCACAGCCCAAAACTACCATACACACCCACCACCACTCAAATCAGACCAGCTCAATCTCACAACACCACAAAAAAACCAACTCATTCCCCAAATAACTAGAAATTTCCCCAAAATCCCAACAACACCAGGAGAACACTGTCAACTGCAGAATTCAATGAGAAGAGAGCTAAGGGGTTATGCTTTTGGTGCGATGACAAATTCGAAGTGGGCCATGTATGCAAAGGGAGGAGACCCCAGCTCTATCATGTGGAAATAGAAGAATTGGAGGAAAAAGATGAGGAGATGTCAGAAGAACCACCTGAACCTGAAGGGGAAGGGCAGTTTGCACACATCTCGTTGCAAGCAATGGAAGGCATTACCAACTTTCAAACTATGAGAGTGGTTGGGCAAGCTGGTAAGAAACCCCTTCACATACTCCTGGATAGTGGCAGCACTCATAATTTCTTAGATGCTCAGAAGGCAACAAAACTGGGATGCAAGGTGGAGAAGGTTGAACCAACTTGGGTAAAGGTGGCAGATGGAGGAAGGATAAAATGTGATTCTYCTGTCAAGGGATTTGCATGGAAGTTACAGGGCATGGAGTTCAATGCTGATGTCCTACTCTTYCCATTGAGTGGAAGTGAAATGGTYTTAGGAATTCAATGGTTTGCTCAACTAGGGCCTATCRTATGGGACTTCAAGGATCTTACAATGGAATTCACTTATGCTGGTCACAAGATCAAGTTGAGGGGAGCAGGTCCTAAGGGAATTAAGCAGATAAATGGCCAACAGCTGAATAAGATGTTAAGTGGAGATGGAGAATTGGCTATGATGCAAGTGGTGCAGACTGATCGACCTTGGTGCTATTCTTTGTCTCAAGAAGAAGGAGACAAATTTGACAAACTGCCATCAGACATTATTGCAGTTTTGCAACAGTACCCTCAAGTGTTCAAGGCACCCCAATTTCTACCACCAATCAGGCCTGGGTTTGATCACAAGATACCATTAAAACATGGTACTGATGCCATTAATATCAGACCTTACAGATATAACATCACTCAGAAGGATGTAATAGAGGCCATGACACAAGAACTGTTGGAGCAAGGAGTCATCCGGAGTAGCAACAATCCCTTTGCAGCACCAGTAGTCCTGGTGAAAAAGAAGGATGGCAGGTGGAGGATGTGTGTAGATTACAGAGGGTTGAATCAAGCCACAATCAAGGATAAGTTTCCCATACCCTTGATTGAGGAGCTGCTAGATGAACTGGGAGGAGCTCAGTTTTTCACCAAATTGGACCTTAAATCTGGCTATCACCAAATTAGGATGCATGCAGGGGATGTACACAAGACAGCCTTCAAGACACATGTGGGCCACTATGAATTCTTAGTGATGCCATTTGGCCTAACCAATGCCCCAGCCACCTTTCAAGCCTTGATGAATCAGATATTCTCCCCATATCTCAGGAAGTTTGTCCTAGTTTTTTTTGATGACATCTTGATTTACAGTCCTAGTTGGGAGAGTCATCTCCACCACTTACACTGTGTCTTGAGCTTGATGCAGGATAATTCATTAGTGGCTAACATTGAAAAGTGTGAATTTGGATCCACCAGCATTAATTACTTAGGGCATGTGATATCTCAGCAAGGGGTAGCTACAGAAGAGGCCAAGATCAGAACCATTCTGGAGTGGCCTACACCAACCACCACCAAGCAACTAAGAGGCTTCCTTGGCCTCACTGGGTATTACAGACGCTTCATCCAAGGTTATGGTCACATTTGTAGACCACTCACCCAGCTGCTACAAAAGAATGCATTCCATTGGAACCAGGAAGCCACTGAAGCCTTCAACAAACTGAAGACATTGATGACAACTCCCCCAGTGCTGACCCTACCAGACTTCCAAAAACCTTTTACCATRGAGACAGATGCCTCAGGGAGTGGAATRGGGGCTGTACTAATGCAATCAGGACATCCCATCTCGTTCCTGAGCAGATCCCTTGTGGGTAAGGAATTGGAACTCTCCACATATGAGAGAGAACTCCTGGCAGTCGTCCTAGCTGTACAAAAGTGGCAGCACTACCTCACTATGAGGACATTCACAATCAAGACAGATCAGAAGAGTCTCAAACACCTATTGTCCAACAAACTCACAACACCATTTCAACAGAAGTGGCTCCCAAAATTGGCTGGTTTTGACTTTACAGTTGAATACAAGAAGGGAAAGGAGAACAAGGCTGCAGATGCCTTGTCAAGAGTCTCTGGAACACAACTCACCATGATGGCACTCACTTCCATACACTCTACTCTTTATGAAGAGATTCAATTAAGCTGGGAGCAGGACACCAATGTACAGAAACTGATCTCAGAATTGCAACAGTCTCCCCAATCTCATGCATTATATTCTTGGTCACAACAACAATTGAAAAGAAAAGGGAAGTTGGTGATAGGATTCAATGTGGATCTAAGAAGAAAAATCATGGAGTGGATGCATGCTACTGCCCAAGGAGGCCATTCTGGCACAGAAGCTACCTATCAGAGAGTTAAATCTCTCTTCTTTTGGTCTGGCATGAAAAAGGATATAGCAGATTTTGTMAGGCAYTGTGACACTTGCCAACGTTGCAAGTATGACAATTCAGCGTACCCTGGGTTTTTGCAACCCCTGCCAATACCAGAAGCTGTCTGGGAGGAAGTGACAATGGACTTCATAGAGGGATTACCCAAGTCCAAGGGCCAAGATYTTATTATGGTTGTGATAGACAGGTTAAGTAAGTATGCTCATTTCTTAACCCTYTCACARCCCTACACTGCCTTGCAAGTAGCTCAAGGCTACCTTGATCAAGTGTACAGGCTGCATGGGTACCCTAAATCCATCGTGTCAGACAGAGATAAGGTCTTCTTAAGTTCTTTTTGGAAGGCTTTAATGGAATTACAAGGCATTAAGCACTATTTATCCACATCTTACCACCCTCAAACAGATGGACAATCCGAAGTCCTCAACAGATGCTTGGAGAGTTATTTAAGGTGCATGTGTTTRGAGTCACCTAAGGAATGGGCTAARTGGATTCCACTTGCAGAATTTTGGTATAARACRTCTTARCACTCAGCTATCCATATGACRCCCTATGAAGTTCTCTATGGCCAACCACCACCTGTTCARAGYCCCTACATTGCAGGCCAATGTGCTGTTGAGGCAGTTGATAGYAYTRTACAYAAGAGAGAGGAGACACTAYGTTTGCTCAAGCATCARTTAGCCAGAGCTCAAAACAGAATGTCACAARTGGCCAACAAACATAGGMCAGAGAGAGAATTCCTGGTGGGTGACTGGGTTTATCTCAAACTCCACCCCTATACTCAGCAATCTGTGGAGACTAGAAGCCATCAAAAGCTTTCTGCAAAGTATTATGGCCCTTATGAGATCAGCAAAAAGGTGGGCAAGGTGGCTTACACATTACTTTTACCTCCTTCTTCCAAAATCCATCCCACATTTCATGTATCCCTTCTTAAAAGGTACCATGGTCCACTRCCTCCTCCCACKTCCTGTCCACCACCACAACCTACTGCACCTTCRCCCTCTGATTACCCGAGACAACCRATGGCAGTATTGGAGAAAAAATTGGTCAAGAAATTCAACAGGGCACTTGTTTACTGGTTAGTGCAATGGCAGAACTCTGCACCTGAAGATGCCACCTGGGAATATGCTGCTGAGATTAATCAGAGATTTCCTCACTTTGATCCTCGGGGTCAAGGATCATCTCAAGGGYGAGGTATTGATGCACATGAGAGTCCTCAGGCTGAAATATCTGCA
>SNQN01000097.1:120845-136090 GCA_008642245.1 Bassia scoparia
AATAAATATATCAATATATATTGATCCAATGAAAATGCTTCATCGCGCAAGTAGGACTATATTAATTTAGAAACTAATGTCAACAAATAAATTTTAAAAAGGGTTCAAGTAAATTATTGGGGCAATAATTTGCCTTTAGAGTATCCACAATGGTGATGATGAAGGACTGAGGCTTGCAATTTTACAAAATTGTAAGCTATAAACTCAACCATTGTGAGAAATGTGAACTTGTTGCTTGGCTCAAGCTTGTAGCTCAACAAAGCTACTAGCTTGTAATTTTATTTTGCCTATTTTTTTAAATTATGGTATTAAATGACACAAGGAAAAAATGTGGAAAAAAAATTGTATATGGGGTCAATTTGAAGACTTGAAGCTACAAGAATTGTAGCTTGACATTGTGGGTAGAGATGACTTGAAAACATTGTAGCTTAAAAATATGACATGACACAAAGCTACAAAATTTGTAACCCACTATTGTGGTCTATGGATGCTCTTATCTCTCTCCATCACCCGTCACATGAAACCATACGGTAAAAGGTGTCCATCTATTTTATTTTATTGCGGAAGGCGTAGTACACCACGGCACATATTGACATATATGTACGGTGACCCCTGAATCCTACTGCACAAACAAAATAAAGTCTTCAGCACAAATCTGAAGAAGTCAAAATGTCGATAGTAGAAGCAATAGCGAAGTTAATGGGAAGTGACAAAGCCATGTCTGTGCTGGCAATAACCAGTGGAGGGTTGGCACTAAAAGGCGACAGCGCGAGTTGCTCGGGGTTTCGATTCCTGGGAGTAACCCTCATCATCATCGGTGTGGTGCTCTTAATCATCGAATGTGCCAGTTGCATCGCTGTGTATGATAAATCTGAGTCGCTCATGAGAAAAAT
This sequence comes from Bassia scoparia, assembly GCA_008642245.1. Classification (NCBI taxonomy): domain Eukaryota; kingdom Viridiplantae; phylum Streptophyta; class Magnoliopsida; order Caryophyllales; family Amaranthaceae; genus Bassia; species Bassia scoparia. The sequence goes on from SNQN01000097.1 coordinate 121,739, forward strand.
GGAGTATTGGTCATGGTTTTGGACCGTTGTCATTGCAGCATTGGCGATCTTCGCATTAGCGGTGAGCAGCAGCGAGGCCGGGAAATCAATCCCGGGGAGATCGTACAAGGAGTACCGTCTAGAGTGGTACTCGAAGTGGATGCAGCACAAGGTTGATGATGCCCGTAATTGGGATACCCACTACAAGAAGGCTATTTTTGAGGCTGATGTGTGCAACAAGTTCAGCAAGGAGTATGAGTTTGATACTCTTGATGTCATTCACACACAAAAGTTGACTCCTTTTGAGGTAATCTTGTTGATCTACAAAAACTGTTAATGAATCAGTGAATCACATACATATATTTTACTTAATTTGTGTTTTTGATTTCATTGATTGATATGACAGTCTAATTGCTGCATGCCACCAGAAGATTGTAGCTTTGATTTCGCAGGACCAACAGTTTGGGTAAAACCAGAGAATGACAATTACACCAATGTTGACTGCAATCGATGGGATAATGACCCGTATAGATTGTGCTACGATTGCCAAACATGCAAGGCTGCATTTCTTCAAGATGTAACGAGCCACTATTTTAGTTCAGGCGTTATTTTGCTAATCCCAGTAGTATCCAGAGTCTTGCTAATCCCAATAGTTAAGGCGTTATTTTAGTTCAAGATGTAACAACTACTATTCAATTTAGCTTCAGTTTTCTTAGCTTGCTGGCATGTTGTAACTTGCAAGTACTTGTACGTATTCCAAGGGTTGTGCTTTCTTTTATTTGGTAAAAATAAACTTGTTGTCCAAAGGCTAGTTCTTATTAGGTTGTTAGTCTACTGGACACATCAACTTGGCGTTGGCGGAGCCCTAAAAACAAGGTGATGGTTCTTCAGGCTGTCACCTATTCCTCTATGTTGTTGTGACAATTATGTACATATAGTTCGATAGAAAACATTAGGGAAATTTCCTCAGGTGCCACCGAGGTTTTGCGTATTAGCTCAATTGCCGGTGCCACTGAACTTGAGGGTTTTGTTCCAGAATGCCATTACTAATAACGACTGTTACTTTTCCGTTAGAATCTTTTCCCAAAACCTTGACTTTCTTCCATTTTCACCTTTATCCCCTTCTTCTCTATCCTTTTCATCCCTTTCTTCCCCATCTTCAAACTCCGTTTCATATACGCTACCATGATCGGACCTCCGGCAATCTTCAAACTTTGATCTACTAAAATCGACCTAAATGTTAACTCCAAAACCCAGATTTTAAACACTACTACGAACACCATTTCAAACCCATATATGAACACCATGTCAAGCAAAATTTCGAGCAATATCAATTGGATATCAATTGGATTCTCCAAGTGTTAATCTTTCTCTACTTCCACATTTTTTTTCAAAATTAAATCAATTGAAAAGACACCTAAATTTTGAAGTTTAATCAATTGAAGAAACCCAAAATTTTCAAAGTTCAATCAAATGGAAAAAAGCCTCAATTTTTTGTGTTTACAGCAATTTTGAATGTTGGATGGGGTTTCCCATCTACCTTGATTATTTATCTTGTAAATGTCCATTTTATTCATCAGCACTTTGAAATACTGATCGGTATATGGATGAGAAGTTGGTTTCGAGTAGATGACACCTTCTAATTAATGAATGAATTCAACATTTCTTCCGAATTCGACATTCCCTTGCGCAAAATGTTTTTAGTAATGAATTCAAGCAATAAATACCTTGATTGAATTTGTGTTGTGTTCTTCAAATATGAGTTCTGGGTACTCATGGATTTCATGGGTAGTGTAGTTGCGTTTCGTGAGTGGGTAATAGGTAGTTACATGGGTAGGGCAGCTAGGTTTTGTGTGTGAGATATGTGGCTGAGATCAGGTTCAAGGGTGGGTTTTGTGCCTGGATTGGGAATTGTGCGTATACGGTGGGGTTGGTGTATGGCAAGGTGGGCGCATGGTGGGGTTGGTGTTTGGTGGAGTGGCTGCCATGGTGATGATAGCAATGGAGGTAGAGGATGAATATAATGTTGGAAGATGATGAAGAGGGAGTAATGACTTTTTTGTGGTTTTTTTAAAGGATAATGGAAGGGGAAGATTAAAATACTAATGGAGATTTAACTTTCGTTAGTACTAATGGCGCATTGGAATAAACATCTAATTTCAGTGGCACCACAGGCAACTAAAAAAATAGGGGGTGTTTGGTTGACAACTTTTTAATAGAATGGAATGGTTTCACTTCCATTCCAATGTTTGCTTGAGCTTTTTTTTTGGGTGGAATGTCATACCCATTGGTTTCCATCTCCATTCCATACCCCTAGGTTTTGAAACTTTCCCACCCCCTAAGTTTCTCATTCCATACCACCCAGGTATCACCCTATTATAACAATACACAATTATAAAGAAATGGGATATTATCATTGGTAGCACTTAATTTATTAATTATATCATTAGTAGCACTTAGTTTTTTTAATATCAAAATTAGCATCTAATTTCCATCATTAAGTCATCATTAGCCAATTTATGCATCTAAGGGTATTTTGGCTTAACTATGYTTAATCCCTTTATTAATACCTATTTAAAACCTAAGTCGTGGCRTTTTTCATTCCCATGGTGTATCCCAATTCATACGACATTCAAGCCCCTGAAACCCTAAAATTTCGATTCATGCCTGAATTCGCAAATTCATCTTCAATTTGTCTTTAATCTCAGTCGGCGACAATGTCTGAACAACGATCCCAATCTAATTCCAAGATTCATATCTTAATGGAATTGATGGTTATGTCAGATTGAGGAAGTGCAATTGCGTTCCTGAATTGATTCTCTCAATCGGACACAATCGTGAAGGTTTTACTATAGATGCGGTGGGTGTGCAAATTTGACTGGGTTGGGGAGAATGAAGTCCTTTTGGATTCAGATATGCAAGAGCAGGCTTGGTTCTGACATCGTATGTATGTTAGTGGTGGGTAATGGAAGTTGTATGTATGTTAGTGGTTGGTATTTTCAAGTTTGTAATATTGACAATAGCTTTGTACTGTTTTGATTGATGATAAGATGAGTTACTTTTTCTTCATTTTTTGCATTTTGGAAATGTTCTTACTTTTCATTCACTATAAGCAACAAACACTATAACAATTGCTTACTCAACCAAAATGACTTCAGAACAGTAGCATGATTTGGATAAATTCGAGACATGTTGTCATATCAATTGCAAAGTACTAGCATTGAGTTCACAAACATGGTGTTCAAACAAAAGAAGTTGGTGCAATAACAACTAAAATGACTGCAAAAAACTGCAAAGTATGCAGCACAACTAGTAAGAAAAACACAGTCTTAATGCTAACTTAACACTAAGCTCTATGCAGCAGCCTTCTTCTTTTGTTCATTGCTTTGGTTTCCTTCTTGGTCAGACCACCTTGGCAGTTCGTCTTGTATGGCCAAACGTTGGCACACAGACATTGACTGTTTTGCTTCTCTTACCTTAGCAACCTCATCAGCTGGCTCTTCTGTTGGTAGTTGCCTTCCAACACCTCTTTTCATCATTGGGGGTTGGATTACAGGGTAATGTGGGTTTGCCTCAGGCCACTGCTCTTTGTCTGGTATGAGCTGATTCCCCCTGCATAAGCAAGCTTGTTTTCTAACTGAGTACACTCATGCCACAATTGCAAGAGGTAAGTCCAGCGTGCAAAATGGCTCTCATGCCATGTTTGCAAGGAACAGTTAATGCCACATGTTGCATTTGCAAGTGTGTGTGTTCAGGCTGACTGCCAATGTTGATGGCATCACTTCTCATATTCACCAGCCTTTGATGATATGCTCTACAGTACCTGGAGTCAGAGCAGAGAAGTTGAACTCTTTTCAAAATCTTGGGGCAGAGTCATCCTCTCCCACTTATCACAAGCATCTCTCCTTGAAACAGCCTCACCATTGTTACTCTCCTTATCTGCATAAACATGAGTGTTGGTCATCACAGGTAAATGAAAGCCAAGTAAATAGTAAAACAAGTAAGGCATGATACCTCCAACAAAGTCAGCACAGGTCTAGCCTCTTTGAAATCCAAGTGTTGCATTAAAGCTCTCAACAAAGTTCGTCTTATTAACATCACATTTGAACACTGGATTGAACTTGTGCTTGCTCCACCTCTCTTGATCACCCAAGTTTGCCAACCAAACTCTAGCTGCTGGTCTAACTCTGTATCTTGAAACATAGCTTTCCTGAAAGTGAATTCTGAGTATGACCAGATGCAACCAGAAAGGTTGACTCATCTTTGGTCCCACCAAAGACCCTAGTCCAGTTGCATGTAAGTGTTTTGTGCAGAATCTTCTGTCAACCTCAGGCCATATGTTTGATTGTCTGCACTCAGCCCTGTCAAAGTCAAACCAGTAGTTTAGAATGTGTCCATAACACAATACACAGATAATACACATCACAATTAACATTTACTTACCAAATTTTATCAGATATTATGGCACCATGGTTCCCCTTCACTTGGTGTGAGTGCTTGTTTTCAATTGCCATATGGAAAAACTTCAATATCTCATCTTCTGAGCCTACAATTCCCCAAGCTACTGGAAACATTTCATTGTTTCATCCAAATGCAACAGCTTGACAATATGAACTCCATATTCCTTTATGGTGTTGCTCATCAACACCAATCAACCTACACCCAGCAAAAGTCATCAAGGCAGGCTTTGAGCTCAAGAAAATAGTAGAGAATGCTATGGTTCTCTGGATGATTGGAAGGATTCCAAGAACATATTGGTGGATCCAGGGTTTTGTCTCATTCACACTCTAACAGTATGTAGGAAGGTGGGAATATGAGACATCATGACCACCATGTATCTCCATTAGAGCTTGAGTTTTCATCTGTAAATTGAGGGCATTGTATTTGAACTTTGTACCTCTCCCAAAGCATTCGTTCAGAGCCTTCCAGGATGTTTGTTGTTGGCTTCTTATGTCTTCAAGTAAACACTCTGCATAGCCCATTTGGCAGACACTTGAGTTTTTGTTCAAATGCCAAGCATGTATGTTCTGGGTTCTTGATGGCTTAATAGCCCAAGTGATTCCATCCGCAAGTCTTGAAGCATGAAGCTCCCACTCACATGTTGCATCACTGCAAGAATGGTGTATGATTCGTTTGTAGCTCTGTCACAATGACAGAGATCCACTCTGAATACAGTAGTCCCTTCAAGTGTCTTCAGCGTGCATCTTGTCAGTGAATATCTGCCAAAGGCTTAAGAAAATGTTCCAAACTCAACATCCTCATAGAACTCACATTGTTGTACAATTTGGACGTAGTGTTGTCAAAGTCATTCCCCACAAGAATCATTCAACACTGGTCCAGCATAGGGGTCGAAGTCATCTCAATGTTACTCACTGACATCATCAGCATCTCCTCAAACTCAACAAGTGCGAATCAACCAGGCTCTCACTCTCTGTGTCAGATTCATCAAATTCATCCATGTCAAAGTCTGAGTCTGGGTCATCATCATCCAAGACTGAAGTGGACTTTCTTTTTGAAGATGCAATCATCATTTGAACATTTCTTCTTCTTAGCTGATGTTGTTGTTGAATTCTTTCTTAAGCTGTAGTCTTAGGTATCCTCTTCCTAAAAATAGTTAGACACATTCATATGATGCAGCCCAGAAGATTGTCCATTTCATAAGAGTTGCGTGAATGGATGAGTTTTCCCAATAATTCTGGTGTAGGCACAAATGGAGTGGAGTTTTAGGTTCATATGTGGTATTGGTGGTGCAGCAGCTGGGTTTTGTGGTGGTCTGTTTGTGGGATGTTGGGTACTGGGGTTTGTGGTGGTGGGTTTTTCTTTTTTTGGTGTAGCTTTGTTGGTTGTTTGTATTTTTCTTGGCTTGTGCACTTGGTGGCTTGTGCAGGGTTTGTTGGCCTTAAAGGAAGCCTTCCTTATCTTTGCTTCTGCCACTTGGGAACCGTTGGGTAGGTCATCTTCTGTCTCAGGCTCATAGCTCATGTCAACTCTCCCCTTACCCTGGGTGCTACCTCTGCCTCCCCTAGCAACCACATTCAATCTCTCTGTTGAATGAGCATGTTATCAGAGTATGTTCTGCTCAATTCCCCAGGAGATGGGGGCCTATCCATAAGCAAGATTCATGTGCCCTCTCCCCTAACCTCTCCCACCACTCCTCCCTCTTCCCTCTTAACCTTCCCTTCTCTTCCCCTGCATCGTTTGGCTCAAAATTGGAGTACGTCAGCATTTCCCAAACATTTTGATATGTCCTTCCACCCTGTGATGCTTCAACAGTCCATAGCTGCTCTACAACTTTAGACGCCTTAGTGGATGATGATAACCAAAACTGTACACCAATTCTTCAGACCCAAGGTTTTGAAACATTTGCATCACATTCTAGGTCAGTGGTTAATCTCAAGATGATTCATCTTGAAGAATAGGTGAACTTTTAGGGTATTTTGGGGTTTTGAGTTGATTCCCTCTCACAGTCTCCCAATCTCAATCACCAAGTCAATTAAGTTGCATTGTCAACATCCTTGACAACTACATCAGTGTCTCTTCCCATTATACTGGAATCTAAATTACCACATTATGGCCATAATTTTCTGAAAAAAAATGCGAAAAAAAAGAAGCACACACATGCATAAGCAGACTACCAAGATAATGGCAAAAGACGACGACGAAACACAAGAACATGATCAACCTAGCAAACCATTGTAATTCCTTGATGAATTCAATAACAGAGTCCGTAAACAAGAACACAAGGACAATCAATGAATTGAATCAACAAACAGAAAAGATCAAATTTTTAGAAAACATACCAATTTCCTGACAAATATAACCACAGAAAGCTTCGTCGAATGAACTCCAACTAATCGCAAAACTGATCAAAACCCCAAAACTTCTACTGAAATTTGTTGAACAAGAATTCGCAAATGTGAAAGAGAGATTGAAGGAGTGAACGCACGAAAAAAGAGAGTAATTTGAAGGAATTCAGAGTGCAAGAAACCCATCAATGGCTACATCAATGGATGTCAGTTATACGTAGGAGGGAAGGCGAGAAGTTTGAAAGCCGAGTGCGAAACCCCATGAAAAGCGGGTGTGATGTATTAATGAAGTATTAAAAACCTAACCACACAACTAACTCAGGTTAAGCCAAAATACCCTTATATGCATAAATTGGCTAATGATGACTTAATGATGGAAATTAGATGCTAATTTTGATATTAAAAAAAACTAAGTGCTACTAATGATATAATTAATAAATTAAGTGCTACCAATGATAATATCCCTAAAGAAATTTCTTTTTTTTTTTTTTGTGTGTTTGCTCTTCAATGTCATCAACTCATCATCCTCTTTGTTTTATATATTTTAATTTTCCCCCCAAATTTCTTTCATTCTTAATTGGCTTTTGATTTTGATTTTCTTAAAAAAAAAATGAAATTTCTTTGTTTTAAATGTTGTTAATGTCCATTTGATGTGATATGAAATGTAATTCCTCCGTTTCGGAATAGACGCTACAGATGGAGCTGGCACGGACTCCTAGGAGGAAGTTGAGAGGGGTGATTAAGTGGGTATAAGGATAAGTAATTAAGTGATATTAATAATTTGTTTAAGGAAGAGAAAGGCCACCATAACCACCAACCAACCCAACGGACCACACACCACCGAATGACAGTTGCCACCACCGCATAACCGAACCGGGTCGCAACCACCTGGACAAAAGACCACCACCCACGACCACCATCAACAAGCAACCAACGAACACCACCACTGAATCACCCATCTCGCATCAACCAACATCAATCATCTCAAATCAGATCTATTTTTCCAACAAGATCAAGGCTTTTGATCTATTTTTCGAACACCATCGAACCAGATCTCGATGTTGAGAAGAGATAAGATGGAGTTAGTGAGGAAAGAGAGAGGATATGGTGGTGGTGAGGGGAGAGAAAGGAGATGGCGGTGGTGACAGAGAGGAGAGGAGATGGTGGTGGCAATGTCGCGGGTGTAGCTCGCGGAGGTGTCACGGGTGTGGCTCGCGATGTGCTGGATTGTGGTTGCTCGCGGTGGAGTGTGGCGATTGTGGGTGGTGGTGAAGAGAGAGAAATCGTTGATGGTGGTGGTGAAGAGAGAGAAAACGACAGTTAGGAAGAGAGAGAAAGTGGCGGTGGTGTGGAGAGAGAGAGAGGGTGGTGGTGGTGGTGGTGAAGACAGAGATAATGATGGTGGTAGAGGGGGGTTAGATTAAATGGTGGGATGGATTAATTATAATAATAGATAGATTTAATTGAGTTAATTAATATTGGTTAGATATAATTATATATAATTAAGTATTTTAGTAAGGGTAAATTGGTAACTTTAACTCAAAAAATTTGCCAAAATAGGAAAGAAAATGAAGTGTAGCAAGTAATGTGAAACAGGCCAAAAAAAGGGAAGTGTAGCGACTATTCTCAAACAGAGGAAGTATTAAATTATCAATATTGTAAAAATCTCATTTGAGCAAGGCATTTGGGAATTATCAAATCTGAATTATTAAATATGGGTATAAAAAATCTAAAATTTCTTAATTTTTATTGCTACATATAATGAATTTTCTTAAAATTTATTTAAAGTTTAGAAAAGAAAATAATGTTGAGAATCCATTCTTATATAGGAACCAAACAACATGAATGGATATAGTATCCATTAATGAATGCAACCAAACATTTTTATAGTATGGGTCTATGGGGTTTGGAATCCATACCACCCTGCTATGGATATTCATATCATTCCATTCCAAATTAGTGAACGAAACGGGACCATAGTGACAATTGAGCTAATACGCAAAATCTTAGTGGCCGAGGAAATTTCCCAAAACATTATGTTCACTTTCTTTTGCTTGTTTAGCTTTTGCACTTTTGTACACAAGTTAAACATTCTGATCCAAAATAGGTCTAACAATCAATATATACTAGTTAGTTGCGTCAAGCTAGAGTCTTCTCTTTTAACAAATATCTTTGAATCCAACAAGTAAGAACAATACCTTTCCTTGAATGGATGAACACAGTAGAGGCCAAAGTGATTCCTGCACCAATTCCAATGACATTAAAGAGTGTAGATATGGCCTCCCCTTTAGCGAACAGATCACTGAGGTTGCCTTCTTTTCCAAATGAAGAATATAGTGGCAGTCTTGTGGCTCTAGCAGCAACAACTGCCATTCCCTGTCAAATATAATGACTAATGAGCTTATTGTCCAACTATATGTGAAAATAAATTAATCAAAAGACCGAATTCGCAATTAGGCAGGGAAAGGCCTTTGAAATTACGCTTACATAAGCACAAAAAATCAATGATTCTTATCCCGCAGCAAACAGATGCTTTTACATTTTAGATATAGGCATAACTGCATAACTACAACCAGAAAACCCAGTGACCACAATAACTGTTAATTAAAAGGTTCTCTTTTTTTTACCATCCAGGTTATCTTTAATATAAAGATAGTTGGAGTTCATTAGTTCACACCTTTGCAAAATTTCCAAGGCCTGCTATTCTAGAAATAGATGTGAGCATAATGGAGACAAAACTTCCAACCCACTGCCGAAATCATACAGAACATCAGCTGAAAGACAGAAAAGCATGGACACATCATATATTCAGAAGTAGAAATCAGCCTCGATGAATAAATGCTTCAAACAAAGGGCTCAAAGTTTATCCAGTTTTCATTAAATAAGGTTAAATAATGTGCTGGAAATCAACCCAAGGCTGCGATTAAGTTTACTTATGNAGTATAAGAACAAAGTAAACTGTTGTCATTCCAATTTTGAGTTGAAATTCACAAACAAAGAAACTAACAGCAGTGGACTCAATGCCATAAAATCTGAGTTCATATTCAATATTCAACATRTTTCATCCTTGAAATGAACCTGTTCAAAAGCTACTTTCAAGTAGTTCAAATGCTACTAACAATTGCTTACTCAACCAAAATGACTTCAGAACAGTAGCATGATTTGGATAAATTCCAGACATGTTGTCATCTCAATTGCAAAGTACTAGCATTATGAGTTCACAACATGGTGTTCAAAACAAAAGAAGTTGTGCATAACCAACTAAAATGAATMCAAAAAAAATGCAAWGTACTGCAGCACAACTAGTACAGAATAAAACCACAGTCTWCTATGCTAACTTAACACTAAGCTCTATGCAGCAGCCTTCTTCTTTTTGTTCATTGCTTTGGTTTGCTTCTTGGTCAGACCACCTTGGCAGTTCGTCTTGTTATGGCCAAACTGTTGGCACACAGAACATTTGACTGTTTTGCTTCTCTTACRCTTAGCAACCTCATCAGCTGGCCTCTTTCTGTTGGTAGTTGGCCTTCCCACACCTCTTTTCATCATTGGGGGTTGGATTACAGGGTAATGTGGGTTTGCCTCAGGCCACTGCTCTTTGTCTGGTATGGAGCTGATTCCCCCTGCATAAGCAAGCTTGTATTTCTTAACTGAGTACCACTCATGCACAAATTGCAGAGGGTCAAGTCCAGCGTGCAAAATGGCTCTCATGCCATGTTTGCAAGGAATACCAGTTAACTGCCACATGTTGCATTTGCAAGTGTGTGTGTTCAGGCTGACTGCCAGTGTTGACTTGCCATCACCTATCTCATATTCACCAGCCTTTGATGGATATGCTCTACAGTACCTGGAGTCACAGCAGAGAAGTTGAACTCTTTTCAAAATCTTGGGGCAGAAGTCATCCCTCTCCCACTTATCACAAGCATCTCTCCTTGAAACAAGCCTCACCATTGTTACTCTCCTTATTCCTGCATAAACATGAGTGTTGGTCATCACAGGTAAATAGAAAGCCAAGTAAATAGTAAAACAAGTAAGGCATAAATACCTTCCAACAAAGTCAGCACAGGTCTAGCTCTTTGAAATCCAAGTGTTGCATTAAAGCTCTCAACAAAGTTCGTCTTATTAACATCACATTTGAACACTGGATTGAACTTGTGCTTGCTCCACCTCTCTTGWTCACCCAAGTTTGCCAACCAAACTCTAGCTGCTGGTCTAACCTTCTCTATCTGAACCATAGCTTTCCTGAAAGTGAATTCTGAGTATGCACCAGATGCCAACCAGAAAAGTTGACTCATCTTTGGTCCACTAAAGACCCTAGTCCAGTTGGCATGTAAGTGTTTTGTGCAGAATCTTCTGTCAACCTCAGGCCATATGTCTCTGATTGCTGCACTCAGCCCCTGACAAGTCAAACCAGTAGTTTCGAATGGTGTCCATAACACAATACACAGATCAATACACATCACAATTAATATTTACTTACCAAATTTCTATCAGATATAATGCACCACTGGTTGCCCCTTCCACTTGGTGTGAGTGCTTGTTTCAATTGCCATATGAAAAACTTCCAATTATCCTCATCTTCTGAGCCTACAATTCCCCAAGCTACTGGAAACATTTCATTGTTTCCATCCAATGCCACAGCTGACAATATGACACCTCCATAATTCCCTTTTAGGTGTGCTCCATCAACACCAATCACACCCCTACACCCAGCAAAAAGTCATCAAGCAGAGGCTTTGAAGCTCAAGAAAATAGTAGAGAATGCTAATGGTTTTCTGGATGATTGGAAGGATTCCAAGAACATATTGAGTGGATCCAGGGTTTGTCTCCATTACACTCTACAGTATGTAGGAAGGTGGGAATATGAGACATCATGACCACCATGTATCTCATTAGAGCTTGAGTTTTCATCCTGTAAATTGAGGGCATTGTCATTTGAACTTTGTACTCTCCAAAGCAATTCGTTCAGAGCCTTCCCAGGAATGTTGTTGTTGGCTCTTATGTCTTCAAGTAACACTCTGCATGCCCATTTGGCAGACACATTGAGTTCTTGTTCTCAATGCCCAAGCATGTATGTTCTGGGTTCTTGATGGACTTAATAGCCCAAGTGATTCCATCAGCAAGTCTTGAAGCATGAAGCCTCCACTCACATGTTGCATCACTGCAACAGAATGGTGTATGATTTGTTTGTAGCTCTGTCAACAATGACAGAGAATCCACTCTGAATACAGTAGTCCTTACAGTGTCTTTCAGGTGCATCTTGTCAGTGAATATCTGCCAAGGCTTAAGAAATGTTACCAAACTCAACATCCTCATAGAACTCACCATTGTTGTACAATTTGGCCAAGTAGTTGTCAAAGTCATCCTCCACAGAATCATTCCACACTGGTCCAGCATAGGGGTCGAAGTCATCCTCAATGTACTCACTGACATCTCAGCATCTCCTTCAAACTCAACAAGTGCAGAATCACCAGGCTCTCACTCTCTGTGTCAGATTCATCAAATTCATCCATGTCAAAGTCTGAGTCTGGGTCATCATCATCTCCAAGACTGAAGTGGACTTTCTTTTTGAAGATGCATCATCATTTGAACACTTCTTCTTCTTAGCTGATGTGTTGTATGAATTCCTTTCTTAAAGCTTGTAGTCTTAGGTATCTCTTCCTAAAAATAGGTTCAGACACATTCATTGATGCAGCCCAGAAGATTGTCCAATTTCATAAGAGTTGCGTGCAATGGATGAGTTTCCCAACTAATTCTGGTGTAGTGGCACAAATGGAGTGGAGTTCATGGTTCAATGTGGTATTTGTGGTGCAGCAGTGGGTTTTGTGGTGGTCTGTTTGTGGGATGTTGGGTACTGGGTTTGTGGTGGTGGGTTTTTCTTTTTTTTGGTGGTAGCTTTGTTGGTTGCTGTATTTTTCTTGCTTGTGCACTTTGGTGGCTTGTGCAGTTTTTGTTTGGCCTGTAAGGAGCCTTACCTTATTTTGCTTCTGCCAATTGGACAGCTTGGGTAGTGTCATCCTCTTCCATCTCCGTCCTCGGGCTCATAGCTCATGTCATCTTCCCCTTACCTGGGTTACTCTGGCTCCCTAGCAAACCACATCTCAGCTCCTGTTGAATGAGCATGTTACAAGTATGTTCTGTCTCAATTTACCAGGAGATGGGGGCCTATCCATAAGCAAGATCTCATGTGCCCTCTTCCCTACCTCTCCCACCTCCTTCCCTACATTCCCTCTAACCTTCCCCTTCCTCTTCCCTGCAACTGGTTTGGCTCAATGGGAGTAACGTCAGCATTTCAAACCATTTTGATATGTCTTCCCCCTGTGATGCTTCAAAGTCATAGCTGCTCTACAACTTTAGACGCCTAGTGGATGATGTTAACCCAAATGTAACCAATTCCATTCAGACCAAGGTTTTGAAACATTTGCATAAGTTAGGTCAGCTGTTATCTCAAGAATGATTCATCTTGAAGAGATAGGTGAATTTAGGTATTTTGGGGTTTGAGTTGATTCCCTCTCACAGTCTCCCCAATACTCAATCACCAAGTATAAGTTGACATTGTCAACATCCTTGACAACTACATCAGTGTCTTTCCCATTATACTGGAATACTAATTATCAATTATGGCCATAATTTCTGAAAAAAATGCGAAAAAACAGAAGCAACACACATGCATAAGCAAGCCTACAAGATTAATGGCAAAAGAGACGACGAAAACACAGAAAATGATCAACCTAGCAACCATTGAAATTCCTTGATGAAATTCAATAACAGAGTCCGTAAACAAGAACAAGGCAACACATACATGAATTGAATCAACAAACAGAAAGATCAATTTTTAGAACATACCAATTTCCTGAAAATATCACCACAGAAAGCTTCGTCGAATGAAACTCACTAATCGCAAAACTTGATCAAAACCCCAAAATTCTACTGAATTTGTTGACAGAATTCGCAATGTGAAGAGAGATTGAAGGAGGTGAAACGCAAGAAAAAAGAGAGTAATTGAGGAATTCAGAGTGAAGAACCATCAATGGCTAATCAATGGATGTCAGTTATACCGTAGGAGGGAAGGCGAGAAGTTTGAAAGCCGAGTGCGAAACCCCATAAAAGCGGGTGTGAATGTAATGAAGATTAAAAACCTAACCAATCAACTAACTTCTAGGTTAAGCCAAAATACCCTTAGATTCATAAATTGGCTAAGATGACTTAATGATGGAAATTAGATGCTAATTTTGATATTAAAAAAACTAAGTGCTACTAATGATACATCGCATAAATTAGTGCTACCAATGATAATTTCAAAGATTTTATCATGAATAGTCTAGCCCAACAACTTATCATATGCTTTTATAAAGAAAAACTTATCCTACAAGGGTACTTTCAATATGGCAATCAAACTGTAATTTTTGGAAAAGAAGAAACAGTTCTAAAGCAAAAGGCAAACAATCAACATAATCGATCCAATGTATGCTAAGTGCACCCAGTAGCAAAGGCAAACAGCTGACACCCCTAATACACAATCGGTATATGCATGATACTGCATTTTATAATTCGACATGAAATCAGCATT
>SNQN01000097.1:136115-156544 GCA_008642245.1 Bassia scoparia
TGTTTGCAATGTGACTCACTATTGAATACAGAATTGAAGACATTATGTTTGTGGTTTTTTTTGGTTAAAAATATATCTCAGATCGAGTAGTTTTAAATCGATAAGCTATTTGTACTACTTATTGTTTTTCCTTGTAGACGAACTAAACAATAGTAGTATAAAATATAGTACTCTGTATAACAAAAGACCGTTAAGCTATCTATATATATATGCTTTTTAAGGAAACTAAACTTATTAAACAAGGAAATTAATTTCACTCTTCTCATAGCAATCTATTTTGATGACATTATCATTTAATCAATTAATATTAATGTTTGATTAGTTACAACAACTTCTGAGCTAGCTATAATGACCCATGATATACCACTGTTCTAGGCTTAATTAATTAGCTATGAGAGAGACCAGCTATTGGCTAATCAACGCTCTGATCATCATTTACCACGATGCCTTCGCTCACCTACACGCCTCTGCAGCTCACTACCTTCGTATTCATTATAATAACTAACCCTACTAGCTGCATTGCATTTTTCTCCTCTTTTATTTTTATTATTATTATTATTGATTGTAAATTTGGTATATTGTACTTAATAAAGCACACCTTAATTAAGCTTGATCTGATTTCATATTCTGGGGAAACTTTAATACAATATCATCGAGTCGTACTACTTACTATAGGCCGGTATTTTTTTGGATCGAGACAACGAGCTAGGTCAAGCCGAGTCCTAGGTTCGTTTGGCTTGAGGGCTTTACCTAGCTGAGATTGAATAATAACTAGTGTTTGAGCTCTCTACTAACTTGAAACAGCTTTTAAAATTTTTGTTTAGCTTTAGATCGTCAAGCGTTAGACATGTTAATTTGATCGTGTTCACGAAAGTGATCATTTTTGCTTTTCAATATGAGCACGAGCTAAACAAACTTATTTATCGATTTTGCTGATTAATAATAAATAAGTTTGTAATCGTGTCTCCAATAATTAGACGTGGCGTGTAAAATAGTAATTATCGCGATCAAATTGAATCATGTATCGATTTAAAGATCAATTGTAAACATGAAGTAGTGTGGGTCGATAAACAAAGAGTGAGAAGGTAATAGGTTGGTCTTAGCCGCTGGCGGAATGTGAAGATTTGCTAACGTGGGACAAATGCAATCATAAATAGTTAGTTAGGAGAAAGAATGTGTTGAAATATAACAAATTTTTATGCAAGTATTTGTAATGTGGTTCTTTTGGGGATGGTCATGAGAGCGGAAAATGAAGTATTTTTATTTTAATCTGAATAATTAGAATTGCAAGTTCTATCATCCTTCCAAGACTGACATGTTCAAAGTAAAGGCCACATCATTTTTAATATGTCATAGCCCCTACTTTTTTTTAAGGGATGGTATATACAATCTTGTTTGTTGGATGTGGAATTCTTCAGATGGTAATCCAATTTTTTTCGCAAATTTCAGTGGTGGACATAAAGTAAAAAATTTACATATAAATATGATTTGATTAGTCGTGAACTCTAACAAAACCCACTATGGACACCCCTCACAACTTCCAAATATTTTTTTTTTTCGGTAAATGGGAATTTCCCTTGTATTTATTTATGTTTTGTTCATCCAAGTAACACACTTTCTGCCATTACTATTTAATTTAATTATGCTACTGCAAAGTTTAGTAAGAATTCTTTTTAGTCATATTAGGTTTTTGATATACTTATTTATATAAAACCATGAAACACAACAGCAGTTTGGCAAAAGTGGCTGTTTATTAGCACGTAGAGAAAAGTAGGTACACGAGTGTGTGATAGTAGCGATTATCGAGTCAAGCGAGACATCGGTGGGTGAATGTAACTTTGAAGTAGTGCCGTGAGTGCCTGAGCATCTTATGTGAGACGGTGGCGGGTGAGTAAGTTCTCTATCATCCACGGCCAGCGGGCGTGGATCGCTAATTGCCGATAGATGAAGCAGAATAGAGAATCTTTGAGTATAACGGAGTAATTAAGTATAAAGAGAAAGATTTAACCTATAAAGATGCCGATCTCGATGGTAGCGAGTACAATACAATTCACTGATTTAAATAATAGAATGACAGCAACTGAAATTTTTAACATAATAAGCAGTCTATGACATATTTTGATCGGCTATGTATTTTAGGAGACGAGATGATTCTGATAGACTATGAGGAGCGATTTGTGAGATATATGTGCGTGGTTAACGAGATATGGATAGGCTAGTGCAGATATATGCTCAAGAGTAGCGGCGTATGAGAGAGCTATGTGTAGTGTGGTGCTAGATTGATTTTCGGATCTAGAACAATGAACGTAGGATAAAACTTTGAGCAGAATTGAGGCATTCACATCGCTCACTAGGTACTGGCTTCTTTTATCCGTCATCTTCAGCTTAGCTATTATTCTAAGTCAGGTATGGATGGTTTAATCAGTATATCACAGGTCATCAGCAATCTTCTTTGCTATTTGCTTCTACTATGACTTCATTCTATCTTTGTAGTACGACATCTAAGTAACTATAGCGTGGATACAGTCAGCGATAATGTATCCTCGAGTTTAGAGAGTAGCTATGTGCTGAGATGGTTATACATGCTTGGGGCATACGTAGAACCGTATTGTAAGAGATGATAGGACCGGAGATATGGATGTTGACTCGATACGTTGATGTGGTGAGATTAACTCAATAGATCGTATGTCGATATTAGCGAGTTCTTATCTTTACAGAGATACGAATATTGGAAGACCTTTGATCTCAATAATGCTTATTTCAAATGCTGGAACGTGAATCTAACTAATTTATAATAGAGAGATGAATCAGCAGACATGGTTAGTATAACCAGGGTATGGGCACGCGATAGCTTGCGGTGAAGTAGGTAGGAAGGTCATAGAGATCACGGAACATGAGTTATGAATGAAATTTTAACCGCTGGTCTTTGATATGATGAGTATTATTATTCGATGTGAGAGAGTCTGTTTGCATGTCATAATAATGGGTATATGCGGATCTAGTAAGATGTAACACTGCGCGGCAAATAATTGTATTCATAATATAGTGAAAGAATTATTGTTGCATGGTAATTAGTGATAATTAGCGACGACGTCATGGGTGGCACGCCCTTGATACTTTAGAATTAGAATCTGGTAGAATATGCATGCTACAATCGCACATCAATTCTTATGAGTGCAGAGCAATTCTATAGTGAGGAGAAAGACAATGCACATCATAATAGAAAGTATTTATCGAGATTTTCAGTGAATTAAGGATTAAACCTCCTAGCAATAGATTGTCAGTTATTATAGTGTTATATGAGTATGTTGGCGATGGACGAATAGAAATCAGAGGTGTCTGTGTTGAGCCGTATGTTATTCGAGGGTGAGAACATGCCCGATAATGCCGATGTGTCAACTCTGATAACTATTGTGAGGATGGAAGTGGGAGTCGCGTAGACAACTGCGAAGAGTGGACAAAGTGAGAAGAAGCACCATCCTAGTGTGCACTGAATGATAGGCGGATACGTGGACTGTGAATACAAGGGAGTTATATCGACTATGGGCCAGTAGCCACATGTGATGACAGCGTAGCTCTATGAGTGAAGTTCAGCAATCCATTTAGAATGTAAGTATAGACTAGGAATCTCTCGCGAATTAGTAATTAACGACCGAGTCTCAGTGTAGTGATAAGCGGAGGTAGGTGAGGGCAAGCCAGGCCAGTCGAGGTGGCGTAGGTTAAGGATTTAACCATATTTAAAATAGTACTACATTCCTTGGAATTCATATCAAAATCAGGAGCGGCTAATTCGGTGCATATTAATATTTGATTATATAATTTTCAATTTGAGGTTAACGTGTAGTAAGCTGAGCTGGGGGCCAGCTGTTAGCTTCTTGCCTAATTATAATAAGGCAAAAGCGTAACAAGTCACAAGCAGTTAGATATAGGTATTATACAATGAATTAAAGCATTAGTACAGCTCAATTAACGTGTGATTAGTTGGGCCATAGATGTACACAAGGGAAAAACTGTTTCGAAACTAGTTGATTATTTTTTAATATGAAATATAACATGTGTTGAGATTAGTGGCTAGTTTAGCAGAGATCTGTCTATCCGCTAAGTAATGAGGAGGATATCATATTAGTGTCGAGACGTATATATATTGCATTGCACTAGTGTTCAGAATCATGAGGTCACACTCGATGTCTGAGCCAATAGCCAGCGAATAAAGAAGCGTTAGAAGAGAAGAGGCCATACACGTGACGACTTTACGTTGATAACTTTTAAATGTGCTGGTTAGGCGTGTTTTTAGGTAGAATGTGTGATGATATAGTCTAGAGAGGAAAGTGCACTGATATGTGTCTGGAGACTCATGTTTATAGGCAGTACGCGTGGATGCTCAGGCATTGTTGATATTGCTCTCACGGACTCTTAATATTGAATGCGCCATTGATAAGGATTCAGACTGGTGAAGTAGTAGGAAGTATGGCACGTGTCACTTATGATACAACTATAGGCGCGCTGTTTACAAGTTGGAGATTTTCTATATGAATTGTGCGAGTTGCTAATATCTGGTCCTCTCACGAGATAAGCTTAGTTTTGGTTGACATTAGTTGACCTCGTAGGTTTAAAAATAACTGAGACAACGGGTGACGCGCGTGGGACGTCGCCCGGGGACGAGAATCATGGTGTATGTATCTTAGTGGCGAAGACTGTTACGTAGATTCCAGGCAGCGTGCAAGGACTGAGGATGTTGTTGAGTCGTTAGTTAGTATTCGTATAATATTAATTCAAAGCAGAGGTGAAAATGGCGGAAGGGCGACCGGGCTTTATATATATAAATTCTTGTCCGAACACGCAGAAGAGCGGGCTTTTTAACAGGCTGCGGGCTTGTTGCGGGCCGGGCCGGCTTTTCAACAAAAAATGGTTTTTTTTTGTCAGCTCTCACTTTTTTTGGGCGCAGGCCGACGAGCTGCTATGTATGATCATCCTCTAGTTAAAGCTAAAGGGCTAGCTAGAGCTATCTTCCTCTTGTCATAAGTAGTTGAAGATGACTCATTAGAATGAAGTGATTCGTAGAAGATGTCGTGGTTAATAGCCAATTCCGGTTGGTTGTCAAACTTGCCGAAGTGCTGCCATAGATCTGGTTGACAGAGAGTTCTGTCGTCAGCGATCGAGCCAAAAGATGTTTGCCAGAGGGCAGGTGGATTTGGATAGTTCTGAGAGATCAAATTTTCAATTAGTTCCTGCAAGGATTAGCTTCGATCGATTATATGAGTTATGGTCCACTTGATCACTGAGTGAGACGACACAGGTGTGTGTGTTGGTGGTGGCCTTTTGAGCGTGTTTTGATCGAAAGGATATACGATCTTACTTCGTAGGAGTAAAGTTGCTGACTTTATGGTACGTAAACATGCCTGCCACATCTTTCGTATGCAGCCAAACCCGCCAATACAAATAGCTTAAGCTTGCAGAATGTTTTACATGCACTAATACTGATGTTGAATTACAATTTTCTTTCATTTTCTCAGATGAATATGATAATTACCTTTAGTAGAAGCTTTCCACAGGACTTCTTTCGAGTTTGATACGTGAAAGAATTCATTCAAAAGTCACGATGAATGCCGTATTCTTGGTAAAGTGTTCTGTCCTCATTGCAAAAGGACCGCCTGCATTAAGACAGCAACAATTTACTGGTACAAACATATGCTTCAAAACATCAATTCTTATCATTCAATTTCTCACTAAACAGTTAAATAGTATACGTAGCGTTCAAAAGAAGAAATTGGAAGATCATAACACCCATACAGCAAGCTGCTAGCACATCCACTATTATCAATTGAACATGGGATTGGGAAGACAGGGACAGGAAAGTCCGAGGAAATGCAGAGGTCAGAACCACTGGCTTGCATAGTGTAATGACATAAAAGGAAAAAACCACAGGAGCCTCTCTCATCACTCATGACTTCTCACAAGAGCTGCTTTTGATCCGCAGGCAAAGTTCACACTTCAACAAGTTAACATCAATGCACGCACTGGGGAAAAATCCAGGGGAATTTTGCCCCTAAGTCTTGAAAACAATAAGGATCGGCATTTTAATGTATTCCTTGCAGAGTGTATTACAAAACCAACTGAATAAATGAAACATAAATTAGTCAAATAAACGATTTCTGGCCATGAATTAATGTTTGTAAAGTTTAGATTTCCAATCCGTGAAACACCTGTTGTGCGCAATGTCCTTTCTAGCAATGTCCCTTTAAATGTAACAAGAACTGCCACGTCAAATTTCCCAATACATCAGTTCTGTACAAACTCTAGACTGCTCGGACTCAGTATGGGTGTCGGACACGGGTATTCAGGGTCGGTACATTCATTTTTTGAAAATGTGAAAGCACACTGGGGATTTATGTTTTAAAAAGGGTTAAATTATCTGAATATAGATCAGGACATGGTAATATAATATCATTACTAATGATTGATCAATTAAAACCTCGTAAGATTAATCGGTATGATGTTGAAAATACTTAATTTTTCAAGATACGGTAAAACCAAGGTGGTTTTTCGTCATTAAAGTCCTGCTAGAAAAATCATGAAACTTGTACAATTTGCTTGAGAATTCCTCTCCTATGCAGATATCGCTGGAATTGAAGTCTTAATGCAGAACCTTTGGAGAACAGAAGGGCAAGGTGTATGTTTGACAACCGTTGCAAATACAGAGTGCCAAACAAACGATTAAGCTAAGCTCAACTAAGTGATTTACTCAAGGATCATGTGGAGAAGCTAGAGCTAGTCATTGAGCGTAGCGCCAAGCAGAGACAGTACGTTTGACATTGTTGGCACTTTGGCAGTAACTGTAAGGCCTCTAAGTTTCAATTTGCTAAATAGGCAAATGGATTATGACTTCAACCTGTGTCAGACTTCAAAGCCTATAGCATCAACCTCCAATGGATCTCCATGGGGCCAAAAGTTCCTGGATAATATCTCACGTTTCCAGTCTATATAACTAAAACTGGACGCACATTGTCGTATAATCATGAGTCTAATTACTAAGAGAATTAATTTGTTGGCTTTTATTTGTCAATTTTGCCATTGTCATTATGTGTTAACATTAAGGGACTTAAATTTTAGACCTGCCATTGAACAACTACCCAGAAGCCATCACCATTGTTTCAAACTTCAAAAATTCATCAAGACACCACCCTCACAGCCATCACCATCCAAACGTCCAAAAGTAAAAATTAGCAAGATGCTGTATTGAATAATTGAAAATTTATTGGTCATTATTTCATGATGTGCTAACTAACAGTCATCACAAACAGGGTATCTAACAGATTTATATTATTCGACATCCATCAGCATCAAATTACGAGTTGGATCTAAATACAGCTTGTGATGAGCTTTTTCAGATCTTCAGATTTTTGCTTGCAAGATGCAGAAGGTAACAATAAATTGAATCATTTACTATTACCATTGTAAGAAAAGATAGCAGAATTTACTATTCAACAAATAAGAAATTAGAGCATTAACAAATTGTCTAATCAATCACTTAATCCGAAACCTTAAATCGGTCTATGAAAAAATGAAAGTGAACAAACCTGGCTTTGACTATAAGATTGATTGAGATCGAGGTCCCAAACATCCAACATCTCGTTACATGACTTACTTCATGTTAAGTGCATCATCAAATCGGATCCAGCACTGTAAAAGTTTCAAAAAGGAACAAATAAGATATTAATCTACATCATCTATATTTTTTTTTTGTGGTAATGAAAGGCAGGAACTTAGAATATAAGAGAAAGCAAAACAAAAGATTCCAGGGGGGGGGGGGGGGGGACCCTACAGCAA
Organism: Bassia scoparia; assembly: GCA_008642245.1. NCBI lineage: Eukaryota > Viridiplantae > Streptophyta > Magnoliopsida > Caryophyllales > Amaranthaceae > Bassia > Bassia scoparia. Next base: position 143,943 of record SNQN01000097.1, read on the forward strand.
CTAAAGGTTACATCAACATTAGAGTTATTAATAAGTTTAACAAGTCATTGGTTATATAGTTCCAACGAATCGAACGTGGTACGATCTCTTGAAGCAGTGAGATGATATTCAGCTTTGGTCGAGCTAGATAAGGATCTGTTGGCTCATTGAATTCCTCCCTTGGATTGAATTTGACACTCTAAGAACCGTTGCTTCAGTTCCTACAAATCGAAAAATATCATCAAATGTTGACAAGAAATGCTCCTCTTCTATAAGTCAACTTGCTTTTGTTTGTCTGAGAGGCTTGAGGCTATGATTCTGGTCCATCCTCTGTCTGCCGCAACTTTCCAAGCCAGTCTAATAGCTAGCAGCTCTGCTGTGAGGGCTTTGAACTTGCATATGACCCGTTCTAGAAGGCAGTACCCATGGCCGAGCTTTGAACGCACCCACCTGCAATATAGGCTCAAGCACAAAGATTCTTTCCATGTAGTCATCACATTGATTATAAGAAAGTCCCTGGGAGGTGGTTCCATGCATGCTTATGATTTCATAATGGTTGTCAATGTGTTGGTTTGGTTGTTGGTTTAAAGTGAGGTTCAACCAATTCATTTGGTAGCTATTTGGGCTTGTTTGAGGGTGATGAGGCTGAAATAATTTTTGTTTGAAGATCCAAGAGTTTTCTATTTTCCATATTGTTACCCACAACAGGGAAAGTAGAAGTCAAGGGAGTCCGTTCCACAAACTTGCTGCTAAGGTTACTCTCAGCCAATCTCTAACCTCCCCCTACATTGTCTCCATAATCCCTTGATCCACCTCATCCCACTGTTGGCTCTAATGTCCCCTACAATATGCTCACATCCTCTTTCTGTCCCGCTGGAAAGCAGTTTTGGTCTCTAAACAATACCCTAGGTGCCAGGTTTGAGTTAGAAGTAGAAAATCAGCGCCCAAAGTTGCACAGAGGAAAATTCTTAACTTTGTGGGGGATGTTCAGTTCCCAGATCAAGGGCAGCAGTGGGCTGTCCTACTTGAAGAAAGCTTCCTTGAGAGAATAGGGATGTTGATCTAGGGATGAGTGAAGAGGTATCCTATGGATATTATGGAGACTTTTGAGGGAGGGGCTGGGAATAATACCAAAGGCTGCGATTAAGTTCACTTATGCTCGAAGAAGACCACCTTCAGCTTGAGGACAATTCAGTAAATTGCGTTTTGGCTTGCTGTGCTTCTTCTCACAGTGATTATGCGTGTGTTGGTAATCATTAAGTGTTGTATTTCTGTTTTGCTATTTGTCCTTTTCAGTTTGTTAGTGCAGGGATTAGCCTATTCTCTATTTAAGTGGTTGTAATTTCTTTTTTGGCATTCAATCAAATGTGAGATTATCTGGAGGTCTGTCCTTCCTCTCGAAAGAAGGTGTGTTTATTCCTTTATTTGCAGTGTGAGTTTGAGCAAGTGCAGGTGAGACTTACTTGGGGAGAAATATCCAGCAAGTTTGGTATCAGAGCAGCCACGGTCCTCCGACGAACATGGCTCCGGTGACGAGAACTTCGACGGCAGAAACAGGGGATGGAGACCAGACCTTGGATGCCCGCATCACTAACGCGGTGTCGCAAGCGTTGGTAGCTGTCCAGCAGGAGATGTTGACTCAGATGACCTCCGGGTTTGACCACCAGACTACCCAGCTTCGTCAGGAGCTTGGTGTTCTTTCTCTCCGATTGGATGGGAAGGTGGCTAGCCTCAGAGAGGAGCACGACCGATTTCAGGAGGAGATCAGGGCGTCGGTTTCCCACATAAACCGTGACTCCGGTGGGCTTCGTTCTTCGCCGGACCCAGGGGGAAGTGGCGATCGACCACCGCCTGGTTTTGGGGGAACACCGAGTCACCAGGATCGGAGGGAGTATCACGAATACGGTGGTGGGTCAGCAAACTGGAAGTTGCGCAAACTGGATCTACCCATCTTCGACGGCCAAAACCCCGACGGATGGATCCTTCGAGCTGAACGTTTCTTCCACTTCTATCGGCTTGGGGCAGAGGATCAGATGGAGGCGGCGGTGGTGGCCCTTGACGGTGATGCCCTCCTTTGGTATCAATGGGAACGGAGACGAAGACCGTCGATGACGTGGGGGGAGCTGAAACAATTGTTGCTCCGGCGGTTTCGGTCCACAGCCACCGGGACACTACATGAACAATGGTTGGGACACCAGCAGACTGGAGGAGTGGCGGATTATCGGCGACGTTTCATTGAGTTGCTGGCTCCGTTGGAGGGAGTGCCTGAGGAGATTGCGATGGGGCAGTATATTAATGGTCTCCGGAATGAGGTAAAGGCAGAGGTAAGATTACTTAGCCCTTACTCTCTTGATGTAGCAATGGATTTATCGATGAAGGTAGAGGAAAAATTAAAATTGACTCCTAGCTTCAGGCCCAAGCCCACTTATCAGGCCCAATCGTGGAAACCACCTACCCCTCTTCTAAGCCCAGTGCCACGAGCTCAGTTCCCTTCAAATTCTTATTCGCAACCTTCTTCAAATTTTAACAACAACTCAAATTCCACTCGACAACTCACTTACCCCTCTCAATCATCATCATCCCAAAACAGACCTGAGATCCGGCGACTCACGGAAAAGGAAATTCAAAACAAACGGGAAAAAGGACTGTGTTTCAAGTGCGACGAAAAGTGGTCACTTAACCACCGTTGTCGCCGCCGAGAGCTAAGTGTTTTATTGTTGGAAGGGGAAGCTGAACCCGAATTACCGGAGGAACCAGGGGAATTAACGGCGGCAGAGACCAATTTTGAACCTCCGCCGTGTACGGAGGATACCGATTACACCTTAAACATGGCTCCACCTCAACCGGAGGTATCCCTTAGCTCAGTTATGGGTTTAACCACACCGAAAACGATGCGCATGAAGGGAGTGATTAATGGTGGGGAGGTGGTGGTTATGATAGACCCGGGTGCCACTCATAATTTCATCTCCGCCGTGGCTGCCCGGAAGTTGGGGGTTTCTGTTTCCGACTCGGCAGGCTTTGGGGTGACCTTGGGAACCGGCGAGGCTGTTCAAGGGGAAGGAATTTGCAGTGGGGTGGCATTAGAGTTGCAGGGGCTGACAATTTTGGAGGATTTTTTGGTATTACCTCTGGGAAATTCGGATGTGATTRTGGGAGTGCAGTGGTTAGAGAAGTTGGGAAATATTACTTCAAACTGGAAAACTCAGGTATTGAAATTTCAGTTGGGAGGATCCTTGGTGACACTTAAAGGGGACCCTTCTTTGGGCCGAACTTGCATCTCCCTTAAGGCCATGCTTAAGTCATTGATAAAGGCTGAACAAGGGTTCATGGTGGGCCTGAATCAKATGGAGGGGACGGAGGAGCCCAAGTCCACAGTACCCAAGGAATTTGAGAAAATCATTGAGCATTTTCAGGAGGTGTTTCGACCACCTACGGAATTGCCTCCACACCGGCCTATTGAGCATGCCATAATCCTGAAAAGCGGCACCAACCCTATTAGTGTCAGGCCATACCGTTACCCCCAATCGCAAAAGGATGAGATAGAGAGATTAGTTCGAGACATGCTCCAAGCTCGGCTTATTCAACCTTCTACTAGTGCCTATTCCAGTCCGGTACTTCTCGTCAAGAAAAAGGATGGCTCTTGGAGATTCTGCGTGGATTATAGGGCTTTAAATAAGGAGACGGTGCCGGATAAGTTTCCCATACCCATCATTGAGGAATTATTAGATGAGTTGCATGGCTCTTGTTGGTTTTCGAAATTGGATTTGACTGCTGGATACCACCAAATTCGGGTCAAACGGGAAGATGTGGCCAAAACCGCTTTTCGCACCCATTCCGGACACTATGAGTTCCTGGTTATGCCTTTCGGCTTAACCAACGCCCCGGCCACTTTTCAATCCCTCATGAATGAGGTCTTCCGGCCATATCTCCGAAAGTTCGTTTTGGTATTTTTCGATGATATTTTGGTTTACAGTCGTTCGGCTCGGGAACATCAGGAGCATTTGGGTAGGGTGCTACAACTGTTGGCCGAACACAAGCTTTTCGCGAACCTCAAGAAATGTGAGATTGGGAAAACGAGGGTGGCCTACCTCGGCCATGTGATTTCAAACAAGGGAGTAGAAGTGGATGATTCAAAGATTAAGGCCATGGTGGATTGGCCTCCCCCGACTAACTTGAAGGAATTACGGGGCTTCCTAGGCCTTACGGGTTATTATCGGAAGTTTATCCGAGGCTATGCTAGTATTGCCAAACCCCTCACCGATCAACTTAAAAAAGATAGCCTCGGGTGGACTTCAGACGCATCGGTCGCTTTTGGGAGGTTGAAGACAGCTATGACCGAGGCTCCTATTCTGGCTATGCCAGATTTTTCTCACCCGTTTGTAGTGGAAACGGACGCTAGTGGGCACGGTTTGGGGGCTGTGCTGCTACAACGCAACCATCCGGTGGCCTTCTTTAGCAAGGTTTTAGGGCCTCAGGCAAGGGGCAAGCCCATTTATGAGAAGGAGCTAATGGCCATAGTGTTTGCTGTGGAAAAATGGAGGCATTTTTTGTTGGGTCGGCAGTTCATTGTGCGTACGGATCAGAAGAGTTTAAAATTTTTGCTGGAACAGCGAGAAGTGGGCCAGGCCTATCAAAAGTGGGTCAGTAAATTGTTGGGCTATACTTTTGACATTCATTACAAACCAGGCCCAACCAACAAAATTGCCGATGCTTTATCTAGGCAACATCCTGCCGAGGTGGCTTGCGGGTCCTTAGTGGCAACTTGTGGAGTCCAATGGGAGTATATTTCGGCATTCATCAAAAAAGACAAGGTTCTACAACAATTGACAGCTCGGGTTCAAAAAGGGGAGGATGCACCCAAATGGTTCTCTGTGGAAAATGGGGTCTTGAAATATAAGGGGAGGGTTGTCATTCCTAAGGTGTCTGAGCTTACGTCCCGGATTCTGAAAGAGTACCACGATTCTCCAGTAGGTGGTCATGGGGGCGATATCAAGACATATCAACGGATTGCGAGTGAGTGGTTTTGGTTTGGAATGAGGAAGGATGTAACACGTTATGTTCAACAATGTCCGGTTTGTCAACGAAACAAGATTTCATCTCTTTCGCCTTTGGGATTGCTACAACCATTACCGATTCCGGACAAGGTGTGGGAGGATGTGTCAATGGATTTTATTGAGGGATTGCCGAGGTCCTCGGGGTGGGATACGATCCTCGTGGTGGTTGATCGATTTTCTAAGTATGCGCACTTCATTCCCCTACAACACCCTTACACAGCTCAAACAGTGGCAGCAAGCTTTGTGCGAGAAGTGGTGCGTTTACATGGGATTCCAGCTTCCATAGTCTCCGATCGAGACAGAATTTTCTTAAGTGTGTTCTGGAAAGAGCTATTCCGGCTTCAGGGTACTCAACTAAAACGCACCTCTGCCTACCACCCACAATCGGATGGCCAATCTGAGGTAGTGAACAAAGGGGTAGAATCTTACCTTCGTTGCTTCGTTAATGGCAGACCAAAGCAATGGGCCTCTTGGCTTTCATGGGCTGAGTACTGGTACAATACGGCCTATCACACCGCCACTCATTACACTCCTTTCAAAGCGGTTTATGGCAGAGATCCCCCTCAATTGGTGCGCTTTACTGCTGGCAGCACCTCTCTTTCTTCGGTGGAGGAGCAGTTACTGGAACGCGATGCTGTGCTTGATGATCTACGCTTTCAGTTAACTAGGGCTCAGGAATATATGCGACATTATGAGGATTCCAGCCGTCGTGAGGGACACTTTGAGGTTGGGGATTTGGTCTTCCTTAAACTTCAACCGTATCGCCAGAGGTCAGTGGCAAGTAGAGCTAGTCACAAGCTTTTACCAAGATTTTATGGGCCATATCCTATCCTCCAACGCATCGGTCAAGTGGCGTACAAACTCCAGCTTCCTGACTCAGCTCGCATACATCCTGTCTTCCATATTTCACAGTTGAAGAAGGCCGTAGGTGGAGGTCACCAGCCCTCTCAATTACCCTCTCAGCTCACCGCAGACCTGGTTTTAGATGTGACTCCTGAACAAATCCTAGGAGTGAGGAATACTCCGGCTGCAACAGAAGTCCTCGTCAAATGGCAGGGATTGCCAGAATTTGAGGCTACCTGGGAAAGTTCTACTGAGATTGAGGCTCGTTTTCCCTTTTTTCACCTTGAGGACAAGGTGCGTCTTTGGGCCGGGGGTATTGCTGGAAATCAACCCAAGGCTGCGATTAAGTTTACTTATGCTCGGAGAAGGCAACCAGCAACTTGAGGACAATTCAGTAAATTAGCATTTCATTTTGTTATGCTTATCAGTTTGTTATGCGTGGGGTAGTGTAATCATTAAGTTGGTTATTTCTGTTTTGCTATTTTGTCCTATTCAGTTTGTTAGGCAGAGGTATTAGCTTAATTCTCTATTTAAGGGTTGTAATTCCTTAGTTTTTGGGCATTCAATCAAATAGTGAGCTTATTCTGGGAGAGTCCTTCCTCTCGAAAGAAGGTGTGTTTATTCCTTTATTTGCAGTGTGAGTTTGAGCAAGTGCAGGTGAGACTTACTTGGGGAGAAATATCCAGCATAATGTTGTCAGCTAACCAAAAATCCTCAACCGCTTTGGTTCTAAATCCATCCTGGCACCAACATTGCTGCAAATTAGCTTTCCAACGTGCTCCATACCATCTTTCAGTATCTTCACAAAATACACATAATTTAGCATCTAAAAATGGAACATGCTTTAAAATAAAACAGTTATTCTGAGATAGTAGCTCACCCAACTAACTACAATTGCTTGGCAGGTGTTGGCCGTAAGCCTGCAGCAAATAGCAGTGACTGCAGATTGCAGAAGAGTAAGAATATGATGATAGGAAACATGCATCAGGGTAATAAACTAATAATCTAATGCATAACCCATTATAATGCTAAAAAAAAGTACTTATCGTGACTCATGACCTAAACACGACATTGACAGAACTTAGAACCCTACCAGGATAATTCTCAGAAAAATTGAAACTCATGCAAATTTTGTTTTCACTCTGATTTTGCAAAAATGCAGGTTGCATACTTGCATTGATGAGGTATCTACAGGACAAATTTTCCTGTGTGAATCAGCATCTAAGTGGGTACGTTTGAACACTATGATTCTAGTGTGGCTCCACCAATGCCTTTTTTTGTTTTTTGGTAAGTTAAAAAAATTAAATTGCACCAAAGGACCAAATACACCTAAGCTCAACCTCAACTAGTATCCCTTTTAGGAAGGCACACTAAAGCCGAAGAAGAACAAAAACAAGCAGCTAAGCATAAACTTTCTCAACCCATTGCCTATCTTTCCTTCCTAATTTCTCACTAGGAAGTAGGAATCATGGATAACCTTTTCCTAACAACAAAACAAATATCATTAAAAATGTTTTGCAAACAAGGTACAGAAAACTCACAGGAAGCAGAATTTCTGGCCCTCCACTGATGCCTTGTTTCCCCTTAACTAACCCAATTCATAACTTCACAAACTAAAAGCTCGGATAGGGTTACGACATGTTCATACAATTCTAATTCAGCCAAAACATGAAGGGGTATGTTCAGTTCAAGTAGAAAATACAGGAGAAAATACAGATTTATAGTAAAATGGGAAAATAGAATGGAGTTTACCAAGCTATGACTTTGCTAACAGTGTTTGTTTCACACTTCTTAATCTCTAGGATTTAATCTCTCTATCCCTTCCCTCCTCCGTACCTCAGCTACTTCCCTCCAAATTACCCTCTCATCTTCGGCTCCCCAATTCTTTTCATTTTTTTGGGTGCTAGAGCGGAGATGATAATCGATCACAGGATCTCCCGAAATCGGGAGGGAAGCTAAATGAGACCAACCAAAGCACATCATAGACAACACAAAATATGAAACAAAACTAAAATAACTCAAATGTGAAAAAAAACTTCTTGCAGAAAAAACAAATTTCACCAATATTCAAACCTAAATTTAACCAAATTCAAGAAATGAAGCCCATTCTCATATCTCAACTCAAGTTAAACCCAATCAAATTTTAAAAAGATCAATTTTTGGACCAACAGAAAATAATTTGCAAAAACCTAACAAATCTTCAAAATTTCAACAAACCCAATTGTTCATTCAAGTATCTAAATAAGAAACGCAACATGAAAACATCTGAATCCCAAAAAATTCATCTTTTTTTCTCTTATATTACCCGCTAATGAAATTGATTTGCAAATATACAAGTACAGATACAGTTAACGAAAAAATAAAAAAGAAAACCGAAAAGGATGATAGGAGAGAGAATTACAGAGAGGTGACCATCAAGGCAGAAGTGAAAATGGCGGGAAACGGAATCAGAGGTTTCAATCCACCAAACAGGGGTTACAACTRCTTCCTTCTTCAATTCCTGAGGCTCCTTCTTCTGCAATGTGGGTAATTTTCCTGAATCAAGAAAATCAAACATGAAAATTAAAACAATCAGAACCACAAATGAAGATTAAAATTAGAAAAACAATAAAGTAGTAGTTTAAATTTGCATTAAAAATGATTGCATACCAAAAAATTCATGTTGAACCGTTAGTAGTATAGTACCCAAGAGAGAATAGATGGGAGAACTGAGAAAGAATAGAGGTGTTGGAGTGATTTAATGGTTAGGACTTAGGAGTTAGGATAGTAATGAAACTGTTTTTTTTCAAGGTAGTCCGAGGGTCCGACCCAAACCAAGAAGGCTGTGTTTGGACAACTCGAAAATTGAATTGGTTAGGGATCTTATCGACTTGAAACAGGTGACAAAAGGTCACATGAAATGAGTGTTTCTTGTATAATGATTTGCTACCTCCGTAATGCAAAGGGAAAATGTTCAATTATTGAAATTAATACGTTATTGGGGAGTTAAAAATTTGGAGAGGAAATGTGAATGGTGGATTGGCGTCAAAACTCAAAAGTTTTACTTGTATGTTACACTATGTATGAATGGGAAATATATGTCCTACAATAAATGTTATGGCTAGTTAGTTGATTTAGTTGCGGTCAACAACTTATGTAATGACGGGTGATCTGGAAATCACCTACTTCCTCCGTTTTTTTTAGATGCCCCATTGTGAAAAATTCGGAAACCGAGGCAAAATTTGGTGAATTGATGAGGTGTATTGATGGGTATATTAATAATGTAAATGGGGTTCAAAAAAGAGAGAAAAGAAGTTAAAGTAAGTGTATTGATGAATATTTTAATGTAATAAGTGGGAAAAGTTATGTGAACCCCACAAAAAAGAGTGGTTGAAGATGGATTAATGGATATTTTAAGTGTGATCCCCAATTCATAAAAGGAAAAAAAAAAGAGTGGTGCATCTTTTGGGAAATTTCCCTAAATAAACAATGGGGCAACTAAAAAAAACGGAGGAAGTATAATTTTTCATTTGAATATTTGATTGTTTTCCAATGACTTTTTCGTTTGATGTACTCTTTTATGCTTGAACAGACAAGATGTTTTGAAAGAATATTTAGGTGTTACGATCTAATGCTCTTTAAATGCTCAAATATTTTTGCCCGACACTTGATTGGGTCTTTTTTCCAGCTCCTTGATGCATCAGGTATTCAGGTTGACCTATAAGCTTGAAAAATATTTTTGACACATAATATGTAAGAATGAAGAATAACTTTCTGAGCAGTGCCCAGCTTAAAACTGTACAGAGAAAAGGTCCACACCCGCCAAGGCTGGTCAGGCGATGTTTGGAGAGAGGGAGCAAAGCTGAGGCGATGTTCCATGTACAAAGCACTACTCAATTGCCAGAGGCTTCTGTTTAGTGCCAAAGCACTCCCCTAAGTGTAGCAAGAAAGGGAGTATATATCTTTCTAAACTAGCAAAACATACTGTAAATTAATTCTGTGAGCAAAATGTACACGGTAGAGTCAGAGACTGTACTCCGCGTCCAAGCCAAACCCCCCAAAGAAACGAAATGAATTTTTTAAAAAAAGGTGCACTTTATGCTGGTTGCTGTGTTCAGATGGATCCATAATGGAATACTCTCGAGTCCCCTCTTTCAGAGCCTTAGAGCATCTGCATTGAAATTTCYCCGAAAATGCCTGAAGTCACAAGTCACTGGAGAAGTGGAGATCCTTCATACTAATCATCACATCTCAGCGTCATCATCGTAATCAAAATCTTGATCATTTTGTTTGATTCTCTTCCCTTCTCTAGCACCTCTTCCCTTCTTTGGTTTGCCCCTGTGAAATAAACATATGAACCTGTGGTGAGTAATATGTCACCAGTATAGATGCTGTGCATGCATCGTAAAAGTCACAAAGCCTTGATTTCCTGAGGATCATCTAGCTCCAAGGAAGAAAAAATCACATATGGCATGGTAATCAGAGAAACAGCACAACAAAATCTGAATGGCATTAACTGGAGACAAAGAACAAATTTCATGGGTAAGCTGATGGGTAAGCAGTTTGAACCATAATCCACAATACAATGGACTGGTTCAGGTCAGACAGCGCCTAATTGACCCAGAAGCTAGATTAGGCCTGAAACCAGCCAGCTGACTACATGTAGCAGCACAAGATGTACAACACAAGGAAATGTCACACGAATATACACTATCTTGTTAGCATGGAAATCATGAAATCACGTAACTATGAAAGTCAAAAAGTGTTACTTACTGTCCATTTCCAAGGACGCCCATGCCCCTGTATCGACCTGAACCAGACTCCAATCTTCCATCTACCAATTTATGCAGAAAGAATCAGAATATTAGGATATGTTATGGAATTCTGGTGGGAAAAAAATTGCTCATGTGAGCTGTGACAGACGAAAGCACACCTTCTCTTCCAAGTGCCTGATCTTCTGCCTACGGAATCAACAGCCAGCAAACACTTAGAATGATAGCAAAGGAACTAGATTTATAAGAGAAAAGGCATTGAAGATGATACATCATACAGCTATACGCTATCATGTGTTTCTTCAGCATGCCTTCACAATTCACATGCATAAGTTCTTAAATCAACTCTTTTCCTCAGTGATGATCAATATATACAACTAATACAAGCTTCAGCAAAACTGATGATATGTTGTAGCTGTTTTTCAGCACAATTATTAAAAAAGTTGACATAGGAACACCTATATCATCTTCAGCATATGCTAACAGACAATTTAAGAATCTAAAATGCCCGACCATTGAGTTGATTTCATTGTCCAACAACTAGAATATTAAAGTCCTAACTTGCTCCAAATGCAAGGAGCAAAGAATGGTACTCAAAGAACAAGTGTGCATTGTACTACCTAGATAAGTGGGTAAATAGTWAATTGCAAGAATCGCATACAAGTTACAACACAACACATATTAGTCCATAATTTACAATGCAAGGGAGGAATAAAAGGGAATAGAGAATATCATCAATTTACACAGTCAATTGRGAGGACAGTATAATCTAGGTGACCAAGGCAGGAGAAGCGCATTAATGGATCGTTATTTTAAATGCTCTGTTATACCTTAACACTCTATCCTCAAGGACAAGAAGGATGTTAAATTTTAAAATACAAAGTACATCTAAACAACCATGCTCMTACTTTGAACAGCGAAAAGTCCCTTCACATCAACACCAGATATTCTTCACAGTTAATTAAATTCTCAGACACCAATGATCTCCAAACAGTTATGTCTCCAAAACTTAAACAAAAACAGAACCAGGAAATTCTTAAGGTCTACGGATGTAAGTAGACAACTGAGCAATTACCATCACACCATCAAACAYTCACAAACATGAGTATGAAGAATTAACCCCCTATCTTGGAACAAAAATCTCAATCTGGTGTAGGATTGACCTACTCTGTTAAAAGCTTCAGCGACACACATTGCTTGTAATAGAAAGATGACTCTAAAGTTAAGAAGCAAAACGATCTCAAGTCAAGAATTATTCAGATGACCAATACTGTTCATCTTCACCACCTATTGAGTAGTAGCAAACCCAGAAGTTGAAGAAAGGGAACCTTTCCTTATTTGTCAATCCAAGCCTTTCTAAGCTTCATTCCTGTAATCCAAAAGCCTCGTACATCACATTGTTTACTAAAGTCTACAATTGACAACTTCATTTTAGTTTCTTGTTTTCAGTGTGTAGATGATGGATAGATAAACATTACACGCTCAAGTTCACCAGTGGTCGCGAATAACACATAAGTTTAACACTTCCATTTAGCTTTATGTTTGATTAATACAAGAAATCTTATTTATTTTTCAAGGTTCAGACAAAAAGACGAGAAAAATGGCAGTTCTCCTGTCATCCATTTTGTTCCAATTTGCAAAGCAATCACACTAAACAACCAAAGAAGATATCATCAATCAGACGAAATACTTACTGCTGGGGAGGTGATTGAAGATAAGGAGAACAGTCTGTCTTCAGGTTGAAACTTCCTGGATCGCTTCAACCTAAACCAGATAAGAACACACATATAAATATACAGTTAATAGAAATTATCAATCAAAAAATATGATAATAAAGTTCTCCAACAATTTAATTCAGATTTAAAAAWAAATAAAACTGCAAAAGGAACAACAGAATATACACATCTACTAGTGCTAGTCTATTAGAAGCACACCCACCTACTGGCACAAAAGAGTAATGACACTCCAAAATTGA
>SNQN01000097.1:158490-180123 GCA_008642245.1 Bassia scoparia
GTATCACAATTCATTGATATATGAATGAGAAAATTGACATAAATAAATAGTTCTCAATTAATTAAATGTATTTAGGGAATATGTTAATTGATTAAGGAATTGATTGATTGAATCAATCAAGAAGCTAATTAATGGAACATTGATCAGTAGTATATGTTTGACCATACATTATTGAATCAATTATGAGATTAATTGATTGAAATTAGTGATAGATGTCAAATTACCTTTTTAAGAAAACTAAATGAATCAATGACATTTTGATTGAAATTAATTGATTGAAATTAGTAATAAACAATGCATAGAAAAGGTATAAATGACATTTTGATGGGGGACACCATTGCTCCCCCCTTCACTTATATAATTGAGATTAACGGGTGTCCCGACGTTAAATAATGATATTATTCTTAGAATGTATATCAAATTCATACATCAATAAATGTAATCAATGACGCCCTAGTGATGTTTGTTAACTTTTTTGCCTTATACATTTATACTTATGTCGAACACGACATGACAATATTTCATGTTGTGTCATGCCATGTCGTGTCCAAAATTTAATTGAGGTCTATCTAGTTCATATCAAGTTGTGTGGTGTCGTGTTCAATCATTTATGTTTCGGAAGGAGTATATACGAGGCCACTATATGATTTCAAGATACTCGACATTGTGAAGCCATAAAAATGGGAAGCCGAAAGTACGCTTGTGCGTGCCATTTTGGTCACTTTAGACTTATCCTTTGTCATTGTTGGAGACTTGGAGTAGGAAACAAAGAAAGCTAAGGTCGGCAARTCGGCATCCAAACATGGGCAAAAGTGCATAACATTATGCTATTGAGTATTGACAAGCAATGTATGTTGGGTTCTGAAAAACAACACATGTTTGAGCGTATGTGTTGAAARCAATAATTGAGAATRTTATGGTCCGTTTACTTAGAATYAATTGAYTTGCATTGAATATAATATGAAATAAAYTAATAAGGTTYYAAACTGAACTGATCTGGAAATAGGTTGAAGTAACTAAACCTTTAATGTGGGCTAAAAAATACTCCCTTRKTTAGCATATGRTTTCAATGCGGAATTCACCGYTCTTGTYAARTGAACTTGCATCTCTCACGATGGGCTCAACCTAGASTKGCTTGATAATGTATATGCTCATTTCACACTCTATGTGTGCATAGTTTTACCCCTCCATTATTTCCTATTTTCCTTGCATTTGTCTTTCGTTGTAAACTAGTTTAACATCATGGGTAATGGAGGGACTATGTGAAGATTTAGAGAATTTGGGTACGGATGAATAGAGTTAAATAGTCAATAGCAAACCATGCAAATACTCAATTCTTGAATGGAGTAATTAACGTGACATAAATTGGGCAATATTTACCTTAGCTTTTTTCCAAGTTTTTCAAAAAAGTTTCAGTTAGCTCGCATTCAGTTCAGTTTAACATTTATCGTCGCTCATGAAGATATTCATTCAATTTAGTTCATCAGCTTCCCATTATTCAGTCATTGATTTCAATTATGGTGAACCGGCCGTTAAAATTAAAATAATTGGAGGTGTTATGTATGTAAAGGAAGTTTGGAGACCGATTTTATATATATGATTTTGCTTTTTAGGATTGGGTTACTTAGATAAATAGATTAAGTTAATAATTGAAGTTAGGCGGGAAGTGTGAATATAATAGATATGCATGGCGATTGAGGATCTGTGTCGAAAATCGAAGGATCAACTGACATTTGTGATAGACAAAAAAAGAAAAAAAAAACGATAACTTCTGGAGGAAGTAAGGCTCATGCTGCTATGAGTATAGCGCGGTTTTGGGCTATTAAGGTTTGTCGGACAATGTTAGTTTGCGTTTGAGACAGATGTTTGGTTAGGTAGTTGGATAAATGTTACAATTGGCGTAGACCAGATGTTATATATTTTAGACAATGTAGGGATTGAATTAAATTTTTTTTTTTTCAAGTGAACAGTGATGAGCGTGTCGAGCAGGTGCCAGAACAGTAGACGAGCTATTGCTTTGTGGCTAGATTTATCTTCTTTAACTTCTAACACTACTCTACGTATCCTCATCGCAATCGTCAATAATTTTCTTTATAAAAAAAAATACTTATCTGTTTACAATGTCGGCGTACTTTAACATCAAATTATTAGAAATCTTGGAATAGAAGGAAGAAAGAAAGAAAGAATAACGGAGATTCATGTGAGAAGAGGAGATTAGGGATATTGTTTTGGCTAAAAAGATATGTGACTGAGGTATTCGGAACTTTGCGTTGAAAGGGAGAAGAAGTGGGGCGGCGAGTAATTTTAAGAGAACGGGATTGGAATGCGATATTTCTAATTGATATGTGGCGGGGCAGGTGTGTGGACGTTCTACAGAAGACAATAGAGGTAGGCGGGGTTAGTTCCAGCACGGCTACCCATTTTTGTTTATGAGAATCGCTTTTTTTTCATGGAAATAAGTTCGTGGAACTTTAGGAGGTATGGGTCGAGAATGGAGTCACATGTAGAGTTCAAAGACATTGGTTTGGCAGCATCTAAAAACGTCATATAATTGAATTAATAATGTTATATATATATATATATGTGTTATGATAATATAGTGTTGCTAATTTTCATCTAAGTCAAAGATTTGTGAGTTAGTTCATCATTGGTGGTAGAGATGGGCATGGGTAGGTCTGGGTTGGTTGCTTAGACCATACGGAGACGGCGTCATATTGTTTATGAGATCAGACCTGTAACATATTCGTTGGTCTGAATTTTCTGGACCCAGACAGCAAGTCCACTAGGGTTGTGGATCTGGGTCTTACAGGGTCCTAATGTGGTCTTTTTTAGTTGTTATTTTGTTAATAATCGTTAACATGCTGTTAATTCAATTAATGTTTTAATACCGTCTATTTGTTTCTGATGTTGTACTAGTGACGTGACAATTACTTAAAGGATTTAAAATATGCTCGGAGAGTCCGATTAGATGCGGTCATACTCTCAAAGTCTCGGTTAAGTGTACGTGAACGTTGTTTTACTCACGTATCATCAGATCAAGAGTACATATAATGTGATGCGTAGATGGGTAAACTCAGTTAGGCTGCTTCAAAACTAATACAATCATTGTTAAGATGTAGATGGGGTTCATTGCCAAAGGTTATATGGGTAATTGGGGATGTTGGGGCTGATGTTTTGGGCGCGACAACGAACCGAACCATTCTCGTTGGACCCAGACCAATGGGTCTAAAATTTTACTAAAACTCAGACCTTATGAAATGGGTAGGGGTTTAGCGGGGTCTGGTGGGTGGGTTCAGGTCCCATTGTCATAATTCTATTGGTAGGGGACCGAGTATGGATTACAATTTACATCTGTTGAGGGGTAGGTGGGAGTTCTAGAGAGATCCAGGTGTGTTTTTAATAGTGAGGAATTTAAATTATTTTAATATATTGTTGTAAAAAAAAGACATTTTTTAATATCGAAGCTAGGATTTTTCAAGGATCAAAAATGTTATAATAATAGATGCTGAAAGTTCTTCCAAGGAAAATGATAGTAGAGAAGATGGTAAAAGTATGAATCAATGTAATGATTGTTTTAGCTTTAATGAAGCTTCTCAAGTTCACGCGTAGGTGGATTCGGGATGTGAAGCTGTGTTGGAGAGTCTTTGCTTTATTTGTGACTTGAACTCGGACTCAATTGGTTAACCTAATAGATTTCGGATTTTATCAAATGCACTTGCTTTTTTAATAAAAATTAGCACGAGTTGGTTAAGAGAGTAGATAGTTTACATCCTTTGGGCAAACAATATATTTAATATTTTTAATGATTTTGAGCAATAAAAAATAATTGGAGAGGGTTGTCAATCCTAAGCACTAATCTCTCAGCGTTAATTTATTAAAGATTCTTTAGTTCTTTGCTACTCTGTTATTACTACGGCTTACAAAGATTGAGATTAATAATGAGCAAACATACCGAACCAGCTCGAATTTGGCTCGAAAAAACCAATTGGCCTTGAATCAGCATTTTTTGTATTGGTTTAAAAGTGGCCCTAATTTTGCAAAAACTTGAAATTAAAGTCGATATATTTTAGGTAAGTGGTTTGAAATACCTAGCATAAACTAAAATTAGATCTAGCTGGTTCGATTTGATTACGGACCAAACCTTTTAACTATCTTTTTTTGTTTTTTTTTGCTCGACTTATTCGCTTACCGTTAATTAGGTGCTAATTGTCTTATCATTCGTGGAAGAATTGAAAAATAAAAGGAATAATGGTTTTTGTTTTTTTGGTGAACAAGATCGGGAATCCACGCACGATTAGCAATGATTATCTCCCTCGCGTTCAGGTGTCCATTAGAGTAAAGATTGACGCGAGGAAATAATGGAGTTTTTTGTTTTTTTGAAAGGAGGATTAATAGTTTGGATATTAGTTATAAGCAAATTGTTAAGAAGAGAACAAAAGGCAGTCCACAATACATCACATTATATGACATCGTAATTAAATTTCTTTAATAATAATAATAATTTATATTTCCCTCAACCCTTAAACATTATTCACTCCTCAATTCTTTTCTTCTTATTTAAAATTTAGAGCTTTATGCTGCATAAATTTGGGTTATCTAGCAAGCAACTTCATAACCTGTTTTCAAAAGGGTATCTTCTTTTTTTTCTGATTATGCAAATTTAATTTTATTTTCGTCATCTCAATTGGGTGCTTTTGACTTTTCACAAAGTTGCATGCTTGTTTTTATGATCTCAATTGTATGAATTGTTCGTATTTAGGTTTGATTTCGTTAATCAAGGTGATAGTTTTGTTCTGATATATCCGAAAAGAATTGGACTTTGATCTATTTAGCAGTTGTTCGTTTTTAATGCATTTTTTTATGGGGGGAATCTAATTTTGTTTGTTATGATTCAAAGAAGTAGAAATATTAGATAATACTGGGGAGAAAAAAATGGTAATTTTTTTCTTGATAATTTTTCTTGTTTAATTGTTTTAGATGATATAATGCTTATTTTAAGTCATAATTTTTACTCATTAAATGGCTAATTTTTCCATTTTTTTTTCATGTTGGTTTTTTCATAGTTGAGATCTTGTGTTGAGCTTTGAAACGATGAATATCTTGAGAATTTTAAGGTTATGTTAGTGAACAATTTTCTTCAACAATTTTTGGAGGAGAGTGAGTGTAGCTTAATTTCTGATTAGAGAATATTTAAGTAAGCGTTAACTTTCATCAAGTTGGTTTTACAAATAAATTGAGACCTTACATGAATATACAAATATATTGTTTTGTTTTTTTGCTTCTCATGGATGTGTTTTTATTAATAGAATTGGAATTGGTTAAGGTTCGAATGTTAGTGTTGCCATTAGCAATTACACTGTTACTTCAAATTTGTTTGATTGTTGTCTGGCAGATTTGAGTTCTGTGATAATGCTTGACTAAAGGAAGGTACACCGATTGTGTATGCTGCATTCTTTATGTTTGATGCGCGTTGCCTAGATGTAGTGGTATTTGGCAGCATAATTTAGAGAGGCATTACATTTCGTCTTTGTTTGTGTTCTTGGTGCATCTTTAACATCAATTGTGTCATGGTTGGAAATGGATTGTTTTTGAGTTTCAGGGTTTGCAGTAGTTTTTTCTTACGTCAATCTTTGTCTGGATTGTCTATTTCAGACGATCGTAAAAATGTATTTCGCTGGAGCTAGAAGAGGTAAAAAGATCATCGAGTATGTGGTATTGCAAGATGTGCGGAGAAGAAAGAGAGGTGGGTGGTTGAGAAGACGGCACTCCAGTTTGAGAGCTATGATTGATTTTTTGGTTCTTAATAAGAGATTGATTGGTGCTACGGCAGTCTATGATTATGATTTGTGACTTGCCGAAACTGTCAAAGAGCAATTTTCTTCTTTTGCATGGGTTGCCTCACAAATTTTTTTCTTATTATCTTATAAATGTCTACTTTTGCTTGAGTCAAGTCATGATGTTATCATGATTATTGGCTTGGTATATCTACATTGTTTCATCTTATTATGCAAAGGTTGTTGYCTTGTTGCTATCCTGTTTTCAGGTTTTTGTTTGTGGAATGATTTGTGACGGTGTGTTTATAGTTACTTATTGTGCAACATTCTTCCTGGATCATTGTTTAGTCTTTCAGTGTTGACGCTAACCCCCTCATGTTAGGCTATTAGATATTCAYACATTATGTAGTTTGTTCAAGTGCATCAAAAAAGATTGTATTGGCTGGGAACTCTTACTAAATAGATTGGATTAGCTTGAGCTTCCCCAAGACAGGGTTACTGGGAGATGTCAAATTGGCGTGTTAAGCTATTAGATATTTAGATATTATGTAGTTTGTTGAAATGCATGGAATTTTATTGTTTTCTGCTCAAGCTTTGTTGAYGTGTAGCATTTTTATTTTTTGGCAGTGGACAAAGGTGAAACCACTTAACAGGAAGTCCTTTTACTCTCCTGAGTGGTGAGGATATGGGCTTCTCTAACTTGCTCTCTAAGTTGTCGCATTGTTTTTTTTTTTCCCTCTTGATTTAGTGTATTAAATGTGATTACCTGAGATATTCTGAATTTCCCGCAGAAACTTATGTGAAATTTCTGTGCCATGGTTTTATAGGGCTCCATCTACTTCTCGTATACGTGCTAAGATGCTGTATGCGACATCAAAGGAGAACTTCAAGTATGAGCTTGATGGCGTACATTATGAAATTCAGGCTACTGATCCCACAGAAATGGATCTTGAAGTGCTCAAAGAGCGTGCACATTAATAATGCATGTTAGGTTAATGGCGAGATGATTCTTTCTGAGAATGGAAGAAACCGACCGCTGGAGGTCTTCTGACCATTGAAAGCGCATAGGGTTTTGCTGTTGTGACATATACTGTTGGCCACTGCCTGTGTTGCTTGTCGGATTAGGACATGATAACCAACATGTAATCTTAAATCCTTAATACAAACTATGAATGTTCTTATCCTTGGAAGTTCAAAAAAAATTGTTGTTATCTCAGCTGTTGTGTGCATAGATTGGAGCTTAAATTCTACAATTTTTATTGTGAAAAGCCTAGAGAAGTTTGGTATTAGATGTGCATTTTATCTTTCCAGTTTGCACCAAGCTGTCTTTAATGAGACCCTTTTAGTGGTGCCGCTGGTTCATGTGATGCTACATTAGCCCATACTCGCCCCTCTTTGGTCGGTCTTGTCCCTTGCCGTGCCCTATGTTAACCCGGGCTCAATGTCGCCGATTGTGAGTTTCTTTTCCACTATGCAAAATGCACATGCTTAGCAGTATGTTTCGGTGCCAGTCATATTAGAGACTTCCCCTTAATCCTCTCGAGAGTGTGAATGTGTAATGTTATTAGGACGTTTCAAAACCCACCGTTATTATTGTTGCTAGTGTCGCCTTTGATAAATGTGTGCTGGTAGGAAGTGCGCAAAATAGAGAGATATATACATAAATCTCTTGCTAATAGATTTAGCTATATTTTGACTGGAATAGATAAGAATTGTACAATCACTAGGACTAAATTGTTAGCTCCTGGCACAGCAATTGGCATCCTGGCTGTGGTGTAATTGATTTTAGCTTAATGGCCTATTGGTTTACCGCCAAGCTAACTATTAGTTAGTCTAAACTCTAGGCAAGTGCGATGCTTTAAAATGCGCCATTTAGTAAAGACATCAAAGTATATTCATTCTCACCTCAGATACTCACACAAAATCATTTATTCAGTCTGTTTTTTAGGTGCAATCATGTGAGTTATGGCCTCACAACTGTATATCTTAGATAGAGGTAACAAACACATCTAATGAGAGACCCGAGTGCGCTGACGCAGCACTCACATCAGACTTCAGCTAAGGGGCCATACAGAAACTTGTGCATTTCGAATCAGAAAGAATAAACATTATAGGAGACACTGAGGTCTCTAAAACAGCATTTAGAGCAATATAGTGTAGAAGACTTAATATCTCACGACTCGTGCGAGAATATTCCAATCTAAACATTAGCAAATAGATGCTCCTTATACAGATGTTGTTCCCCTTGTTTGTCTGTTTCGTGTTTTCTACTGTGAGAATTTCTCCAAAGACACATTCCTTTTTGAACTAGTCGCTGGTCCATCCACTTAGTGAAAGTTATAAGAAGCTAGTTCTCATTATATAAATGATATGGATCACCATCTCAGACAACTTATTCGGCTGATGTGTTTCACCTCCCCTCGGGTATTGGCTAGGAAAGGTAGCTTCGTTCGTTGCTGTTCTTTTCTGTATTATCTCTAGTGTGCTTCTGAGCCAACGTTGCCATACATGTCTCCAAATGCACTCGTAGATATACATGTGCACATAGACCCGCCTCCCATAAGAGTAAGCTAGCGAATATATCCCTCTCGATGGACATGCTGATGGCTCTCCTACGAACTCGTGCACCGAACGTTAGAAATCTCTGTCACGAGCCACATCGTATTTGTCGCTTGGGACCACCATATGTGTTTGCTCTCAATAATGATAAGGTTCAGTCGATAATAGCAAAATAACCCATCAATAGTCTACCGTTTCGTCTCAGGGTTGTGTACTCAATTTGATTGTAAGTGTAGGAAGCCTAAGTAGTACGAACTTGCCAAATAATTGTCATCATATAGCAACCCCGAGATTTGTGATGGCAAACCGGCCTATGTCCTTATATTGTCGATCGGTAGAATCGAGTGATAAGACCTAAAATTACCATATCCTCGATTGAGAGACAAGTGCCTACAAAAGCGCATCAAGTTTGTTGAACTCAAAGAGAATTTTGTAGCGCTTTCTTGTTGAGAATTCGCGTCATTGTTGGAGCAGTTGTGTGATCGGACTTCCCTAACTGACGACTGATAGATATCTCCTTTGGAGAGAAAGTGTTACATAACTGTAGAACCGAGATATCTAGCAACCAAGTGCTAGCAGTCCCTAGCTACGTGAGGAGAACTTGTACTAAGGCGCTTGGCAATTCTTTGCGAGTAACCCGAGTTAGTCCCACTGCCAATTGAGTTAACGCTTCTCTTCTTCCTTCTTCGAATCACGTTGTAAACAGCTTCCCATGTCATTGCCAGCTGCTTAGCATTCTTGGCTAGCAAGCGCGGTGTACTAGCAGTCTCGGGCATCTTCATCGCCAATGAATACGTCAGACTGGCCGGTATAAGGCTCCCAGTATAGTTATATCTCCATACAAAGTCTGCTTGTGGGTGGGTAGGCTTAATTGTGGTCTCTGCATGATGATGGAAGGAAACCTAGTAACAACAACTATAATGTTTTTGACTGCCTAAAAATTGTTGTGACATGCAATATTTCTATATTGATTCCACATAATTATTGACTTATATATAATGAGGTCCATGTTATTAAAGTGGACTCTGCTTAGTGTGTTTAAGTAAACACTGAAGTGATATTGATCATGTTATAGATTGTATAGTGTTGTACCTTGCATCAAAATGCTGCAGATATCATAATTGCAAATATTTCCCCAAGGATCCAACCATTGCATTGTCAAACACGGCCGCGATGAAACGCCCACGAGTCTTCTTGTTAGCATATCTGACATGATGGTGGCCGAGAGGTGTTAGTCCCTCCAATGTCCCCCTCCCCCCCCAACCCAAGCCAAAATCGAAGAAGGCAAATTGTGTATATCACGGAATTTTTGGGTTTGTTCCAAATGGAGAGGCAAGGCAGGCCAGGAAGCAAGGCACGATGAGCATAAGTTGTCAGCCACTATATCTCTACGGGCCAACTTGTCTGGCGAGCAGCCCAAAGAAGAGTGCCCAGCTGCTCCCCCACAAGGCTACCCATGATGCCGAGGAGAAGCTAGGAGGTAACGGTGCCCGGCTTATTTGAGCCAGGACACGTGAAAGTAAATTCGTCCAATAATTCGTCACAGGGATATGCAAAATAAATCATAGGTCGTAAGAAAGCATACTGCTATGACAATGCCGTAAAATGTACCATTGTGTCTTCGCGACATCTAATGCTCATTTTAAACTTGTAGTTGATTCCTAGCCATGAACTCTTTTAGAATTACTAGACTTGTTTAAAACTTTTGAATTTTTTCAACAATTCTTGCTCTACATCTTTTTTCCTCCGTCTTTCACACTGGCTCTCATGTATAAGATACAAAATTTATCAAGATAGTTTACATATTTGGAGTCCGAGGCGATAGCATAGAGAGAGCTACAAGGATTTGATGAGAATCAAACCAATTCCAATATATCTTATTTTGTATAGACATCAAGTTTTATGTTAATTCATATATTAACAAACACAAACAGGCTTTATGTGCTACGACATTTAAATCTATCGTTATTTTTCTTCGCCCCTTGTTTATACACTTCAATGAAACAAAATTCAAACATGCCAATCAAATTCTCATCAATTTTTTTAAAGTAGTATGAGACAAATTAAAAGATGAGATCTTATTTACAGTTCAATATTATAGGAACACATCTAATCTAACCCATTGCTTTACAAAAGTGGAGTATTTGGTGATAAAATTATGTCATCAAAGTTCTAGAAAAAGGTTGAACACCTCTTAAACCTAAATTTCACAAAGTTTTTGGTGCACTTGTGAGAAAATTATTGATAGCCACCCCTACTTGTTTTATATTCTTGTACCCACAATCAACTACACAAGGAACAAAAACACAAATTCTATGATGTGAATTTGATAAACAATATGTGAAGACTTTGGAATAATAATCATATATAAATGGTACCTTCCATTAAACTCGTAAATATCTAACCTATGTATCTAGTGATAAATTACCATAAACGGATAGTTATTGGTTTAGCAGTGATCTTTGATTCAGATTAGTCTTAAAGATGTATCGGATGGTACTTAAGAAGGTGCTAGTGTGCTACCGTACATGGTTTATAATTGAGATTTAGAGTAAAAATCATGAACATGCATGGRATGTTAATTTCGACATGAATACAAGGAGAAACTTAAAAATCAATATCGTTTTAACTATAACGTCTATAAGCACAATTCAATAACTCATACAAATACAAACTCTGTTACACTGTTACATACATGCATACACTTATATATACTTCATACTTGTTAATGTGGTTTGAGATCATTGCCATATTAGTAAAACAATGAATGATAGTATGAAATATAAGGGAAATGCATTATTATTATAAATGTGATATCACTGCAAAAGAAAATAAATCATGATTTCAGTATAACTTATAATATGAAAAGATTCAAATATACAAGATCCTAGTAATAATAAGTGATGAAAACAAGAATGTTCATTTTTATTTTTATTTTTTGGGTGGAAAAACAAGAATGTTCATCATGATTTATGAACATGTACAACTAATATATCATCAACATTCAAAATCAAAATCAAACTCTGATAAACTCATACAATTCATATACAATATGTCATTTTAAAACATATTTAGTTTGTCAACATCACAAAAATATTTCAAACAACGACAATTCAAAGATTTCATATTTTAACACATATAATCAATATATAACAACAAATTGAATACAAACATAATAAAATTATGCAATTATTCAAACATAATAATAAAACAAAGTTACAAACAAACCTTGAGTGTAAAAAATTGTTAGCTGACAGCAATTCCCAAAATGAAGGAGTGTGACAAAAATGATCAAATGAATTAAAGAAGTAAATAATTTTTTTTTAAAAAAAAAAAACAACAAAACAAAGATAATAAAAGTAAAATGTTGTTTTTATGTATGTTGTTGGATTGATTTGTGTTGTGATGCAGAAAAAACAGAATGTGATGAAGGGGTATTTATATTAAGCGAGTAAAAAGTGTAAAATCACAAGACTTGGTATTTAACCAAAAACAAATGAAGGAATCTTCAGTTTTGAGTTTTAGGATATTCCCATTTTTTTTCTTTATTGCCTTTTTGTAAAAAAATTAATTGAAATTAATTAATCTTCCCTTTTAAAAAAAATTTCACACACTCATTAACTCTAGATTAAAACTACACCTAATGTTACCGCTGTCACACTCTATTTTTTCACATTTTAACACCTTTTTTCTCTGTTTTATAATTATTCAGCTCCCAATTTTGCTCTAACAAACTGTCATTTTTAGTAGTAGTCTAAATTCAATTAACTTCATTTAATCTCTTTCAAACTCATGCTCAAATTACATCAAGTAATTTTCACTTTACATGATTAAAAATTACTTATATATACATTCGTCTTTTATTACGTGCCATATTTACCGTAAAAATCAGGTTAAAAAAAGCGGAGAAAGTAATAGACACATGCAGGAAAGAACAAGGTGTGTATTGTTATTGTCGTATTGTGGTACATGCATTAATAGAAGATGTATTTACAGTACACTGTCTTACTCAATTAGATACAACTAACACTCCAAGATTAAGAACACATTTATCAAGAAATACATGTTTGCAAATGAAGAAAACCCGGGTGTGATTTTACTTATATTTAATTACAATCGTTGTACTATACATTGCCGCTTTAATACATTTTAAACTTCAGCCATTAGGTACAAAAATCTGCTAATTAGTTAATAGGAATAGGAATATAGAGTGATGCTGTAGCATCTTAAACGAATAAATTTTCCGTGAGAAAATAAAGAGAGGCTACCAATTTGTGAATTGACATGTCTCCTTTCCCTGAAAACCTGTAAATGAAAAAAGAAATAAAATATTCACATGTTAAGTTGAAGATTATACAATGATGCATGAACATTGCTTGATTATAAGTGTCTATGCTTAGCGATTAATTAGTCGATACGAGTTTTGCTCGACTTAACTAAAACTTAAGTTAATCATCTCACGAGTCCCAAAATTATATTATATATACGTCATTATGTATATCTTTATACTTAAGAAAAAATGAAAATTGGTTTAAATACCTCTAGTTAGTACTATACTGATATAAATTGCGTAAAACATCACAAGTCAAGATGCGACAAGAAATTAAACTATTTACAATCTTATTCTTACCAAAAAAGATACTTATCAAATTAAACTAATAAAAGTTTGTATGGATCAACCTTGTAAAGTTTAACTCTTTCTAACTGAACGAATATTAACTTTTGAATGAAACGATAAAGCAAACTTGTTCTTCCAGCCTGCCCATTGCTAAGAGATTATCAGCACATTAATTAGATAAGGACTTAGGATTTATCATTCCCAAAGCACTCCTCCTTATATTAATTAAGGGATTGAAGCCTGAAAATGTACGGCGAGTAATAAAATATAAGCTAGAGGGATGTCTTCATTAAATATTTATAAAAATCACTCGTCAAAGGGCGTGTGAAAATTCCTTGATAGTTAAAAACGATTGCTAAACGCTTCGTCGCCGTTATTAAGTATACAATATATTTCTTAAATGGTTGAAAATCTGGAATGATGACAAAATCACCCAGTTAAACGATGTAATTAATGTTTAGATTTATTTAACTTTGTATTTTAATTATACTTATCCACGCCCCTGGGCGCTTTTTAGCTTTTGCTCTAAAAAATACTCTTAATTTGTATGTACCATATAAAAACTAAGTTTGTAGTGTAACAAGCTTTAAAAAACAAGCTGGAGGGCTGGGCGTTTCATGGATTATTACTCATCTTTTTATTTACTTGCACATTATCATAATTAGAGTATCAAATTACTTGCACCATTTTTATTTTAAGCATGTATATCTCATCAAACATTTAATAATATGCTCTAAAATTCATTTTAAAAACCTTGAATTACATTTATTATCCTTGCTACTCTCAATTTCATCTATACAAATAGTTATCCACTTTTTCCATTAAAAAAAAATATATTCATCCACTTGCAACTTTCAATTAAAAATTTCAACTTGCACATAATCCACTATGCTCAATACTCTCTTGAAAACCGTAAAACTTGTTATGGTGCGAGTAAAAAAAAACTTAGGGAGTACACCATAACTATGAATGTATTAGTGGTTGTCAAAGGATAAACACAAAAATTGATACGACTTGTCGTCGTAGAGACAATATATAACTATAACGAAACATTAAAATTTGAGATTACCGCTCAATATATGTTCTTAAAGAATTTTATACATCGTTATAAAAATGAAAAACTTAGCCGTAATATGAATATTGAGTAGTAATGGTTTAGAGTCTGAAAATGTGATACCCAAGAGTTAAAATCGATCTTGTCTCTATGATTGTAGCTCTCATTTACACAAATAATGTCACTATACATATGAATGGTTTCTATAACATTTTGAATAACAGACAAGACTTCTAACAGTTGAGATTGAAACATTTTATAGCAAGCCTTCCTCTCCACTTAGAAAAGCCTAGTTCACAACATGTGCTTGCCATAACTTAGACTATACATCACTAACCCCCAACTCAAGGGTCACAAACAAAAGTTGAGCTTCCTACAATTGTGTAATTTTGATTAAGAGTTTTAAAACAATCTTGGAATAATTATAATAAAATGAATGAACTATAATATGATGATGACCTCTTTGAATGTTCCAAACATAAATATGAGTAGTTAGCCATTGACAAAAAAATTAAGCTAGTTAGTGGGTAGTAGTGGAAAATGAAGTTTGATTGTGAAAAATTCTATACTTTTCAACAACATCATGAGAGAGTGTGAGTTCTAGGAAAGTATGGTTTATAATCAAAGTGAACTTAAAATATAAGTTTCTAATATCCCTTTTTAATTTTATGCAACTATTACTATATTATAGTATTATGTTGTTTGGACCTACAAATTTGTAGTGATTTTACTATTAATAGTGCTTGCTTTGGTGGGGCTCCATTTTGATGACCCAAATTGTTTGATTATTTTAGGATATACAATATCTAATCACTAGTTTTTAATTAATACTACAAGATAGTTTTTTCTACACTAATAACAGACTTATTACACATTTACACATACTCTAATTCGGATTATATGAGTTGGGATTATAATTTAGGAAGAAGTTTATTATACTTTTATACAAGGATATATGCAAAACCTAGTCAAAGAATAAATCCAAATCGTTCACCGTCAATTTTGACCTAACAAAAAATCATAAGTATATGCTAATGCATTTTAGTTTTTTTTAATTATTTATTATTTTGGTACTTAGAGAGCGACAATAGCAGGATGAGAATCATCCCAAATATTCTGAAACGAAAGAGAGCTCTGACTAAGTGAGACATCCCTCACTCTCCATTTTAGTCTATGGTATGAAGGCAATGTAAATTTTCAATCATATGGTGAAAGATTGAATAGTGACACTTAATCTTAGGGTTTGCAACTACATTTTCAAGTTGGTTTTGGGTTTTCAAGTTGAAGTACTTTGTATGTAATTAGAATGTGCATATATAGCAATTGTATTTGTATCTAATCGACTCGAGTGGTTAATGAGAGGAGAGATATCTTATTGGAAATTGGTTAGTGCTCCCCTCTGATTTTAGGAAATCATGAGATCAATTCTTACACTGTTTTTTGACACCATAGGGTGCATCGCTTCAACTTGCTGACCCAAATTAATGTAGTGATTCACCTTGAACATAACTTATTTTCTATATTGCATGCATTGAACTTGATCATCATCAAGTTTGATCCAAACAAATGTGAGCTTATCTACTCTGAAGGGAAAAAAAACGGATCAAAAACCTTTTTGTTAGGGTGAAGACAAAAGAAGACACACCCTCACTTGATATGCTTAAACTTCCTCTCGTTGGATCCTAGCCCCAAAAGAATAGTTTTAGTTGGCACAATAATAGATTAATCTCATTTTCATTAATAGATGTTAGCTAAATTTGTTGGTTAAAGTCTTTTAAAGTTCATAAATTCTAAGATGGAATCCCTTCTAAACCACAACCCTTAATTACTCTCTAGTCCCCATGCCCCAAGAACATGAATAAGTCAGCCTAAGGGAGTCGGTTTGGGTTAACGGTACAATTTTAGGTTAACTCAAACAAGTTCAATTAAGCTTAAACGGGTTAATTTGACAAGCTATTTYGTTTAGTTCGGGCTAATTTTGCTAACATGCCAAACAAATTGGTTCTTTTTCGGGAACAGTTCTGTTCAATCTCATGATGTTAGCGGACGGACCGAAATTAGTTCGGTCCCAACGCAGGTCGAATTGAGCGATTTGTTATTGGGTTATTTTCAGACTTGATTATATTGACATGTTTTCCTAAGTTACGAGCGAATTATGTAATGAACTGATAACAATTCTGTTCAATTTAAGTTTGTTCATAGTATTAGCAGTTTGATTACAAGTCAATTTCAGTTCAAGTCAATTTCAGGTTACGGGTCACATTCAATTCAGATTATTTCAGTTCAGGTTGAAAACAATTCAAGTAAACCAACAAGTTGCAACTCAAACTGACACCCCTAAATAAGTCTGATTTATGGTGTAGACTTCATAAATGTATAAAATAAGATGAGAAAATATGCACAATGTAGTCCGATCATTTTCAGTCTCAAGGAGCAGAGTAGTTTGCTGGGCCATAACTCATAAAAAAGTTGGGCACAGTTTGTGGACCGTACACCTTAGTCTCCTTTAGTTTCTGAACACAGGCCCATTAAATAGACATGAATATTTTGAAACATTTTGGGACTTTATTTTCATGTGCGATTGTTAGAACATGGTCCGGGACCATAATAGACCTATTGGTTTTTCYRGACTTCACCAAATATACTCCACTTTTGTCAAAAACCTACATGGTTTCTTGCTGATAAATAATAACTATAAGTTACTCTACATCGCTGATAAATATGGTATTTCGATTTTATTTTATAAGTATACAGACACAATTGTCTTTATTACTCCCTCCATTCCTAAATGTTTGAAACATGTCGTTAGAAAAAACTCTGACAAAATATGAGTTCATGTTGCAAACATTTGACGCCAGATGAAACTAAAAAAGAAGCTTTAGGGAATAAGAAACTAAAAAAATATGGATATGCTCCATATTTTTTTTTCAAAAAAAAAAAAGGAAAGGAAAACATAGGCAAATACAAAGTATATGTTAAACAATGTAATTATCATATCGTTTTCAAGATGGATGATCAGTGTACTAGAGTTTAACAAAATATGACATCTTTAAAAAAGTCAAAAGCGATATGATACATGTGATAAATTTTAGTTGTATGAAACAATGTCTATTCTTAACTTTTTTGATTAATAGGTTACAAGGATGGAGGGGAGAGTTAAAATGAAGGATGTATGTTAAGAATGAGTAATAAAATTTGTCATTCTATTTATTTTTTAATGATATTATGTGTCTCTACTACGAGTATATAAGATACACTAACAAATGAAAGCAACAATGTGAATTCCTTCCAACTTTTACTATAATCGGTCTATTTATCGACTGTTTTTATATTCTACATTATCTGTCAACAAAACGATCAAATCAATATACATTCTCGTTAAACAAACTAAATTAATGCTAACTTTTAAACACGTATGCATAATTCGAAAGTCACCGGATTGAAAATTAAAGTGTCAAATATGACTTGTAAAGTTGTAATTTGTTGACCAATACTTATGCAAAGATATAACATGTGATTATTGTAGCACGATTACAATTTGATTAATACATGTGACTTCTATTTTAACTGCATGCAACCACAATTAAAATGCATGCTTCAACCAACCAATGTAAGACCTTGTTTCTCTGGACTTATTTCTATGGTATATAAGTTCACTTTATACCAGTTCAATTATCTAACTTGATTTTTTTTTTCTCTCATAAAATATTCATTTCAGTTCAGTTCAATTTAGATCAGTTTAGTTCAGTTCAATTCAGATCCAGTTCAGTCAAAAAAAGCCTAAGTGATTCTTATAGTTATTAGCAGTGGTTTAAACCTTCATTAGTTAATTTGGACATATATGTCCAAATCAATATGTTTCAAAAAAAAATGCAAAAAAGAAATCAAAAGAAATTTTCTATTTTTATACTATTTAACAATGGATTTTTTTATTTTTTTAATTTATGTCTTGGTAAAAAACCCAACAAAGGAGTTAAGTTGAAGCAATGCTATTAATTTATAAACTTAGTACTCGTTAGACAAATGTTAAAATTTTAAGAATTTCATTCATACATTATTATTCAAAAGATGTACATTGACAAACATATTAAGGCGAAATGAATTTTTAAAATTTCTTTAAAACAATGAAGGCACTATACATTATAAACTTCATTTTGAACAATGGTAATATTGTTTCGTATTTCATACTCTAAAAGAAAATAAATATAATTATTTTCATGGATAAAACAACTATGAACTAAAATTACATTTTTTTTAAACTACTAACACCACTCATGCTTCATATACAAAAGAAACAAGGGGATAAAGTGATAAACTAATCACAAAGTATTTCTAAATTAATAAATATATATAAAAAAAAGGAATAGGGGTGATTGTGTCAATTTTGACACTCTATCATTCCCCTGTTTTGCAAAAAACAGAGGACCCAAAATTTTAAACTCTGTTCAGTTCGAAATCTCATGAACAACTCAATTAATTGCTCCAAATATAATCAGCACCCAAATCTTCAAAACCACTGTGTTTCTGAAACAGATGAATTTGAATAAGAAGAAGTTTGATTCTTTGTTTTCTCTCTCTTTTTCTGCTATTATTTCCCAATTATTTCCTCATCATTAAGTGCTTCCTCTTCAATGCAATAACAGGGGAAGCAGAGCAATCTTCAATGTCTTCTTCTAAGTATCACTCTCTCTTTTCATCTCTTTCAATGATTCCCTCACTACTTCTACAGGAAAATTGAGCACTGCCAAAAGCCCCCCTCATCGAAAAAGCCGCCCTGATCATACGCCAAGGCGGCCGCCTCGGCGTTGTGTCGAATGTGCCTAGCCATACTCGGACCCCGTTTCGTGTCGAGTCGCGTATCTCAGCCGCTTACTTGCCCCACGGCCGCCTCCTCACCCCCTGTACGACCTCTTTTTCCCCTGCGTGGGCCCCGGTGTTGCCTGGGAGAACGGGGTAGACGTGCAGGAGGAGGAGGAGGAAGAGTTTGTTGACGGGGATGTAGAGTCTGTCTCGACCTTGCATCCCTGGTGCATTTTTGGCTCTGATAACATGTTAAATAAACGATCTCATCCGAGTCGTTTATATCGATAGGTAGCTGGGGGATGACACTGAATTGTAAGTAGACCAAAACTCGTCCGCAAGGAAAACGAATCCGACGATCCCCCGAGGTGGACGATTCCGACTCCGAGGTAAGTCGGTATCGGGTGATTCTGGTGGTGTGGTGGTGGGGGTGGTAGTAGTAGCTTGTTGAGCTTGGTGTGAAGAGAAGGTGAGTAAAATGAAGTATCCATATTAAAATTTGTTTAGTTGAAGAAGTTGTACACCCAATTGGAAAATTATGATTCACATTCCCACCATATTTATATCCCTTAGAATATGGACCAAAACAATTGCTAGTATGAGTGCATGACATATCCTTGGCATGGAAAAATAAAAGTATATTAAATTACTTCATCTGTTTCATTTACTCGCTACTCTTTTTCATCGTAAAAAGTTTGCATTACTTATTATAGTACATTTTTTTGGAAAGAATTATCCTCTATCTCTCTCGTGTTACACAACACCCTTCCCTTTTTACTCTCCGTGTATCTCTTGCTTCTCCGATAATTAGTAAAAATATGTAAACTCGGACGTATAGTGTAGCGAGCATACGAAACGGAAACAAAGTATAATAATGTCAAAAGAATGGCTTCTAGATTTTGATGTGATGAAAAATATAGGAGAGTGACAGGTTTTAGATTATGGGCAAAGGAGGATGTCCCGGAATTATTTAGAGTATAATTAAAAGATATGATAGGTATTTTTAACAATATTTTTTAATGTTAGATGCTTTAGCATTATTATAATAATAATAATAATTTATTTTATTGTGGGACTTAGCAAGTGACAAAATTTGAATGGATTTGAGCACGTGGGTCAATGACTTACCCGGCGGCTGTGTCAAGGTGGGATAGCATTCAAGGTGATGTCTTATCCAATCTTAGCTTGATCAAAATATTATCATATAAGTAATTGATTAATGATTACCTACTATTAATTTTAGTAATACTATAAATCTATAATGTTTGGATTTAGTGTTTTTGTTTTCTTTTTCTAATGGGACCATTAGTGAGTAATGGTCGTGTTTAGTTATTGAATGATTTTGTTGGCTATTCTTGGTCAAGGGTAATGGAATATTATCCTACATATACTAGAAGGCAATTATAGCAAGTTTCATGTGGGAATAGCTCGAGTCTCAACCCGATTGGTAATAGTAACAACGTAAGTTATATATTAGTAACGGTTTTTTTTAATGTGTGTCAATATGTTAATAACGAACAATTATAAATAGTGAGTTAGTGATAATGATTGTTAAATGTTAATTCACATGTCACCCTAATATATGTGTTTAGTTGCTTGGGTGATAAAAAAACTACTCCCTTCGTAATAAAATAAAGGAAAAACGGTCAACAATTATCAACTTTTTTCCATTTTCGAAAACAACTACTCAGATTATTTTTAATTTAAAACAACTACTCATATTTTCAATTTTTTTGCGAATCACTACCCATTTTTGGATTTCGGTCACTCAACACTGTATTAACCACCACAAACCACCCCAACATGACATCCCAATTGCAAAACCACTTCACTTTGTTGTTTCCCACCTACAAAACCACCCAACACCCACCAAAACAACTCAACCATCCAAACCTCGTCATACTTAGTTTTTAGTCCTTTCTCTGTTATGCATCCATTTTTTGGAAATAGTTCCTTCATAAAAGTTGTAAATCTCGGAAAAATACATGAGATATGTTCAAGAATCACGTGATTTGGAGTTGTTTTTAAGTAGTTATGCCTTCCACAAGTTTGAAAATCTAAAAGTGATAGTGATTCGCAAATAAAATATAAAAAATGGATAGTTGTTTTAAATAAAAAAAATCTGGGTAGTTGTTTTCAAAAGTAGCAAAAAAGTGAGTAGTTATTGACAATTTTTTCTAGAATAAACGCAACAATTGTACTTTTGACACTATTTACATTTTTCGTTTTGACTGTGATTTGTGACTTATACTCAAGAAAAACTATGGTCAATTGAGATCTCATTGGATTCATCTCAACTTAAAGTTTTTTATGATTTAGTATTTATAATTTTCACAAATACATAATTAGAAATGTTATTTTTTAAAGTTCTATCTCGTCATACTTGTAAAGTGCAATTTTTAAAATAATTTTGTTACGGAGAGAGTATATAATTGATACAGTTAGGATTCATAAAATGGACGAACCAAAACTTCATGTTAGTTGTTATCATAACGAAACATTGTTTTTTTTTCAAGGTATTTCATTAGACAACATCCCTTCCAGTTAGATTTTTTTTTTCATTTTCAATATTCGAATCTGAGACCTTGATTAAAGAACTTGAAACCCTTAACCACTTAAGTCTACTCCAGCTAGTCGATAGAAAGCAAAACAATGTGAGAGAGGCAAAAATTGAGTGGATGAAATGAAGTTATGTTTCTCATCTATCAATCAAAGTTTCTCTTCAAATTCGTTGTCCACATAATTAAGTAGTTAGACCATACAAAAAGGAAGCCGCATACGAGGTTTCATGTGAAAGAAACATTAATTAGAGTCATATATAATAATAT
>SNQN01000097.1:187867-219355 GCA_008642245.1 Bassia scoparia
TCAATGCACAATTTACAAATGAAATATCATTAATTAAACATGAGTAAAATTAAAATTATAAAAATTAGATTTTAATAAACTAATTGTTAATACGATTCTAACAAAATCGCACTTGACTATATTCATTCTTACATATTGACGAGAATTTAAAAGATTCTCACTATTAATGAATAGTTCTCACTATTTATTATGACATGAATTTAGTGGAACGGAGGGAGTAGTAATAATAATACTAATAATAATAATAATAATTATAACGATGATAATGATATAATAATAATAATAATAATAATAATAATATTAATAATTAATAAATAAATAGATAAATAGATAAATAAACACTACAAGCTGCACGTGCCCCAATGTCTTGAGCCCTACAGAACATTTGAACCCGCTTCTGTAGCGCAACAATCTTTTATCTGAAAATTGTAGTCAATAATAGCCCTACAACATGTTGCATACTTGTCGTCTTGTCCCGCTTCCGTTGCACTGCAACCATCATAATCCGACCAGTTACGAAGTCAGTCAACCCAGATAATATCAAAGGTGAGGACCCAGACAAAACTACACACACATCAAGACCGTCGTCCGACGAATAAAGCAACACATCTACAGGACCAACAACCCCATCATTACCACTAGTCAGCCCAACATAAACCTCTTTGTGTACTTGTGCAGAAATTTTAGAATGAAAACAAAAATCAACAAGGGTATAGTATCACAAACGACATTATGTCGATGTTTGATACCCATCATTCCAGCACTTAAAAGACGACACAACATGATCTATAAAAATATCCCCAAAAAAAATCCGTGAGCAAGCAGAACACGATGTTGAAATTGAGAACAAAGGAAAACCTAATCGGTAGCAAAGAATAATAACAATAACAATAACAATAACAATAACAATAACAATATGGAGTATATTGGAACTACACGTTAGCAGATGTTAAGATAAATAATAATAATAATAATTAATAATAATAATAATAATAATATTTAATATAATAATAATAATAATAATAATAATAATAAATAATAATAATAATAATATAATAATAATAATAATATAAAATAATATAATCATCTTGAACTGAAGATGTAATTTGATTTGTTCAACACTTAACCTACATTAATATGGAGTATATTGAACTAACGTTAGCAAATGTTAAGAAATCATATATAACAAATTCACATATTATTTTTGTTTCCGATGAAGTGTTTTCATTATAGTATTTTAAAACAAATCTACAATATACGGAGTAACTGACTTTTAGATGTTTTGTATTTTGTTCAAAAAATTAATTTTTCATTATTCGTGTGTAGCGTATTTAACATCTTTTATAAATCCCTTTTTTTTCTTTATGTATTTATAAATTATCCTTATTTTCTGTTGTTAAAACAAAATAAAGTATATGACTGAGAAATTTTTAGAATTATTAAGATGCTAACAAATAGAGTACAATTGCTGATAATTTTTCACTTAAGCTATGTTTTATTTGTATGTTTTCATATTGTTCAATTAAACTTAAATAACAAATAGAATATGTGCAAATTGAAACAACCTGACCTATTTTTTTTATACAAAGTAGTATTTTCAACCAACTGGAGTGATAAGAAAATTAGCATGAAATTCGACATCTCTCCCACAACTCGGGTATTTAACCCCTTTATATATACCTAGACCTGACAATTTATACTCAACTCCGATAAATATTCAAACACCATCGATTAGACGATGTATGGATTGAAAACCCAAAAAATTACTATCAGGTGAAAAATGGGTCTAGTGAACGGCGGGTCGAATACGGGTGAAGAGCATCCAACTAAGAGCATATTTTCTTGTGAGGAACATTTGCAGGGCAGCATAGCTAGCCGAATGTTTCATTTGTGGGCCTGGACCCGCTGCAAGAATATGTGTCATTTTATAATTCATAGTCGAAGCTCAATTTTGTATGATTATTATGCAGTATGCACTATTGCCACCTCTTATTGTCTCCTTGTTTTGTTCATTTAAGTGGCTATACTGAGAATCTTTCTTCAATTGTGAAATAAATGTTTTTTTTGACATAATTGTCTATAATTTATATATGTCTCTTTCAAAAATTATGATAAATTGAAATCGTCTCATGACTAGGGATATACCGAGCACTTTGGGTATTTGAGCTAGCTCGTACGAATATCTTGAGCTCGAGCCGAGCCTTGAATTTCGAGCCTGAAAATTCAAGTTCAAATACTTGAAGATATATTTGGCGTTAAAACATAGTATATAATATGATTTCTATTAACTATATCTAGTTAATAGCTTGAATTTCTATTTTGTTAAACTTAACAAAATATACTACTATTTTATATTATGAAGCTAATAAAAAGATAAAATAATACTCCTCGTTCAAAATAAACGCAACAAACTAACTTTACATAATTCGAGGTTGAGATTAACTATGTACAACAGCATTATTCAAAATATTTTAACATAATGGAGAATGGAGATTATAACTATATGTGTTAAAATTACTTTGATTAATTTAATCATTTACATTGTAAATCTCAACCTCGAAATGGCGTGAATTTGGTTTGTTGCGTTTAATTTGATACGGAGGAAGTATTTCGAGCCTGTTCGCTGAGCTTCGAGTCGAGCATCAGATGAGCTCGGCTCGAGTATAACTTTGGCCGAGCTCAGACAGGCTCGGCTCATTAACACACCTACTCAATCTCATGATCATGAGATTTAAGTTTCATATTATTATTGTTTTATATAGGTTTTTTTGTTATAGGAGCACAAGCATATTAATGGTTAAGTAATGTGAGACGGAATTTGATCTCAAATCTTCGATTTAAGTGCATCAATTTGTAGGTTTTTTTAACGCAGCTATCTAATAGGCATTCAAATTATTGCCTTTTTTATGAGCCTAAAAAGAAAACTCAATAGTTATTTTTCATCATTCAAAGTGTTATTCTACATTTATTTTCAAGTAGCAACAAAAGATAAAATGAAAAAGGAACAAAATATAATGCAAGGTCAAACAGAAATTAGTCATGTTTTCACGACTCATGACATTTGATGGAAAAAGTAAATGTCGATGCACTGCATTTGACGTTAGCCTTATACTAAAATCTAGATCGTCATTGATAATATGCCTAAGACACTCTATAATTGTACAGATACAAGAAGTACCTTAGACATATTATCTCTATTGTTAGATATCGAGACCTAAATCATTCGGTAGCCGAACAAGACCCCTAGACCCTGTTTGACACCGGTGGTAGTACTAAGAAAGTAAGAAGTAAAATCACTGAAATAAAGTATTGGTTGGATCCATTTACCAGAAATAGGTGCCGAATAAAATGACAACATTGTGTTATTGATTAGCTAATATTAGTGTTGGCGACTAAAGCCCACAAAAAGAATGATAAGCTCCAATCTGCTGGCTACCGCCTACCACCAACCATATATTGCCGCATTAGAGCAATAGGGTCTACCATGATTTGGGACTATATTTCTCATTATTATAATTTCAGACAAATGTTCATTTTCACATATAACAATTGTTATTTGAAGACGAACATTTACAATTAAAATTGACCATTTGGCATTTGAAAATAATATTTATATTTTGACATAACATTTATCGTGAATATAATGAGAAATGGTTCGAAAATCACCTAAGAATACGGGGAATTCGAGTTCATAAATAGAATAACGTCTCTATTTGTTGCTCAGTAATTAGTGCCAAGACTACTAATTACTCGTACTAAACAGTGAATGCCCAAATTAAGTTAAGGTACAATAATCACCGATTTCTATTGGCCTGAATCGCCCAGAATCAACCCAATATCCTGTCATTGAACGGGTAGATATGGGTAGGCGGACCCAAGAATTTTCGTCTGGCGGGTCACTTTAATAAACAACATTGTAATAAAAAATTTTAATTAACCAAATATTACAAAATACAAAAATATTAAAAGAGTACAAAATAAAAAGTAGATTCTTCTAGCAAAGAAGCTTGCAATGTTGCAAACATTTTGTTTGGAGTACGCTTCGCTTCATTATAGAAATTGAGAAACAACACACTAAATCAATAACTAGTTACTAATTTAGAGTAAGTAATAAACTAATACACTTTCAATTTTCTAAATTAATTGATTAATTACCAAAAGCACTTAAGAACATTAAATAGAAATGAACTATGAAAGTATCAAGTATGAAAACAATTTATCAATCAAAAATTAAAAAGAAGCTTGTAAGATTATGTTGTTTTTGATAAAGATGAAAAAAAAATTAAAAAGGTGTGTATGGGAATCGAAAATGCAACCTGGAGACATTTGCCTCAAAATAACAAACTCTCTAACCGAAGCTGGTCAGAAGCAACTACATGTACATGTATGTCCTGATATGTTTTAAACTATAGCCTACTAGATTTTTTTAATAAAAAAAGCCCAAATTTTTTGGGCCTCCTGGTGGTACACTTGACCCACCAGGACCTACTATAGGTCCGCCACCCGYGTATTGGTATTCCTTAGAATTTACGTTCAATGTATTTCTAAAACTTTTTTGAGACGGTTTTTAAGAATCCTCGTAGACTTAAAATGTTTAGTAAAATTAGTTAAAATTTGCAAAAAAAATAAAAATAAAAAATGTACGTTTTAATAATTATGACATTAGGAACAATGCCCGCCAAAGTAGAATCGACGTGTCCATGACAATAATGTCCATGAAATCTAATGGTGTTAGTAGTTGTGAGTTGTGACGAGTTGTATGAATTTTGCAGCAATGAATATGAATGATGAAGAGTGCTATAAATTGGGATGTACGAATATGACGAAGATGAATTGAACAATGTAAGCATGGCGTATCCAATCTATCCATATGTAATATGTTATCGGCCCACTATTACTAATATACTCGTGCGTTGAAAGTTGAAACTCGAAAGCAGTACCATCACCGTTATGTTAACCAAACTATCTCAACCAAAAACTTAAACTGACGGTTGAGATTCGAGAATATTATATACTGTATACTCTATCGCTCCCCATTACATAAAAAGTCCATTGGGCTTTAAATGTGGACGTAGCACAAGCCTCCTCATACTCGGTGCGAATTAGTCGCTGCGTCCATATTTCAAACCCAATGGGTTTTTCATGTGAGGGGAGTGATAGGGTATATATAATATTCCTGGGCCCTAACCACCAGTTTAAACTTTTGGTTGAGATAGTCTTATTAACAAACTTGGCAAATTATTCTATACAATCCTCCTGTACCTAGCAATATACAACCCCCACTAATCTTTCATACAATGTTTTGATTTTGTTTGTTTAATTATGTTATCTTTATTTATCTTTTAAAAAAAACAAATTCCTTGATTTTTGCTGCCCAATTATCATGTGAGGGAGGATTGTATATAACAATATGGGGGAGAGTTGTACAATATAGGCGTTGAAKAAACTTTTATTAAATTCTTCATCCATYCAAATCAAAATTTAACATACATTTCACTTCTTACTTCTTCCGTTTTCGAATTCTTGCAACAAATGAGTATTTTTTGTGAGATATAAAATATTCCTTTGTTGTATGTATTTGAAAACAAATGAAGTATTTGATTCTCACATTTGCATCTCAGATGGGTCACTTTAAGTTTTGGGTCCTAAACCATAACCCATTAATTCGTCATCATGTGTAATAATTGTGTATATGTCCATCATATCTGTCACAAACTAACACTTTAAAACTACCTTACTTACCCCCGTTTTAGGAACAACTATCTATATTTTTTTATTGTTCAAAACTACCTTGTTAATTAGGATATGGCACACCTGCTTTCAAAAAAGATTTAATATTAAATAAAAAGATATTACAAAATGTAGATTAATGTTGCAAATATTCGAGAAATGGAGGAGTATATGTATTTTTTATTTATTTTTTGTACGGAGTATAAATAAATACTGACCAGTACTAATTTGGGCTAAAGAGTTACGGAGTATATATTTATATAAAAGTAATTTATATATTTATTTTTTTTATTTCTTTTTTCCAACCCACTTCCTTCAACTTATCTATTTTTTTTTTAGCAGTTATTATGCTTCTCTTGCTATGTCGTTGAGGTCTTTGTTTGGCTTTCCATTTCCATGCCACTTGTTAGTTGTAACACGATGTAATGGGCATTGTTGTGCGTTGTTTAATGTATCTAAGCTTACTTTGGCCCCCACCCCCCCCCCTATCCATTATTTAAGTTTGTATTCTATTTTTTGGTAGGATTATTCCAGTCTAATAATAAATAATTGTTTTTTTACAAGGAAGAAAAATTTCATTTTATGAAATAGTCAAAAGACAATTATAATCAATAGAAGACAATAACAAAAAAAT
This sequence comes from Bassia scoparia, assembly GCA_008642245.1. Classification (NCBI taxonomy): domain Eukaryota; kingdom Viridiplantae; phylum Streptophyta; class Magnoliopsida; order Caryophyllales; family Amaranthaceae; genus Bassia; species Bassia scoparia. The sequence continues at coordinate 194,232 of SNQN01000097.1, forward strand.
CAATAAATATAAACATTTTTAGAACTAGTTACATCCAGAATTCGATTTTTAAATAAGCTTAATAAAAATCTATCGAAGAATCACAATCTGTAAGTTCGCTTGATTCGGCATAACGTCCGCTGACATGCGTAGTTATTGATTATCATACCTTGTGATTTCTATAATCTTTCCAAGTTATGGACTAAAAAATAGTTAAGAGATTGTAGAGAGATATGGGTAAGATAGTTAGTGTATCATTCCTTTATATGACATTGTGAGTACATATTATATACAAAAACAAGGAGTGCGTAGAGCATCCACAATAGTGGGTTACAATTTGTAACTTTGTGTGCCATATCATATTTTTAGTTACAAGGTTTTCAAACTATTTTACCCAACAATGTCAGCTACCATCCTTGTAGCTTGAAATTGACCTCACATACAATTATTCACACCAATTTTTCTTCTTGTATTCATACATTAATTGCCAGCTACAAGCTTTGAATCAAACATAAGCTCACTTCCCACAATGGTGAGCTAGTAACTTATAAATTTTACAAATTGCAAGGTAGTCCTTTACAACAGACCATTGTAGTACTCTAAATAAGAGTCATGAAAGTGAAGTCTAACTTTACCAAAGAATCTTAAGAAATACAAGAGTTAGGGAAATGAAAGGATACTGGACATCCATTAATAACAAGGTATATTTTACATAACACTTCCCCTTGGATGTCCATTATTGAATAGTGTGATCGTAAAATCTTACTAGGTTACATTATCTTTGTGGGATTAAAACCTGTGAAAGGAAAGAGTACAACACTTTTGAATACGCTTTAGATGCTGTCTCATTAAACCTTGCCTGAAAACCCGTATGAGAACGATTGGGGCGCCAAAAAAAAAGCCGCAGAGAAATGAAAACATGAGGCCTGCTTCATACCGAGGTTTTGTGTTTTCAAATGCACCCATAGAAAAGAGGAACTAATTAAATTGAAAAGTAAACACCTGTTTGGTTTTATATTAGTAAAGGGAAAAGAAAAAAAGGAAGGGAAATTGAAAGAGAGAAGGAAGGGGAGGAAGGAAAAGAAATAATATTTTCTTTTTAGTTAAATAAGGAGTGGAAAGAAATCCACTTATTTGGTTACTTAGTAGCAGGAATTGAGGAAGAGAAAGATAAAATTAGTTAATTCTCTATCCTTCCAAATCCCCTCAATTTGGGGAAAAGAAATTGTAAAAAAACTTTCTTGGCAATTCCTTTTCGATTCATTTCTTTCCCTTTTTAACTAAAATGAGAAAAAGTGTTATATTTTTCCTCCCCACTTACCCTTCTTTTCAATCATTCCTCCTTACCAACCAACACTAAAACTCTGCACTCTCTAGTGTAACTGCTGGTGCTTGCATATATTGAATAACGCGCTACAAAGTTTCAGACTTTCAGTAAATGTTTGATTCAACTTTCAGAGTATTGATTGTTCGTTTCGTAATCTTTCTTATATACCCACTGATTTTCATTCATTTTTACTTTTTCAAATCTAATTCCTCTTTCACTACTTTTTACTGATGTCAAAGTTTCTTCACTTTTTAGTCACTCATTAATGCACTACTTCTTTCTATTTCAATTGAAATTCGCCAAAGTTAGAACTTGGGGTTTTCTTCTTCTGGGTAAGTATGCAATTGTTAAAGTTTGCATTTTTGATTGTGTTTGTTTTCTTTTTGGCGTGCGATTGTGAATAATTTTCCTGAATTGGTTCATTAATTTAAATCATTAGTGGAATTGGTGCATAATTTGTAGATTCTATTTTTGGGTTTTATCGATTGTCTTTACTTCTTGGTTTCTTGCAGTCTCTTAATCTCCCAGTTAGTCTGGTTTCTTGAAGATGGGAACTGGAAATTTTGCATATTGACCAATCTAAGTTAGGCGTTAGTCTTTCTCAATTTCTTGATTTTTGCATTGATTATGGATTATTTATGTTTTTTTATTGGATTGACTTAGTTCTTGCGTTGAATCGATTATGGTGATATTGGTACAATTGATATGATTAAGAGTTCATACTTTCATATTGTAGTTGAATCTGATTTGTTATTGTAATGCTGATTTTGATCTTTTACACTATGATGAGCTTCAATGTGATGCTGAAGTTGGGGACTATGTGAGTCTATAATATGGATGTGTCAAATACTTGGATCGATTCGAATCCATGCCTTGTGGGTTATTTGGAATTTTTTGCACTTCTTTAGATTAAATACGTGTAATTTTTGTTTTATTTATTGCTTGATATTCATCACCACTATAGACCTGGATTATTAAGTACTAGAAATTGCCTTTCCACGCTACAACTATTGTTTAGGTACTTCGTTTAGTTACAACAACGATCACAAACTTTAACTAATGTGTTGGGTGCAACACGCGGGCCGTTACTTCACCAAAAAAAGGTGAATTTTTTTCACGCCACCAATACATTAGTTTGTGTTGTTTTAGCAACTACATGAAGTTTAGGTGTTGGATGCACCAAGCGATAGTTTAGAGTGTTGAGGCCAATATGCCTAGTACTATTGATTATGATGTTATATGTATGGATTGAATATCATGTGTGTTGTCACTTGAAGTTTGAGTTTATGTAAGATTGAGGAGTTTGGAGGGATCCTATGTGCAATTGGGACTGATGATCTTAGGAATATATAAGGTGGTGTGGTTCTTAATCGAACTAGGTTATTGTATTCGCGTTCATTTATTATCGAAGTAGTGAGTGTTCCTCTTTTATGCCAAGAAAGAGGAGATGACCCTTTCTCTAAAATTGTGATTTTGAAAACGAAGTGAAAGGAGATCTTTGAAGTTTTGGATGAAAATGGGTTCTCAATGTTCCTGGGTATTGTTCAAACATTTCTTACTTACGTGTCATAGGTGTCCATCTACTTGTATATGCATCAGAAAAGATTTATATGTTGTTATGAAAGAAAAAATTATGGTGAAATAGACCAACAATGCATCTACGTCTATGTTTTCTCCTAGCGACAATTAAGCAAATTCTTTTCCATTAATTATTGCTCCAACAAACTAACATGGAATATCTTCACTAGTCTTATTAGGAGCTTAGTGTTAGAGCTAGCTTAATTCTAGAACAAAACTTAATTAATGAAGCAGATAGTCAATTTGATTTCAGCTCTTGAAGTCGTGAGTTTCGATAAACATGAGAAAAGGGATAAGGACTGAACTAACATTTATGATGATAGCAATAGTCATGAATCATGTGTCCATGTTTCCTTCGTAAGCATGCCTTTCACCAACCATTTGTGGAAACGTTGGCAACTTCTTTAGGGAAACTGAAAGCTGATGAGAAGCATCTTTTTATTGTTCGAAAAAACTTCCTGAGGTTTTGTTAGAAATAAGTTTCTACAAAGACTAATGTGGAATTGTTGGAAATGGCTCATTCTTTAGAAACTAAAAGTTGATAAAGCAGTTCATGTTTCGAAGCTTTCTTTTTGTTTGGTTAGAAAAATAATCTTATGTGATGCAATACCTTGAATTGTCTATGTACTCCGATATCTATTATCATGTTGCTGCCCCTTATTAGAAAATAATTGCCTCTGCCATCATGCTTGCTTTTTACAATGAATTGTTATCTTAAAAGTTCAGAACTCATCTCATTATATTAACTGCAGAATGATCATCTAACTGAGAATTGACAGTTTTCAAGCGATTTGGTAATGAGAATAAAGAAAACAGAACTCACATAAACAAGTAACTTAGTTTTTTATGCGAATGCCTATTTGTTTCCTTTCTATGGACCAATCCCTGATCATATTGCTTTTATTATGGATGGAATCGAGATATTTCCAAAGCAATGCAATGGAGGAAAGGAGAAGGCCATAAGTTAGGTTTTAATGCTTTAACAACTATGCTTAGTTACTGTTATGAATTGGAGGTAACAATATATAACTTTATCGCTTCATGCATTGATTATTTCAAGCGTCCAGAGGAATATATGTGATTATTTGATGGAGGCTCATAAAGGAAAGATAGAAGCTTGATCAAAGAAGATGCAATTAGTTATAAATATGGAGTTTAGAGTTCTTTTGCGGGACTTGAAGCTTTTAGCTGACCCGGTAAGGTTGGCTGTGAAGGCTATGTAGCACGCTAGTATTCAAAGCAAGATTGCTTTTCAATTTGCATCGCTACACTGATCTACTAATGAGATCATGAATGTGTTCAGCAATCATGGGTGAAAAAAAAATGGGGAAAAAGAAACAGAATACTCGATTCATGTGAGTTCAGCGTATGGTTTACTGCTTATGCTAGTAATGGGGACTCGAAAGAGAAAAAACTGTATTGGTGTCCTGGAATAACGGAAGCATATGTTTATGAAAGTGCTCCAATCCTGATATTGTGGTTCGAACTTCTGGTGAAAACGTTTGAGCAACTTCCTTTTGTGCTGGCGGTGCACACTCCATTCTGTACCAACCCGACTGTGCTTTGCCCAGAGATTGGTCTTGTCATTTAGTTTGGGCAGTTCCTGAATTCAAAGAATGTTAATGTGTACGGGAAAGAAAAAATGAAGCAGGCTTTTAGCTCTGTTAGTTTCGACGAAAACATTTCTGATGGAAATAGGATTGTAATTGTCTGTAATTTCTTTTCTTTCTTTTCGTTATTTAGAGAAAAAGAAAGTAAGCAGCATTAGAACCACTGATTTGCGGGTTCCTTCTCGCAAAAAGATGTTTTGTTCTCTCAGGTGGTTTTTTTCCAGGTTCCGATAATCAATTTTCTTTCCATTGTAGAGAGAAGAACATCGCTTATCGATTTTCCTAAAAAATGTTTTTCTTCAACCAGGTATTCAATGGTGCCAACTAGATAATAATTTGTAGCCGTATTTTCAAATTCTACAAGCCGACCCTTTTATCATTGGGTGATTCCTAAATAACGGGCTTGTTGGAATGGAAAGAAAAACTGTAAAATTAAAACAATTGTCCCACACAATTGCACTTCGCACACATCTGCTATACATAATACATGCAAAGATTTTATATTTTCATGAAATGTACTGAAAAATTTATGGCATTATTATTATTACTCATTAGTATATTTCTGATGAACAAATGATTATTATCGATATTTTTTCTCATTTAAAAAAAAAAAAAAAAAAACAGAGTTATGATAGACTATTGACTTTGATCCTCTTCTCATGGTAAAATTTCTGCATATAAATCTAATTTGACTTCTCGTTTTCGTTTCGTTGCTAAGCGACTCTTTGGATTAAACTACCTGGCACGAATCTTTAACTTGAATTTTGGTAATATAATTGTGAATTTTTAAATGTTTACAATTGCAATAAAATACTTTAAATAAAATTATGACTATTATTCTGTAGGTTGTAAATGTTGAATAAAAAAATTAATAATGACGAAATAAATTGAGTACCATCATTCAAAAAATGCGTTATAAAAATTGATATCATTGTTACATATAATGTCCCGTTATCTAGACATGAGAGGATACCCCCTTCGATTAAAATTTATTTGTCTTCTTTTGTAAAAGATATTATGTATGTACGAAAGTCGAGATATTTCAATGATAAGTTTCTTCAATCAATTTATCAATCATATGTCGAATAACAAATGTAATTACATAGAGAAAGAAAAAGAGTTGATAGGAAGTGTACAATTTTCAGAATTTCATCTTATAATAAACCTCTAAGAGTTTAGTATAAGGGTCCGTTTATTTTTACCTGAAAAAGAATTGAATTGAATCAATTACTTTCGTAAAAATAAGTTAGTTAACCAAGTCTAAGAAACAGTAGATGAGAAGACGACATAGAAGACTTTGTTCTTCCACACCATATTGATCTAAATTGATAATACCTATGAGGCTGTGATTATTGTTTCTGTCACAAAACTTGGTTTCCAAGGTTCAACTTTCATGCATGCGTATTGAACTTGCTTATCAAAAATTAAAAAATAAAATACAAAGTAATGCAATTTGGTCTTTTGTTTTCATCTCTTTAGCATTATTATTGTGGACGTTCTTTTTGCCACGTGCATGAAAGAATTACTATTTTGACAATAATAACTTCAATTATCATTCTCAGTAGTGATTTTTTAAGTTTGATCATGTGATTTTAATTATTCAGCAGTGTTGAATAGATTGCCTGATTTATTTTGGCAACAAAACAACAAGAAGAATCGCCTAGCTAGTCGCAAATATATTCAAAGAATATTGCACAATGATAATGAAGGGCTCTTGAAAACTTTCTTCTATTCTGTGTTGGAATGCTTGAATAACATACACCAATGCATCTTCTTACTAAAAAGGCATTATCACAAAATATACAAGTTTTATCATTTGGTTGTATATATTCAAGTGTCTCTTTTAGTAATTTGTCGTCGTTGTAATAGATGTACTGTAGTGATTAATTAAAAATTTCGAATTTAGAGTGTGTTCTTGGTTTGAAATTTTGTTGTTATTCATGAAGGATTTTATTACTTTACATTTTTAGGCAAATGGAGCTTGGCCCTTTCCATGCTTTTTATCAATCTATTCTAATTTTTAAAGATACTCCATAATTTGTAAGTACTCCGTAACTTACATTGATTCCATGACCTTAATTTTTACTTAAATGAAATTAGAAATTTCTTCATCAGAATTCACAAGAAAATAACTATTAGTAGTTTTAATCTCACCATCAAATTTATTCAAGCTTTATTTTATTTTATTTTGATGAACCAATTCTAATTTATCAAAACAAAGGCATGCTTTTTAATTTCTTGGAATTTTATCCAAGTACTTTTGAGATCCTGTGAACAAACCTGATCACTTGAGTACATTCAGTTAATTCTGTTCTTTCTTATTTCTTTATACGAATGGAGAATGAGTCCGTTTACAATAACTGAACAATTGAACTGAACTGAAATTCACGGAGACTAATTGAACTGACTTGAACTGAATATTTAACTTCGACCTAATATAAATTTGGAGATTGATTAATATTTAATCTATAATAATGTTGAGGATTAATTATTTAACTTTATTTAAACATATCTTTAGATTAATATTTAATTATTTAACTTGGTTATATTAAATTTTAGGATTAATATTACTATGGATAATAATTTAACTATTTTAGTTTATATTATTTATTATATATATATATATATATTATATATATATATATTATTTATATTATATATTATTATATATATATATATATAATATATATTTAATTTGTATTAATGTTATCATGGTTATATTTGACTTTATCCCTATATTAATCTTCAGATCTAGTTTGGATTAATTTATTTTACTATTTAAATAATATTGATTGATAATACTTGAATTATTTACTATTTAGCTTGTTGGGATTAATATTTCACTATTATTATGATTATATTTTTGGATTATATTTACTATTTTAATAATAATGATTTAATATAACTTGAAAGTTGGAATTAATATGATAATTAAACTGAAAGTAACTTGGATTATTATTAATATTATTTTTTTTATTTTATTATTTTTATTATTATTATTTTATTTTTATTTATATTTTATATTATTATTATTATTATTATTATTATTATTATTATATTATTATTATTTATATTATTAGTCTTTCGAGCGGGTACCGGGTTTTACAAACTATACTTTTAATATTGCGGTATTGTCCCCCTCGTCTTTTTGAGGCGGCTCAACTTCACTTTCAATTATTGGCCTTTATGAATCTTTGGAGTGTATTGTTCAACGCTTCGGGACCTGGTTTTGGGATTGGCATGGGTCTTACACCTTTACCTTTTGTGTTATGGAAGTTTGGTGTTATTTTGCGGGTGATGCTCGCATATGCTTTTTTTGCGTCAGCGAGTGCAAATCTTACCAATTTACAGCTATGCTTGTTCCAGCATTACACTTGTTGACTTGGTCCTTTGGTTCCGGCCTTTGCCTGGTGCACTGCTCTTTCTAATTGAGCTATGGAGCTGCCTTTCGGTATCCTTAATGAGATCGAATGCGGCCCAAGTCTGGAATTGGCAATATTTGTATTTCACAAAGTTAAGGTTACTGCTTCTGCAGGAATCCACATTCTTTTTGACTCCTCGTCATGCCAGATTGCCTTGTGAAGTTATTCCCACAGAGTGATCACACCTCTGCATGGTCGGACGGTCCCGGATTCAGGCCTTGGTCAGACTATGAACGGTAAACTTATCGTTCGAGTTCATTTGTATGACAGAGTGATCCTTTGTTCTCGTTTCAACGTCAGTGCGCTGCTTGCTCATGGATTTTTTGATGGGGATATCTTAGGGGATCATGTTCGTGTCTTGCGTTGTAGGGTTGGTGGGTATCAAGGAATCGTCATAATGTTGTTCGTGATACCCCATATTTGATGTCTAATTCGTAAGAGATTTCATGCTCGCAAGGAGTTATTGTTGGTTTAACTGATCGATGATGTACTCTTCGACAAGCGGATGTTATTACTTATTCTTAGGATAACACTTGGATGTGAGTTGTGCTGACCTGTCAGGGTAGGTTTCTCCTTTGACACAATCTGGTTTGGCTTAATTTCTTACCTGGTCAGTGGTTGGCAGCAGACGCATAACGGGACGATAGTATGCGGCGAGGTGTAGGCATTGCTACGACTTCTTCCTTTTCCTTCTCTTCTTTGGAGAGAGTTACGATAAGGAGTTGTTTGCGCTTCTGTAGCAAATTTAGGCGTACTCTAGTGCTTAGGATATTGAGAACGCGTACAACTGTTTCACCTCTTCAACAAGAATCGGGTCGTCATAACATAGAGAAGTGAGGCACCGTGTATCTCAGCTCCCCTCCAAGTTCTATGTAGATCACTTGATTTTATTATTATTACTTCTCCGTAACAAATTAATTGCAATTTGGTTTTTGCACGCATTTTAAGGCAGAATTTAATTATATAACGAGCAATTAAGTAAATTATTTTAAACTGATCAACAAGAATGAGTTGATATGTTTCTAGTTCTTAAAAATTTTTTAACTAATTGCTCGTTTACCTCCTTAATTCTCTTTCCATAAATACGTTGCAAAACCTTATTATTATTATTATTATTATTTATTTTATTTATTATTATTATATTATTATTATTATTTATATTATTATATATATTATCGTGATTATCATTAATTCATCATTCGTATAACAAATCTGGCGAAATTCGCCCAATTTCACTTTTTATCCTTTGAAAACATTACCCGTTTTTTGTATTTTAAAATAATTAACCCGTTTTTTTGTTTGTTGAATCACTACCGACTTTCGGATCTTTGGCACTCCCACAGGTAGCAAACCACTCCAACGCGGCATTTCAATGCAAAACACCAACACTACGGCAACTAACCCACTTTGGTTCGTTGGCCATCCGGAAACTACCCAACAAAACCACACTTAATTTCTAGCCGCTTTCTCAACTATTCATCATTTTTTTTAGACTTGGTTCTTCATAAAAGTTGTTATATCTTAAAATATTTGAAAATAGGCTTTAAGAATTCGCCTGAATTTGGAGTTGTTTTCAATTGTTATGCCATTTACAAGTTTGACAATCTGAAGTGTGTAAGTGATTTGCAAACAAACATAAAAACGGATAGTCATTTTAAATTAAATTAAAACATCCGGAGTTACGATAGTTGTTTTCAAAGTTGACAAAAAAGTGAGGTAGTAGTTGGCATTTTACCTAACAACTTATTAAAAAAATTAAGTGAACTGGACTAAACTTAAACTAAACTAAACTAAATTAATGGGCTAATAATGAAATAAGCTGAAGTAAACAGGTCTGAAATACTTTCGTTTTTGAAAGATTTGCCTCCTTCCTCCATATTATTTTTGTCCATTTGTATATTTTTTAACATTCACATGTGAGAAACTTCTATATATATGTATGAATGTATAATAATAATATTAATTTTTTTCCATTTTCCCATTTTTGTGAGATTATTTTTGATTCGTCTTTAATAAGCAACATTATTTATATTCAATTATTATATTTTTGAACATATAATTTCAATATTAAGGATACAAATCGTGTATGGAAAGCTCGTGTATGACAATGAAATGCAAAACATTGTGGGACAGCTGGAGTATACGTACGTTAAACTTGATTAACAATTCACAGTATACAAAACTCAACTTCTTAATATGGGATCCTATTTGATCCGTCCCGATTATATATTGTAGGATATCTTAAGCTATTTCTAATTACTTTTTTAATTTATATAAACATTCATAATTAGACTTAATTTCATTAGTTGGGGTCAGTCGAACATGAACAAAGCAGATTATTCCGAAGTATCATCTACAAATATAACGCCCCACGAAATTATCATTTTAGGTTCATGAAATAATACTGTGATTAAAGTTTTACGTTATTTGTTAGTCATTCGCCTACTTACAACCCTTCTCCTTTATGATCGGTGTATCCAGATTTGGATGACAACGAAAACCCACTGATCTGACCAAAGATATTTATAATAATAAATTACTTCTAAGATTCATTACATGCATTTAGTTGTCCAAATATAACAATGAGTAAACTCTTTAAAATAAGAAAGTATATAACGTTAGTAAAATGGGTTAGAGTTTTAGGAACGGGGCTCTATATTCTATATTATTTGTTTACGTTCCCCTTTTTTTTCTTTTATTTATTGATTTGGAACGAGTTAGTTTTGGTAGGGAGGATGAACTCAAACCATGAAATGTAGGCAAAATTTGAGCTTTTGTTGCTCAACTTGTCAAGTGTATGTGCTTGTTCTGTTCATTTTCTTTGATTTCTTTATTGCACAAGATTTTGAATATTTAATGCCATGATGATGTCACGAGTCTCAATTGACCAATTCGACACTTCAAGCATGCTCTTTGATTTGCCAATTATACAAAATTCCTATTATTGACTCACTTGAATTTTTGGCCTATTAATTTGATACTTTGATGCAATTTCCAAACAAAATACAATTGTTTTTGTAGCGTACAATCTCAAACTCTACTTTTTACAAGAAAAACAAACAATGATATAAATTCAAAGTATCTTTTTCACATATATATTACTGTATTCACATTATTAATTACTCCATGTAACGTTTGGATGGCTTTTTGCTGGCAGTATTCCCTTACATTATTTTGCAGACTAGCTATTGTAATTAAATTAAATTATTCTTAGATAAAGAATTAAGTATAAAAGCATGAGAATGTATAATCTTTTTATCGCCCACATGTATTGTTCATACATACGTAGAATTTATAATTTTAAAAACATATTTAAAGTTTACTTTTGAGTCAAAAAAGGTATTTTTATAATTCTAATTGTAAGATCCACAAATACCATTTAAATGAAAAAAATAAAATCAATGGAAAATGAATATAATTAAGTCAGAAATAACGTTTATTAATTTAGTTTCAAGTGTGACATATTTCACTGTAGTACTAGGGAAAGACAAGAGAGTCAATCTGAATAGTGTTAAGTCAACAATTTGCAACTTCTAAAATGTCTTTTGCTAATGTTAGTGCTTTTTGACTTTTGATCTAATTGAAGTTATGTGCATTTAATCTTTTCTATTAATCTGCTTTCAACGATTTCTCAAACATTATAATAATGATAATTCAACAATTCTAAAATGTTACTTTTATGTTTCTAAAATTCCAATATATTTCTTATGATTGATTGATTATAATAGTCTTAAGCAAATTTCCAATGATAAGGGCGGCAATTTAATAAGAAAGATTCTATTGTTTGCAATAATCTTATGTTGTAAATAATTAAAAAGAAGATAAAAGATCAAATAATTATATGTATATTCTAATATAATATGATGCAATAGAGGGACCTTTTATGTTTATTTAGAGGGAGAATAAAGGATGATGAGACGTTTTCATTCAATAGGGTTCCAACCACTTTATTTGACTTGTTGAGTGTAATTTGTCCTTTCAATTTAGAATTGTGTAAGTGTTATGTAGAGTCTTATATGAGTAATAAAGATTATGTTTAGTTGTAAGTGTTACTTGTTAGCATTGTAAAGGGGAATTGAGAAGGTCGATCTGGTTCAATCTTAACAATTTTGGATTTTCTGTGAAAATATCCTTGATTATTTGCGTTTTCTTTAATATACCCCTACAACAAAAAATTATCTACAATAATATCCCGAGATTTAGTAAGTTGTTTACGTTGATACCAAAGTTATTTTTTATCTTAATATATTATTTTGTTGATGGTTGCTGCCTTTTTTAATTTTTTTGTTGATGGTTGCTACCCTTTTAATTTTTTTAAAAGTATACTTAAATCATTATGAGTGGTTAATTTAACCATTAAAGTTATATTGTGGACGAAATTTTTTGCGGATACTATTATAGAAGATGCAAAACCTCAGAGTATTTTTAGAAAATCCCCAATTTTTTTATAAAAATGAAGCAACTTTGAGATAATGAAGATTAACACGTAGCAGCTGATTGATTAGATAAAACGTCCGTTTTTAAAATTACACAATACAAGAAGTTAAATAATTTAACGATAATCAATATATTTGTCCACAATTGTATGTACCCATCCATGGTGAGCCCACATACACACTCCTATTATTTCAAGAGTTTATAATGTCATCAGATATCTAATTGAGTCAACTACTAAAGATTCTATGCATTATTAACAATTTTACAAAATAATGTCTGTCTCTTTCTTTCCTATTTATTTATGTAGGTTATGGACTCGACGAACCTTTACATTCGTATTTTTTCCTCTTCAACAACATTATTACTCTCGTACTTATGTGGACAAGAAACCGTTAATCGCTTTTAATCCTTAAAATGACTTTATAAACAAGGGCAATAGTTCATTGTGTTATATAGCATTTCTTCTTAACATTTTTCGTACGTTTAAGTTAGACCTGTTATTCACTCAACTTAATTTTCACCTTTAAGTATTTATTTATAAAAATTAAATTAACGATTTTTTTTTTTTACAAGATAATAGCAATAGTCTTGTGTCCTTGTGTCTAAACCAACCAACATGTTTTTCGTTTTACATTGTCATGTCTGTAGTGTATAGTATTGACTTGTAGACTATGCAATATTGGACAGAGAGTCCATATACCTCATAATAGATAGGTCCCTTTTCGTTATTGTATTACTCCATTTGACAGTCTTTAACTTAAACTTAATAATACAGTCTATAACTCTTACAATAATACTCCGTAGGTACTGTGTGGTTAACTTACATTTCAGGTTCAGGAAGATTTTGAAATTGATTTTCATCTGCACCTTTGTGTGTTCTCTTAGCACAAAGAAAAATTTAAAAAATAGATAGATACTTGTACACTGTAATAAACGGTACATGTAACAATGTTACGTATGTACATCTAATAAACGATTATCACATTGTCGATGACAAAATATATATAATATTATGATTTTTATAGCTGAGCATTATCACTATCTCATATTTGTCGAGAAGGTCTCGCATATTGGTCAAGATGTACGTCAAGATATGAAAAAAGGCACATAAGTGTACTATTATGAGTATGATTAGATTTACAATGATGAATAATGTGTAGATATGTTATTTTTCATACTTCTTTTGTCGAATCATCTAATATCTTGTGAGTCATTCAAGTTACTAATTTATCTCACTTTTTTTTTTCTTCGGAATAAGAAAAGTATTCCGTATTTAATACTCTAATATTATTTTTTATTTGTGATATTAGTCTTAATCCCACTGAGTATAACCCAGTTCGACACTATAATTCACTTCTTTGTCTTATGATATTGTTGTTTGATTAATCAATTTGTATCATTGATCTATATTATAGAGGTATTTAAGATGAGCCCATTGTCTACAATTTCATTGTTTCAAGCAACTAATGGTCAAGACAGAGAAGTTTTTCACTTGAATTAATTTTCTTTGCAAAAGTAGAAGACATTGAAAATCTAATTAATTTGTATAGTAAAAAGCATTGTTCAATATTGTTCGCTTACACTTCTTCTGGTTAGCATGGTTAGAGCATTCCACCCCGTGGTTCTAAAAGAATCCCTATCGGTTTATTCTCTATCCTTAATTCTATGATTCGAAACGATAAAACTTCTGAATCTAAAGATATCTGTCGTCTGATTGTTTAACAAAAGACCTGAACTGTTTTAAGCTTATTAGCTTACTTGCCGCTTCTTTAGACAAGTTGATCGACAACTGGTAGTTGGTCTGAGAATAGTTGGTAAGTACGAATAATTTAACCTTGCTAATCAAAGGAAATGCTTTTTATTAATCATTGTACTCATAATAAGATTAGGCCAATTAGTAAAAAATTTCTGAGAGAGAATTATTTGCTAAGAAATTATCAAATTTAAAGGCCAATTAGATGATTTTAAAGTTTACTTGTATCAGCAACAATTGCAATCGTGTTTTATTTATTATTTTGCAATGTTTGTCTTTGTTATGATGTGCTAATTTCATTTTATTGCATTTATTCATATACGGAAAGCAAACACAACAATTCCAAAAATAGATCTATATCGTTACATCATCATCATTACAATAGATCGTACGCAACACGAAATTATTATATTACGGAAAGATAGTTACACCACCCTCGTTATTTGTCTCGCTCATTAAAAGATCATCATCGTACACGCGTTCCACTTGAAGCCCAATATGTATCTCATCACATTACCATCTATCAATACAGATTGTCAATCAAAACGGTAATCCGTAAAATAAAGGATCGGTGCATTACTGAACTAAATATAATTCTACAGATTAATTTTAAACTACTTTCTCCTTGTTTATATTAGACAAATCTCATTCTAATGTAATTTAAAGTCATCATTATTACCTATTTGTCTTTTACTTCTTTATAGATTCTTCTCATCCACCCTTCCCGTTAACTTTTGTTGTGGTCTAATCTTTATTTCATTCTTATTCAATTGGACCTTGTTTTAACATTTTAACGACTCTGCACGTGATTTTCTCTAATTATATCGAGGGAACTTTGTGCTCACAGTCACAACTGTTCCAATCACTTATACATCAGTGTAGATCTCACTTCATCGAAATTACTAACGTACAAAGTAGCATTTTGTTAATAATATGACCAAGAAATTTTAAGATATTGACTCATCTAATCAATTCTTAGTAACTAGGAGTAAATTACATACTTAGAATCATTGGAACTTAGAGAAGACTGGAAGGTAATTCAGGTCTTGTAGGATCAACAATAAGGAAACCTATTACAGTTGATTGATAGTTACTATAAGTTGTCAAAAGTGTCCAATGGAGGTGATCGAATGTTTTACTAACTTAATTCGTTACCAAGCACTAATTGATCGAGGAGAAGCTTAAAATGACTTGATTGAAAGAGTTATGAACTAAAAAGTACGGTATAAATATGTTATAAGGGTGAAGAGAAATTAGTACACAAATTTAGCAATAGGCTAAAGAAAGTGTAAAAGGACGAAGGTTTAATTATTATACAGAAGCGTATATCATACCTCTTTTTTTTTAAGAAGCAAAAGAGAAGAAGCTTAATAGATTGTTGTGATGATATAATTGCAGAATCATTGAAGAATTAATTAGATGATTATGCATGCTTCATTATATGATTGATAAAGGTAAGACTTTATCAATTCATCAATGAATGAAGTTTTTTAAAACTAAATCAAACCAAGTTGAAGAAAGAGTTGTTATCTTTATTACTTAACTTAATTGCGTGAAGATTTTAACATAAGCCATATAACATAAGCTATTTTCCAATCAAAGTTGATTGTTATTATTAGTAATAATACGATAATTAGACTCCATCATCATAATTAAACTATTTGATGCAGATATTATTAAATTAAAGGAAATAAAAGAAAGGGCAACACAAAATAGAAATATATGAAATAACGACCGACTATAACTAGATTAACTAACTAATAGGCTTTGGTAATAAGAGGTGTATCTCCCATAATATCATGTTGTGCATCATAGAAGCTCTACTCTACACAGTTATTATCAACTACTCAAACTCGATTACTTGCCTAGGTCCTCTCCTGGGTTTGATCAATCGAAAGCGGCGAAAACAAGACGAATGAAAAGAAGATGAGCGATGGATGATGATGAAGAGAGGTTTCCTACTTACCTGCTCCAAAACTGTAGTAGTGATACTTAGTATCACTAGATGGTAGTGCTTGCTCATTAGGGAAATTGATAATTGCAAGATGGCTCTCCTTATATGGTACTAAAGCCGCCACTATCGTAAGGCCCTTAGCGCCTCCTCGGCCGTGTCGCGTCTCCGGCCACAACGTCTGCCCCAATTCCTTTCGGGTGGGATGTTCGCGGCGAATGTCCCACGGCCGCCTGGGTACCCCCTAAACTTGGACGCGATTTTCACTAGTAGGAGATACAAGATTGATGATTTTCTCTCGTTATATTTCCACTCTTTCCTTATTAATAAATAGGGTTTTAGTGTTTTTGTTTTGTTGTTTTGTTGCAAGTTTATAAAATCTATACTAAGTATGAGAATTTACTTAGTAGTATGATTAATTGAAGAGATAATAGGTGTTACTATAATAGTAAGTGGATGATGAATAAAATGTAATGCGGGCTTAAAGTGTTAATGAATGATTTGACGGTCCAAGTGACGAGGTTGAACTTGGGAAGATGTCTTAGGCGTTATTTTAACACATAACACACTTTGGTTTTTGAGCTTTTAGTTATATATATTATTATTATTATTACTTGTCACAGATAAAGAACAATAAAATCGTACTACTCCTGATTCCTTTTAGATACTCCTATCTATTACAATAATTGAATACTTGAATCATGTTATCTTCTTACAAATAATGGCATAGTGTGCGACATTATTGCGATATGAGGGAGTAGTACATTGTAAATTGGTATTGTTTCAAGTGTTGTAAGTTTGATCTTAATTTTTTCTATATATACACATTAAAATTAATTATGGATAATTTTTATTAATCGTTCAAACAAACATTTTTTTAAATATGTCGTCTTAACATATATTTTATTCTTACTAATCATCGATATAATGGTTTTAAAATTGGTGTTTTCCAAATATTGAAAAAAGATAAATGTAGCAAGTAAATGATATGTAAGGAGTATATATTTTTTTATTAAGAATAATAAATGGACCCCTGACTCCTGAGAGTATGGTGGCTATATTGTTGGCATGGAAACGAATATGCATGATATGTATTATGTTGACGTGTCAAAAATGTTTCATGTACGGAGTGTTGTTAAGAAAACACCTCACCCAACTATAAGTCCTACTTCTCCGATTTATATATACCCCCAACTAGGATTATTATAAATTCAATAGAATATGTGGCGTTCAATGTGAGTTTTAAATATGATAAGGTCTAATCATACGTCGTTAGTTTGAATGGTCCGTCAATCGACATCTTTTTTATTGGAATTTTTCCACGTTATAAGTATATAACGTCTTAATCTGGAGCCGTTAACTTGGTTTAATTAATTGGAACACCGTGGAGTCAATATAATGTCAACGAACTCCTTAATAAGCCATGATATCATTTAATTTGTAGTAAACAAAAATCCCTACTATTATAAGCCAATACTTCTCTTCTAAACTAAAAAACGTAATCTAATGACATGTTAAGAATACAACACTAAAGTTTGGATAAATGTATAATAATTGTTAAAAAAATTAAAATGAAATGACAAGTTAAAGTACCGTGTTCTTTTATACCATTAACATAATTGATATTTATATTCCTATCTAAATTGATATATTCCGTTATATGATACTTATTTTGAACTATATTTTTTTACACAACTGAGTCTTTCTTTAGGTTAGTTGGTCATTCATTATTATACATCGTATAATTAGTCATTATCATATCAATTCAATTAGTTGCTTAAAGTTTATGTGCTACAAGCCTACAACAAGGATGATGATCTAATTCTTACATACTTATAACATTCATTATGGAAGTCTTAATGCTCAGACAACATATATTTTATTATAAGAACGTGTATTATTTTTTTTGACGAAAAAAGGTGTATACCTTAGACAAGTAAATATAATCTCATAAGTCAAAGTTTGAAAAGTAAAAAGAATAAAAATAAAGTAAAAAAATAATAAAATAAAAATTGGGATATGAAATGAAGAAGGGCATATATACATACATATAAATATACAAGTATATATGTGTATACTATATTGTAAATGTCTTTGCATTGGCATGCATGCATGAATACATAATGTTTCAATACGCCTCTGATTTTCTTTCTTGTGGTAGTTAGTAGTTAGAACACCTTTTCATATTTTTACCAATGCATATTTTTCAAAGGCTTGCTTCAATTTTGTTAACTTACATAAATAGTAAATAAAAGTAGAAGTTTTAATTTATAGTAAACCGTTGAAAAAAATAAATTATACGGAGGAGCCACAAGCACGGTTGGAATCGATCCCAAAAATTTTCTAGTAGTAGGAGAAAAGCTTTCACACTTGAGTCATTCCTCACTCTGATCTCTTATATAAGAGAATTGTAGCCTTGAATTATTGTACTAGATAAAGATGATATGCAATGTCATATTCAACTACATATAGTCTTGTTCAAGTGTTCAACATATTTGACGGTTGATTTTAACTTTTAAGTAAAAGTTACGTTATTTTTTTGAACATGTTTGGTATCTTAACACTTAATGATTGATTAAAGTTTTATCGAGTACCTTTTTATATTGAACATTTAGTAAATAATATCCTATTTATGACACACTTAAGTATTGCATTGAGAAAAATGAAATTTGATGCATCTATTAATAAATTCTAATGAAAAAACTGCTTAAGCTTGCCTTTTCGTTTTGAAAGTTTTGGCTAGACTCTCGATCCGTAAAACTCTCTTCACTAGCTAAACACAAATCTAAAAATACTCAACCTACCTCTCATCAAAAACCCTCATAGTTAGACTTGTGGGTTGTTATTTGAAACGATGAAGATGCTTTGCAATTTAAATTAATGTGATGCAATTAAATGACAAAAGCTAACGAGCGCGATCGAGCGTTAGATAATGAAAACTAAAAGAGAAATATAAAAATGAATATAACATTAATTCACCATTTGACGTATGTTTTAGCTAATTTCTAAATTTATTACCATTTTAGAAATATATTTAGTTCTTATCTAGCTCCCCAGGACTCCGTTAGCAATATCGAATAAAATCAATTAGATATGCATATAAATAGTCCTACAATTAGAATAGTATATACGAAGTTATTATTAATATAGGAGTACTTTAAATAGTATTCGTACCTTATCATTATATTTATAGACTAACATGTTTGACTTTGACAATTTGACTGTAGATATTGACCAACAAGTAAAGGGGCATGCCCACGAAGATGGACATGGTCAGGTGCGCTGCATGCTTCGAATCCAATGCTGCAATGTAGTTTTTAATTATCTACGAATAATTAAATTACCAAGATTTAATCAAGGAAAATTCACATGAATAATCCTACGTTTTGGTGGTCTTCCTCGTTATATCCGACTTGAGCAAATTACAAAATAATCCAACTTACTTACAATCTTCCTATATTGCACTCTTACGATTGATTAAGCTTTTTAAAGGTATTTGGACACGTGGTGAATTTTTATTGGTTGTTTCTTTATTTTTTTCAAAAAGGACTCCATTTTCTTCATCCACTTACAACCACTATCATAACCAACCCACGCACCCCACCCATGACTACCTACGCACCGCCACCCTTGCATTGCCCACCATCACCCTCATTCACTAGCCAACGAACATCCCTCGCAGCCACGCTCCCTAGTAGCTCCCCATCCTTACACCCACATTCTTTTGCACCACCACTTCAATCGCCAAAAATCGCACCTTCACACCACACACCCAACCTCCCTCACACCACTCGAAATGCCATCCATTCGAACCCCCTCGCACCCTCACTCCACCTCAACCACCCTCTGTTCCTCTGTCGCACATCCAACACCTTGCACAAACACTTGCCTGCCTTCTTACAAACAACCAGGCTATGCTTTGTATGAAGTTCGAAACAACACAACAACAACATCGCAACCACCGCAATCCACATCGCACTCCGATTACATCAATCTCAATAATGCTTCAAACCACCAGCACACGCAACAATCACAAGTAGACTATGAGTTATGATTTTAGGGTTTTTTGCAATTTGAGGTTTGCAGAGGTGTGTCTTTGCGTTGAGGTGCGGCTTTTGCAGGGTTATTGGGTGGTGAGAAGTTGTGGGGGGTGTGATGTTTAAAGTGCTGGTTATTGTGCACATACGTTGGTGGGGGTTGAATGGAAGTGAAAAAAAATAATAATGTGACTTGTTTAGAAGGTTCGTCTTAGGTAAAATAGTTAATTATGGGAAGATTAGGGTAAAAGTGAGTTATTTTGTAATTTGCTCAAATTCGGATTAATGAGGGAAACCACCAAAATGTAGATTATTCATGTGAATTTTTCCTAAATCAATTCATTGCTCGTACGGAGTTAATGTTGGATGTTGATGAGAACAACGACGGGGCTCTTCTATCTGTATATGTTCTTACTATATTCTTGGGATGACGACCTTAATGTGTGTCGAAGATCTGACGTGATCTTTTCTTTGACATAATCTGGATTAGCTGACTACTTGTCCTGATCGGTTGTGGCAACAGTGCACCACGGAAGCGGGATAAGTTTTGGCGCAGTGTAGGCTATAGCTATAGTTTCTTTCTTTTTTTCTTCTCTTTTTTTGGAGGAATTAGATAAGGAACTGTGTGCTTCTAAACGGATTGATGTCTCTAAAACTCTGTTGAGTGATTTTGCCACTTCACCAACAGTTAGTTGTCCAATATGTTCTTAGTTGGATAGGGGCTGTCCTCTAGTTACATGATTAGTTTAGATAACCTTGCTAACGTAAAAATGCTCCTAGAGTAGCAACCCAGATAAGAGTGTATTAACGAAGGAATAAGCATAGTTAGAATGAAACTGAAGCTTAGGATAACAAGAACGAAAAGATATAAATCTTCCATGAAAATAGATACGATAGGTGATAGACTACAATCGTAATACAGGAAAGATCCTTACCTTCATGTTCACACAATTGACAAGCTATTGAATCCATGATTATGACTACACCATGCTATGCTAAGCTTATATGCTAACTATATACTTGTTATTGCCTAGTTACGACTAAAGGAAGAGTGATGACAAAAAATAAAAATTAAATAGATTTGTTTGATGTATTGTTGTTGTTCTTTGATCCTGTCATGCCTATTTATAGACCTCTAAGTTATGAAGATCGTAGGTAGAAGTTGTGACAGTTTCCTCTTCTATATATGGCGGTTACTGCGCTGCTCTCCTTTTGAATGGACACTTCATTTCCACCAAACTCCTGTGTAAATGCTTAGTGGGCCTCTTCTTCTTGGGCTACAAATGGCTATCTTCTGACTATTCCTTCTAGCGTTTCACTACATCGCCAGACCGAAATTCCATTGAGATAGAAAATCTCGATCATTATTAAGTCAACTTCTGTTGTAGTTGGTCAACAAAGTCAACAGAATATATTGAATCCTTAAGACTCAGGAACTTGGAGCACGTGCAGCTGCTCACATTTCGACATGATATTTTGCCATAGCTAGAGGATGGAGCCAAGTTGTGTCTTGGCTCCCTCTAACTTCTTGTAGATCTTTTATCGCTTGTAAATTTTGTTCTGTTATATAATTAATAATAATAATAATATATAATATATATTATTATTAGTTATTATTATTATTATTATTATTATTATTATATTATTATTTTTATTTTTATAATTGTACTTGTGATTTTGATCTCTTTGTTACTTGCTAAAACTTCGTTTGGTTTTATAATAATGATGTTAATGATTGTATTATTATATTCCCTCTGTTCATATTCTTTGTGCATTTACTATTAGGGTAAACTAGGAACATTACTATAATAAAAGTTGGGTCAAAAAAACAAAAATAGATTGGAGAGGCAATGTATAAAGGGTGAATAAGAAGTCGTAGTTCTCCTATTAAAAATAGTAAAACTTGTCAAAATGGAATAAAACACAATGCACAAATCATTATAAATGGCCAATGAAAAAGTGTACAAAGCAAAATGGAACAGATGGAGTATTATGTTAAGAGAGTTGATTATTGTTAGAGTTACTCGTCGTTTTCTAACAAATTCACATTTATATTTATACTTAGGCTATGTTAGTTCGTCTGTTATTTTTCTAATATGAATTTTTTTGGGATATTTCCCCATGTACCCCTGACTTTAGCACTAATATCAATACACCGTGATTTGAGCAGCTACAATATACCCTCCACATCTAGAGGAAATAGCCCAAATACCCTTACTCTACGGAAAAACTAAACCGTTAGTCTTTTTCTTTCATTAACCTCTAATCAATTCAGTGAACTACCTAATCATTCTAATTCTCTTTCTCACTCTTTCTTCTTATCCTACCTCATTTACCACTACAACTTACCAAGCTTCTCCTCTCCCTACTCCATTAGTTTCTCTCTCCACCATCACCCTACAGTATTCTCTCTCCTCTCTCCACCCTCACCAGCCCGTCTTCTAACATTTTAAAGTTCAATTAAACACCCAAATTTGGCAGGTATACAAGCTTTGCCTAACAATCAAACACCCCTAAAATAAACCCAAAATACAAAATTCAGGAAAAAAAAAATAGAAACTGAGACAAAAGAGAAAAAAAATAAAAATCAGAAATTCGAATAGTAATTCAATTTAATTCTTGATAACAAAACATGAAAATGAAAACAATCAAAAAATTAGAAATCAACTCGTTCTCTTCACCAGAGCCCAATTTTCATAATGAATTGAAGTCAAAAACACGACAACATGAAAATGGCATTCTTCACAATTGAATCGTCAAACTCCCTGTTCCCATCTGATTTGTCAAGTCCTGTTCCAACAGGTGAACGGTGAATGTGACGAAAGAGAGGAGCGTAGAAGGCGAGAATGCGGCGAAATGCGGCGGTAGAAGGAGAAAGACGATGAAGTGATGTAGAAGAAAGAGAGCGAGAGAAAGGAGCACCATTAAGCGAGGGTGACGTGGGTTGAGGGAGGTGCCGGTGATGCATTAACAAAAGAGCGGAAAGGGGGGGCATGGGTTGAGGGAGGTGGCGGTTATGAGAGGCAGTCATGGTCGAAGAGGTGAGAGAAATGATGGGTTGTGTTTTGGGTGTTTAGAGTTAATTGAGGAAATAATGGAGGAGAGTTAATGAAATAGAGGTGAATATGAGTTAAATCTAACGTGTTATAAAATTAAACGGTTTTTGGCCTCATTAAGGGTATTTGGCTATTTTCTACTGCAGTGGGGGTATATGAATTGTTTCTATCACGAGGGTATATGGGTTATTGGCTAAAACTCAAGGGTAATATGGGGAAAATCTCATTTTTTTTTATTTGACTTTTTGATATGACTTGATTGAACTAAAATTTCTGACCTTGTCTGATCTGATCTGGTCTGTTGATCTAAATTTTCTGATCTGATCTGAACTTTTTGTAACTCCTCCGTTTTTTTTAGATGTCCCACTTGTGGTTGTGCTTTTGTTTTTGAGTATTTTCTTATCTTGATGTGAATTTTATTTTTATCTGGTCTGATCTGATTTAAACTTTCTGATTTGAACTATATTTTTTTATAAGCACTAAAATGTTTTAAAAAGTTGAACTGAATATAGCCTTAATCTCTTAAAACTCATCCTCAAACACCAATTAGTACCTTACATCTTATAACTACTCTCCTCCAAATAAGTCATTCACTCCTCATTGCCACATAATTCCAACTTCATCTCTTGATACATCATTTCCATCATCTTTCTTCTAACCCATAATTTATCATGAATTCTATTATTATCTTTAAGTTTCTCTATCATTTCCTTTTATCAATTCATTCATTATAATGTATACAATAATGTTGTACAAATTTAATTCTAATTTATATTTGTATCTATACTTAGTATTTCCTCTGTTACACATTGCTTTGCAACAATTTCATATTAG
Source organism: Bassia scoparia (assembly GCA_008642245.1). Classification (NCBI taxonomy): domain Eukaryota; kingdom Viridiplantae; phylum Streptophyta; class Magnoliopsida; order Caryophyllales; family Amaranthaceae; genus Bassia; species Bassia scoparia. Next base: position 218,216 of record SNQN01000097.1, read on the forward strand.
TTTGTACATATTACTTGCATAATTTTCTGCTTTCCTTTATGGCAAAAAAAATCACAATTTAATTTCTTAGGGTCCCCACTACTTTGTACTCCCTTCATTACGTTTTATTGAACACTTGAATATTTACTTCTCTCAAATTAAATAATACCTAAGAAGTTGCCATAAAACGTAATGGAGGGAGTAGTTATTTTTTGGTCTTTCCTCTTTTACCTCCCCTTTCTACCTGATCAGTGTTATTTCTTTCTTTTACTTTTACACCTATATCGATAATTCGTCATTAACGAATTTTGCCAATCAAATCCCTTAGTCCTTTGTTGCAACTATTGTGTAATGGATTAAAGTATTTAAAAGAAAGATCGAAATCGATCAAAATAATACTTCCAAATAATACACACAGATAAAGTTTTAATTCAAAACAACTAAATACTCATTTAGTAAAAAAATAGTTACAACTTACAAGTAATTAAGACATTATTATTATTGATCCTTTTATATACTCCTCCGTTTTTTTTTAGATGTTCATATGAAAATGGCACGTGTTTAAGAGTTGATATTGATAAGAAAATGTTGAGTAAGTTGGGTAAAAAGTTGAGTAAGTTAAGGTAAAAGAGATAATGTGGATTAAATTTTTTGGGGAAAAAGTAATTTTTGAGTGAATAAATTGGGTTAAAGTAATGAAAGTGACTTTAATGAAGTAATTCATTAATGTCTGATTAATAAAGTAGGTAAAAAAATAAAAAAATAAATATTTTAGTTTAATTTGGAACAACTATTTGAAAACATCCAAAAAGTAAAATTGTGACCACTAAAAACACGGAGGGAGTATTAATTAGTTTACAACTTACAAGTAGTTCCAAGTTTTCTCTTCTAATTAACATTTATTGCCTGACAAGTTCACTGTACTGTTTTACTTAATTATATCCTCCGATACGTATTTGTTACACAATTGACATTTGCCTATATCAATCTATCTCACATGATGATAATGACTATGTTATATACAACCGACTTAGTCACGTTAGATCTGTTAATTTGTTTCGTATATTTTCCTTTTAAATATAATATATAATTTACAATTTAAATATATATTTGGTGTGAAATTTGGTTGTTACAGTGTGAATAGAAATGGATACAAGTACT
>SNQN01000098.1:0-85986 GCA_008642245.1 Bassia scoparia
TCCTCAGCGATATAACCGCTCCTCAAAGGCAGCGTTATATAACCTGCGTATATCGCCCTAGGAGCGTTATACGCAGCTCTACGTATCTATTATGTTCCAAAATCTGAATATTTGTAATTGATAATTCTTTTCATATGTCTCGATTTCTAAGATTACGGATTATCTAGACGCTCCTTTCGCAAAAGTATGTTTCTAGGAGATTCTAAACATTCCGCGTATTTCTAATATTCATGTATTTTCTGCGTATTCTGCTATTAACATTGCAAAATATAGAAAAATATAGAAAATCAGAAAAATAATTTAAAAATACTGGCGGATTCAGAAAAATGTGACGAACATGATGAAAAACAAAAGCAGAGATATCGCCAGCTAACTTGTTTGAAAACCTTTGAGATTATCGAAAAACGAAAGAAAATTTTTTGCCTCGTATTGACCTTGACTCATAATTCGAGTGACTTGACTTACATATTCTGAGCTCCATTACGAGTCAATATGCGTTTTCAGACGTTCGAATTATAGCACATGTATTACTTCATCATTGATTACTCATTTGGGGAGACATTTTAGTGTCTACACATAGTTTAGTTCTGAACTTGGCTTTATACTTTTCACTAAATGATTGCTAGAAAACATCTCTTGTATTGTGTGTGTGTGTATATACCTATGTCGAATCCTTCCTGTTGTAGATGGCTATTCCCTAAAAAAGGGTTAAAAGTCATTGTTGCAAAGAGAGCATTATTGAACATTTAATTCATAGAAACAGAATGTCATGGTTTCTGCACAGCACCAGCAAGGGAACAGCAGACCTGTGATATGTTTCCGATTAATTTTTATATATTTGGAAAATACTTAGGATATTTTTCTTTTTTGGAAATAAAATTATCTTATTCATTATTTGCTTGTTAATCAAGGCATAAACTACACATGCCTAATTGAAGCGATTGAGGATTATGGTAATGATTATATGCAATTAAAATTCGAATTCTAGCCGTATGGCTCAACCGGCTATATATTCTTCAAACTCTCACTTCATTATGATCCTCCACTATATTATATATTGTTCTAACCTTTGTTGCGCTCCAAACTATTCATCACTCTATACTCTCTTCTCATCTCAAGTGCTCTTTTACTTCAAAATTCAAATCAAAAGTATGTTCATTAGTTATTGTTCATCTTCGTCAGTATCATTCAAAGCATGGGTAGAAATCAAACACAGAAGAAGGTAAGAGGAATGTCAGTCTAGGATCATCACATTCCCAAAAGGTCAATGATGAAAACCCTGAAACACAACAACTCAAGTCAAAACCACAGAATTGACCACCACTGCCGTCAAAAACTTCTACTACCTACAAAATCGACCAAATCCACTTCAAAAAAACACCATCAAAACACTCCTAAATAAGAGTTCTAGGAGATTGTGCCTCATGAAAATCCTACTGAGGGTGGTGCTCTCACAATCAAGAACCAGTCATTCTCAAGGGAAAAAACTTCATGAACTCAAGAAAATTGAATCAAGATTGAGAAGTGTTATGCGTGAAGAGGACGTTCAAATAACGTGTGAAAGGAAGGAACCTATGTGGGAACTTTCAGTTGAGGGAGACTTCGCTCAGCGGTGAAGAGAAGTAAAGAAAGAATTGAAGAGGAAGACAACACTGGTTCTGACAAGGGCTAAGAGAGAAGCACTGCTGCTAAACCAACCTCGTCAGTCAAAGGTAAGTCTGTAGAATCTCCCTTAATTCGTTACTGACTAAAGTGCTAGAGTAGTATTGTTAGATGTAGATTGAGGATGTTATCTTCAACGTGCTTGCATTATCTGTGTATAAGATTTATAAATATCAATGATTGTCCTTGTTGTTGTTCTACTGTCAATGTCTCTGGGTGGACTTTTATGTAATCTTAAACAATTGCCGGATATTCTATTGGTCAACTGTGAGTAATGAGTCGTGTGTCAGTTTTCTTGTTCTAGTTGTTGAGGATCCAAGGATGGTTTGATAAGTATTCTACGTGACGGGTGGCTATGCTGTAGGGTCAACTTGATAAATGAAGATTTCTATTTGGGGAAGATGGCCGACTAGAAGTATGTTGTTTGCAAATCTACTGATCTTAAGGAGCCTGATGCTGTTCTCATTCTTTGTGTAACAAAGTGTTGGCTTCCGTCGAGCAAGGAAGAGAACATACGCATATCGAGATGTATTGATTACCTGATGATGAAGAAGATTAAGATAAATCTTCCCTCCTTGATTGCTTGACCACCATGAACTGTTATGCCATCTCATCACTCTCTGCCCCCTATGGTCTATCATCACTCGAATCTGCTAAGATAACAAAGTTAGCCTAAGTGGATCCACCTGTACAGTTACAGTGTCACAAAGGCTATTCTTAACAAAAGAGTCTTTATTGCGGCTGATTTTAAGTTTAAGTTTTGAGAACCAGTGGAGGTAAGCCACCTCCAAAGAAGAAAGAAGGCAGAAGAATAGCAAGTCAAGTGTTTTTGGAGAGACATGGAGAGCTAGTGAAAATTCTTGGAAGTTGATGGAGCTGGTTCAGGGTATTTCAACCTCGTTCAATGCCAAAATCGGTCAAATGGAGAAGAGCTAGCTGAGACTCAGTTTTTGTTCTTACTTTCCTGATGTCAAAGCTCAGATGCCCAGGTATTAGTTACTTCCTCCAAGACTCAAGTTTCGGCTCTAGCTGCTGCAAGTGTTTGTGGTTCCGGGATAAGGAACCAGAGCAATTGGGTAAACAGCAGCAGACTAAGAAACACAAGGTTGAAGACCTAGCTGATGAGTTGACGAGTGGGAGAAGTAGAATGATGATGATGAGGCAGGATGATGAAGATGGAGGCTGAGCCCATGATGAGAGGAGGAAGAGTATGATGGAGAGAGTGATGCTGTTTGCTCCTGTTCCCCTCCCCTATTTTCTATTAATTCTAAAATACTGATTTTGTTAGCGTAATATTCAACCCTATCCACGAACTTCTTCTACGTGGAATAGGTCCTTTTGGTAATCCTTGCTGCATGTATGAACTTTGATATTTTGCTATGTGATGGTATGCTTAACTAATTATGGATACTGAATGGTGTTGATTGCCACTTAGGATATGAGCACATTTAACAATTTGTGCACATCACTTTACTTGAGAGTTTTTTTAATGATGCCAAAAGGGGAAAAAGTGTCGAAGTCAATGCCGAGATCTATCTTGTGTCAGTTAGTTTATTTTTTTAAAGAACCTATTAGAATAGCTAACTTGTTCATTCATTGAGTCATTTTCCTTTTAGGAACAGTTAGAATAGCTAATGTTCATGTGAGTGCATTTTCCTTTTTAGACCAGTTAGAATAGCTGACTGTTCTTTGTCTTTGCTGCTTGTTTGCTCAATATCTCTTGATTACCAAAAAGAACGTTTCTGTTTCTAACTGTTAGGCAGGAACATAGTTTGTCATCATCAAAGGGGGAATTTGTTAAGTCCCTTAAGTCTTTGATTGTGAAACCATTACAGAAACAGATGCTTCAATGTGAATTATTAGTTGTTCTGGAACTAGCTGGTTGAACTTGTTCCTAGACATTAATATTTGTGAATACTTTGAAACTAACTTGTTTGCTACAGGAACAGCTGATTACATGAAAGCTCATTCACTCGGTACAGACCAGTCGATCTGTTTCCTGACTTTATCTGGAAAACAGTCAATATCTTTATGCATGTTAACTTTTTATATGTGCAGTAATAGATTGATTCCAGACTGAACAGTAGATCTTTCGAAGACATTCGAAAAAGAAGCTGTGTTCAAATTGAAGTGTGAGGAAATTCAAGATCTCAGAAATTACATGAAGATTAGAGAATTGCTCCTTAAAGTTTAATTTAGGAATTCATGTAAATGCTCTTTAGTGTATTGAAATAGCAATAATCTAAGTGCTTTAGTGTCTGAGATGATATGAATTCTGGTACAAAGCTTGGAACAAATTCATAACACACTCATTTAAGAACCAAGCTAGGGAACCAGTTTGTTCTTGAGAATTTTGGCTGCGGTTTGTAAAAAGATTTTTCTAAATATTTTAAAAGATATTTGAAAGATATTGCAGCTGGAAATATAGATAAATATGTATATTGCCTAAACCTTAGAGTATATGTCTTGCGATTAATTCCTTAGGAAAAACGAACAGAGATAATACTTTCCATAAATCTATTGCCTTGTTGACAGTATAGATTTATCGGAAACTAAGGTTCAAATCAATATACATATAAATACGTATCAGCTTCTAATTCCACATATCTCTCTCACGATTGAAAGATGTTAGAATTTTTGAGAGAAAAACACCAAAGCACAAAAATCATTACTTGAGTCACACAAGAGCATTAGACGAGCTTATCCATCTCTTACTTAGTCTTAAGAAAGTCATCATAAGAGAAAATTGCTTGTAAAATGCTTCAAGACAGAGGGTTGAAGGCCTGGTGAGTGTTGTGATGCACATTAGAGTTATCAACATGTGGGTGTGTGGTTTCCGGAGTAGGAACAGGAGAGTGAGCGAGTTCTTTGTTTTGAGTAGTAGATTAAAAGAACTTAGGATAGGAGACGATAGCCCAGTTGTGAACCTCGTTAAATACTGTGTGTCTTTATTGCTTTACTTATATTCCCTGCGTACAGGAAACCAGCCCAACTGGTTCCTCATTCTAAGTCCGAATGCAAAGAAGAAAATTGGTTATCATTACTATACTCAATCCCCCCCCCCCTCTCTGAGCACACAAACCTTCAACATATTATTTGTTCGTTAAATTAGAATGTTGAATTTGCAATGAGACTAGTAGAGGCCTAGTTGCGGGGGTGTTTGCACTACTTTCCCTTACCCTCTCCCCTTAAAGAATTTCTAAGGGGGACCCCCCCTTTGCGCGTGACTGACCAGACATGGAGTCCTTCGCCTTGCTTTATGCAATTATAGGCAAGGCTTAAAACGGGTTCCGCAGCTTCCTGAAAGAAGTGCAGTGGCGACTTTCTCTATTCGATTTCGAGTTTCTATGACCCTCAATGCCAAGCATACTCACACTATGCAAAATAGCAAGAATTCAATTCTTCACAATACGGTGTCTCAACCGAAACTGTACCCCGCAGTGCAGAGGGACCGGACCCTGTCCGACCCGGTGACGCCCCACTCCCGTACAGTTTTTTGGCGATTTCACTGGGGATTTCTTTGGGGATTTAAACCCTATTGCACAAGTGGACGAAACTCAAAAAGTCTCGCGAATTCACCGATGTAATATTGAACATGCGGTGCTAGGCATCTTGCATTACGCGGTGCTTAGGTCATTGGCACTGAGTATCCGCTTTCTAGGCAACACGTCTCATATGAGTGTGTTCTACACTCGAGACAGACCGGGGGGCTGGCGCTGGTGCACTATCTATGTAACCAACTCTTAAGTTTGTTACCCATCCCCACCATGATGCGCGGCTGCGTGCCCTACAAAGCCGTAATGGTTTAGACCTTCTTTGATCATCACAGYGGGCTGGATGTATTAAGGACCGTTCTAAGCCTAGTCATAGGACCCTTTTGGACACCCTTAACTGACCATATATAGCAGGCTCTAGGTTGCATCTATTCTGTTGATATGCTTTATGTGTCTACATGTGCATATGCATCTCATCTCACTTCTTTCGAGTCTATGGCCCATGACCCAAGTCTATTTCTAGTCAATGATCCATGTTCTACTCAATTTCAAGTCCACTTCAAATTCCACAAAAATTCATCTCTACATTCATGGGACACATCCATAGTCTCAATCCACAAATTCTCCATCTCCAATTCCACTCCACATTCAAAATCATCTTCCATTCCACATTCAAGTCCACATAAAAAAGCCCAATGGTGACTCAATGCTAAGTTTGTCTAGTCTAGAGTCCAACCCAACTCATGTCTAGTTCGAGTCTAGCCCAAACACCTCAAAACAGACCGAGGTCTTTGTCCAATCTATTTCAAACACAATCCCGAGTCCAAATGCAAGTCTAGTGAGTCTATGTACCTTAATCCAGACCAAGGTACTAGTCCATGTCATGTCTAGCCCAAATGTCAACTCCAATTCTTGTCCAAAACCTCTTAGTACTTCAAACCAAATCCAGGTACTAGCCGAGTCAAGCCAACACTCAAGTCAAATTGAGTCTAAGTCTAAGCACCTCAGCCCAGATAGAGGTTCAAGTTAGGTCCAGTCTCCAATCAATGTCAAGTTCAAGTCCAATATATAGGTTTTGATGCCTCAAACCAGATAGAGGCTCAAGCCAGAGTCTAACCCAGAGTCAACTCACAAGTCAAATGGCCAAACCCAAAGCCAACCCACAAGTCAAACAGCCTTTCTAAGAGTCAAGTGGAGCTTCTATGGCTTAGGCAAACAAGATGCATACCATCAAGGCGAGCTCGTTGCAAGGGAGTTGAGACCATTGACCGTGACAAGTTACAAGTTCAAGACAAAGTCCCCTTAGAATGAGTCAACAAGAGTCCTAATCCTAGTCGGAATGTCCCCTTCTTTTCTTCCATAGTTGAGTCTATGTCAAWTAGGATAGTTTCCATCTCAATAAGCCTCCACACTCTTCAAATTAAACATCACAATAAAATGGACTCCTCTCTTCTCAAGTCCAAGTTCTGGTGTTTTCAATTCGATGATGAGAATCTTAACACTCAATGACCTCAAAAAAACTCGAAACAAGAGAAAAAGATTCAAAATCAAAATGGACATGCTAGAGAGGCCCTCCATTCACCTTCTACAAACCAACAAACATCTATTGCAACCCCTTTGAGTTTACTAGCCATTTTCTTTAATACCCACATCAAAATACCATTCAATGACAAGCAAAGTTCAAACCAAATTTCAAAGCTCAACTCAAAGCCTCAAAAGCTAAAGTTAACATCAAAATCAAGTGTAAAGTCAAATCAAAACCTCAAGTTCAATTGCCAAGTTTTCAAAATCAAAAGCTTGTCAAAATCCAGTGCAAAAACAAAAAACAAAGTGCGATTCAAGCCTCACACCCTACAACCTAAGCCTACATTACAATTTCAAAAGTCCTCTCCAAAAGAGCATTGTCCATCATATACACACACGACCTCACGAACTATGATCGATCTGATTCCGCAAGGATACGTAGGTAGCCTCACCTCGAGGCCCGACCAAATTAATAAAAATAAATCGAGGTTCATCTCAATGAGTGCTTCGATTCTCTAGAATTCGAATATACCTCTCTTAGTTTAGATCCTGACACAGACTCACTTTCGATCCAGCATCTCAAGACCAACCGTGACAGCCTCACATTTGTGTCAATCCTTAGTCACAAATTTCAACCTTTCTATTTTTCGAACTCTAGCTCATTCTTCAATTGACCCTTTAGACACTTTTGACTCAGTCAACATGGGGGGCTTAGTGCCCATATTATTCCAAATGTCAACTTCAAGTTGGGGGGCTCGTTATACAAGTGGATCAAGTCCATGGTCTCATCAAAATTGAAGTCTAGTTAAGCCTCTCCTAAGGCTAGCTCATCAAATTCCAACCTCAAGGTCAACATTAATTTCAAGGTCACACTTTTGTTTAGGCATAKGAAGCTCCACTCACAGGCCTCGGTCTTGGTCTCCTCGAGTCAACCCTAAGTCAAAATCAAATCCAGAGTCGAATTAAAAATTCAAGGTCAATGTCAAAATCAAAGTTAAAAGTCAAGCTACCTCCATGACAAAATACTGAGTCATGTTTCTTCAACTTCAATTCTACTTAAAACATTGCGATTGTTGTAGGTCTACGTTCCATCTGCACGTGCATTCTTAGTAGATTTTTTTTTCAACTTCAATTCTACTTACACATTGCGATTGTTGTAGTCTGCGTCTATCTGCAAAGTTGCGATTAAATTCTATTTTCACTTCAATTCTACTTACACATGTGCCGATTGTTGTAGGTCTGCTCATCTTGCAAGTTGCGATTCTTGTAAGACTTTCTATTTCCAATTCAATTCTACTTACAACATTGCGATTGTTGTAGGTCTGCGTTCTATCTTGCAAGTCGCAATCCTTGTAAGATGTTTCAATTTAATTTCAATTCTACTTACAACATTGCGATTGTTGTAGGACTGCACCTTGTCTTGCAAGTTGCAATTTTTACAAGACTTTCCATTTCTAATTCCACTTCTACCTACAACATTGCGATTGTTGTAGGTCTGCGTTCCATCATKCAAGTTGCGATCCTTGTAAGGTTTCTATTTTCAACTTCAATTCTACTTACTCCTCTTTTTGATTGTTGTACTTCTACGTTCTATCTTGCAAGTTGCGATTCTTGTAAGATTTCTATTTTCAAATTCAAATCTACTTACAGCAYTGCGATTGTTGTAGGTCTACGTTCTATCTTGCTAGTCGCGATCCTTGTAAGACTTTTCAATTCAATTTCAATTCTACTTACAACATTGCGATTGTTATAGGACTACATCCTTTCTTGCAAGTTGCGATTTTTGTAAGACTTTCCATTTCTAATTCCACTTCTATCTACAACATTGCGATTGTTGTAAGTCTGCGTTCCATCTTGTAATATTACGATCATTGCAAGATCCCCTTCTACGTTCCATCTCTACTTCTGCGTTCCATCTTTCAATGTTGTGATCATTGGAAGATTCATTCTACCTACAACATTGCGATTGTTGTAGGTCTCCATTCCTTCTTGTAAGATTGCAATTATTGTAAGATTCTATTCCACTTCTATCTCAAATCCATCATATTCAAATCTCAAACTCACAAAACTTGACATTTGTAGGATTGCATATGCACATAAATATGTGTCTTCTCGATTGTCACACTATACTTACATGCATGTCGAATTGTCGAACCTGATGTACTTTTGGAGGCATTTCAATTTCAAGATCAAGCTAGAAGATCGAGCAATTTCCGAAAGCTATTACACCCACAGGTGCAAGTAAAACTAACCTTTGTTTATTTTGCAGGTACCGAGCACTTTGACTGCTTAAGATATTTACATCTCTACAGACACAACCAAAGTGGTGGGCTTATGTAGATACCTACATTTGTCCCTCCATAATGGCCAATGATAAAAGTATACCACAATGCAATTGGTCCAATTCTAAAGAACAACTGCCTTAAACAATGCTCTAGAATCTCGATTTGCAAAGCCGAAACACCTTTTCTTGCCCAAAGCACCCTTAAAAAAAGATGTAATTTCAAAATGATTTTAACTTATTTTTAGACATTTTTATAGAAATTTTAGGAATTTTTCTAAATTATTCTAAGCATTTTTGGCAACTGTCGGAATTTTCAACAATTTAATTAATTTTGCGATAATTAATTAATTTATGAAAACAATTCCAAAAATCATGAATTTTTGACACAATGCACTATTTTTTACAAAAACATTTTTTGAATATTTTCCATAATTTTTGAAATTGTGAAAAAATAGTTATGAGTTTCCTAAGCAAAAACTCGCACCCGAGAGAAACGRCTCATTTCGGGAGCTTCGGGGCTGCACTTGAGTGTGGGGCCCGCATGAATATCTTCCCAAATCAATCAATGATTTTGTGTTAAAATATCGCAATCAAATAAAATCAAACGACTTTTTATTTCGATTTTATATTATACACAATCTTCAAAAAAGGGCAAAACGAATCAACTAAAATCAGGCAATTGTTGGGCGCAATTGCGCCCAATTCTTGCTTCTTTTTGGCTTTAACCTATAAATATAGGYCAACCCCCCTTCATCTGCAGGAGCCACACACTCCATACACTTCACATTCTCTCTCTCGTCCATACTCTTTCCCTCTCTTCCAAAAACTCTCAAAGAAACTCTTTCAAATTCAATAACACTTAAAAACACATTCAATACACATTCAAATCAAGAGATTAAAGCATTCAAAGCAATCGTTCGAGGATTGTTTGACCACGCATACCACGCATAGTTGGTATAACCTATGATGCCACAAAACTCGTAGAAGCTCTCTCCTTTTTCTCTTCTCTTTAATTATTCTTTGATTTTGCTTGTTTTTATCACTTTGAATCATGTAATAATATTGACTAATAAACTATTAGACATCAATTAACATGTAAATAAACCTCTTATTTTCTTTCTTTTCAATTCGATTTCAATATAATTGTCATTACTAACATTTTCTTTGATTGTCCTATGTAAAGAGCGATTTGCGAGGCGATTTTAATTTCAAATGTATCCTAACTATTGTTTTTGCCTTTTGTCTTATCTGGGATAGCGATACGAGGTAAGTCTCCTCCTTCTTCCTCCTTGTATATTCCTATTCATGGTCTTGTATTGTTGAGTCCCCTAGTGTTTCGAGTAATGACAAACAGTTGCAAGAACAGGTATGCTGAGATACTGTTCTTGGTCACTTGAAAGATAGTGACATGTATGCTAACAAGTTATATTGTGCAAATTGCTATWTGTGTTTGGCATACAGGAATTCCAACTATTGAAGTAGAAAGTCCTTCGAGGAAGACTCGAGAAGATCAAACTTATTATGAAGATCAAGGAAGCTTCGAGAAGTTGAAGAACGAAGATTAGTTCTAGGATTAGAAATAAGTCTTCTTGTTATATAAGTGCATAAATGAGTTTGTTGAGTGCTTCTATTATTGGGCTTTAAACTTTCTCTCTTAGAGTTGAAGGCAACTAAACCAGTTGATTGGTTGACTTTGACCCTGCCAGTTGGGAGAACAGTTGTACTGTTCTCACAATGCGGAWCATCTTGTTGAGCAAGAAAAGATTTTTGGAAAGTTTTCTTAAAACGATTTTATGGAAACTTTAAGATCATCTGGTGAGAATATATGTTTGGATATATGGTAATTACTTGWGATGCAATTAATGTAACATAAGATATTATATCATCTTGTATGGAATAATATCTTATGGGACTTTCCTAAAGTATAAAGAATAGATATATCTTTATTCATCTCCTATATTCTAGGGTTGCAACACAAGTAATTTCTAGGCCTTTGGCTATAAATATCCATGCATATATATAGATTCACGAAAAACTACTTCTCTCCACGATTTTAAAAGAGTTATTTTTGAGAGAAAGAAAGAAAGAGAAAAGTCTTAAGCTTAAGATCAAGAAAGCATAATTCATACACACGAGTGCACAAAGAAATCGTGCGATCAAACACTCTTGTAAACTCATAAAGTGAGTTATTGAGAGAAAAGTAAATTGTGTTAAATCATCAACGAAGGGGTTGGTGATTGGGTAGCTTTTGATAATTCATTAGCGAGTGCTTGTGAGTTCAAGTGCTAAATTAGCACATTTGAGTTGAGTGTGGGGTGACATTGTGTGTGTGAGTTAACATACATTGTGACTAAGGGTTGCTTTGATTATTTCGGAGTAGATTTAATAAAAGTAACTAAGGTAGGAGGACGTATCCCAGAGTTAGGTGAACCTCGTTAAATTTGGTGTGTCTTTATTATTATTGCTCGATATCGTTCTACTTACTGGTCAACATTTATTCCGCTGCGAGACCAGTCCAACAGGTCTACTCTACTAGAACAGTCCACATTCGAAAAATTTTAATAGGCACTCAACTCACCCCCCTCTTGAGTGCCTTTGGGAAACCTTCATGTATATACTTTCTCCATCACCATTAATCTTGCTAATTAAAGACCTATTAATTGATTGTCACGCCTAATAAGATAATTATGGACAAACGGTTTAGGATCCTTGAATCTTGACCTAATTCAAAGCGACAATAATTAATTAGTCTTTACCTGCATTAATCAAACACRCCTAGTAACTACTAAGGATCAATACGGACATATGTGTTGTTCGATATTACAATTGGTGAATTTGAAATGAGACCTAGTAGAGGCCGCTAGATGCGGCGGGGGTGTTATGCACTACTTCGCCCTTAACCTCGTCCCCTAATCCAAATCTTTGGTGCACTACCAGACATGGAGTCCTTCGCCTTGCTTTATGCAATTATAGGCAACGCTTAATTAAAACGGGTTCCGCAGCTTCCCGAAAGAAGTGCGGTAGCGACTTCCTCTATTCGATTTCGAGTTTCTATGACCCTCAATGCCAAGCATACTCACACTATGCAAAATAACAAGAATTCAATTCTTCGCAATACGGTGTCTCAACCGAGACTGAACCCCGCAGGGCAGAGGGACCAAACACAGTCCGGCCCGGTGACGTCCCACGCCCGTACAGATACGAATACAGAACGGACACRGGATATGATCAAAAAAATTCATAGGATACCAATACGGCAATGAAATACATAAAAAAATTCCATGAAAATGATAATAATGAGATTAAGTTTTACTATACATAATATCATAAAATTAAACAAAAMTTCAAACAATTGCTATTCAATCAATTAATCGTTTAATCACTAATCATAGAATCATTTTAATACTTTCAAATTTTCAAACAAAAAAAAAATGGGTTAATAAAACAAAAACAATAGCTCCAAAATCATATATTCATAAACCATAAGAATATAAATATCATTCCTATCACCAAAATCATATATTCATAATTCATAAACAATTAATCATAATATACTTCCTCCGTTTCAATTTACTAGCAACTTTCAAGTGGGTTTGGACTTCTAGGCGAAATTTGCAAATTGCATATATGGAGTGCAAAAGACAATATTGTCATTACTAATTAATAGAGAGAAAAAGTATATAATCTTTTTTGAAGTTTTTTAGTAAGGGTAAGTTGGTCATTTCGAACTAAAAATATTACTAGAGATGGAAAGTATAATGAAAGTTGCTAGTAATATGATATTTCCCTAAATGACAAAAGTTGCTAGTAAAATGAAATGGAGGAAGTATAAGAATTACATATCCATAAATCATTTGATTATGCGAATAATTAAATGATTTAATTAAGTTATTATTTACTAGTAACTATATAATTTATACGGAGCACCATGCATAAATTACTAACACCTTGAAGGGAAGAAAAAGAATATTATAAACCTTTTTATACCCTAACTCTGAGTTTGTGAGAAATCATGACTTCTCTAAGTTATAGTTTCATAGTAGGTAGTTTTGCTATTTAAGCTTTTTAATTAAATGAAAAGCTCACAAGTCACAACTATTCATTAAGGATACGCCAAATAACAAAGGATACATGAAGTATCCATACGATACAACGTGTATCCTATTAACAAAAGTATAAAAATAAAACGGATACTTCAAAATATGTATCGGACACACCAAAAAGCGTATCGTATCCTGTATCGGTATTGGATACGAGATACTCCATCAAAATAAAGTATCCATGCATCCTAGGGTGTGACCCCAAGTACCAAGCCATTAATTGGTCCTTCTTGTTTTTTGGGCATCTTTGGAAGTGTAAACTTTTCTAATCAAACGTGTCTAAACATAACATGAATTTGATCACCAAATAGTTTGAATCTTCAAAACATACTCATTGACATGTTGGATTACTAGATTGGATTGGATTCAAACTTTCATGTTGGATTATCTAGATTGGATTCACTACAAAAAAAGCCAAATAGCAATGGAAAAATTCGTCACTAAATTCACCAAATCCGCTGCTGATTTACATTAGCAACAGAATTAGTGACAGATTTGATCTGTTACTAAACCTTTTGTATCTAATCCACTTTAGCAACGGATTTATAAAATCCGTCACTGAATTTATAGACGGATATAGTTCTGTCTTTAAATCCGTCACCGATATGAGTGACGGATTCTAAAATCCGTTACTGATATGAGTGAYGGATTCTAAAATCTGTTGCTAATATCAGTGAAGGATTGCAAAATCCGTTTCTAATTTTACTTGAGCAAAAAAAATTAAATTGTACGTATTATTTTCACGCATCCATACACCTCCTCCACTCCCATTCACACTCCTTTACTCCTTCACTCCTTCTCTTGAGAATCGAACCCGTTACCTTAAAGTCACAAAGAGGCGCACCAACCAACTACTCCAAACACAACTTTTATACATCTCTCGGTAATATTAATAAAATGTAAAAGAAATATTAGAGACGGATTCAAAAATCTGTCACTAAATTAGCAACGGATTCAAAAATCCGTCTCTAAATTTAGAAACGGGGGTTTTAAATTCATCTCTAACTTGTAGTTGGCCTTTTTAGCAAAGGCATGTCAAGCAAGTCGTAACACAAAATAGCAACGGATTTAARAATCCGTCACTAATTTAGTGACAGATTTAAAATCCGTCACTAAATTAGCAACGGATTTGTAATCCGTCACTAAATTAGCAACGGATTAAAAAAATCCGTCACTAATTTAGTGACAGATTAAATAGCAAAGTTGTGGAGTGTAACTCGTAACACATATTAGGGACGGATTAAAAAATCCGTCACTAAATTAGCAACGAATTWGTAATTCGTCACTAAATAAGCAACGAATTTGTAATCCGTCACTATCTTAGTGACGGATTTTTAATCCGACACTAAATTAGTGACGGATTTAAAATCTGTTGCTAATTTAATGACGGATGAAAAAATCCGTCACTAAAATTAGATACGAATTTTAAATCCGTCACTAATTTAGTGACGGAATAAAAATTAATTGCTAATTTGTTTTTCGAAACGGATTTTAATTTTCCGTATCTAAATTAGGAACGTATATATATCTGTCACTGAAATTCCGTCGCTATTCACTTGATTTTTTTTATAGTAATTGGATTCAAATTAAACTTTGAGCTTTTCCAAATTCTACTACACCTCTTACTCAATTTTGGACTAGGATAAAACTTTGTTAAGATTTCAAGTTCAAGAAACCACAACACAATCCAAACAATAAGGATCTATTTACATCAACTGAAATCAATTGAATTGAATGSAGCTGAACTGAACTCAACTTGAAGGTTTCCCGAAGGTACTCAAGAGGGGGGGTGAATTGAGTGCCTATTAAAATTTTCAATTATGTACTGTTTTAGTAGAGTAGACCAGTTGGACTGGTCTCACAGCGGAATAAGTGTTGAACAGTACGTAGAATGATATCAAGCAATAATAATAAAGACACGCAAATTTAACGAGGTTCACCCAACTCTGGGCTACGTCCTCCTACCCTAATTACTTTTATTAAATCTACTCCGAAATAACAAAGCAACTCTCACTCACAATGTACGTGAACTCACACATACAATTGTCACCCCACACTCAACCCAAGTGTGCTWGATCGCACTTGAACTCACAAGCACTCGCAACTGAACTCACAATTGCTACCCAATCACCAACCCCTTCGTTGGTAATTCAACACAACTCACTTTTCTCTCAATTACTCACTTTATGAGTTTACAAGAGWATTTRATCGCTCAATATGTGTGCACTCTTGTGTATGAACAATGCTTGCTTGATCTAGGCTTTAGACTTTTTCTCTTTCTTTCTTTCTCTCAAAAATACACCTTTTAAGAACGTGGAGAGAAGTCTTATTTTGTGAGTTTATATGTGTGGATATTTATAGCCAAAGGCCTAGCAATTACTGGTGATGCAACCCCAGAATATAGGAGATAAATAAAGATATATCTACTCCCTATATTTTAGGAAAGTCCCATAAGATATTATTCCATACTAGATGATATAATATCTTATGTTACTTTAATTGCATCTTAAGTAATTACCATATATCCGAACATATATTCCCACCAAATCATCTTTGAAGTTTCCATAAAACCGTTTTTAAGAAAAACTTTCCAAAAAATATTTTTAAGAAAACTTTCCATAAATCTTTTCTTGCTCGACAAGATGATCCATCCGCGTTATGAGAACAATAATACAACTGTTCTCCCAAGTGGTAGGGTCAAAGTCAACCAACCAACTGGTTTAGTTGCCTTCAACTCTAAGAGAGAAAGTTCAAAGCCCAATGCCATCAACCAATAATGCAAACACGCAAAAAACACATTCATGCACTAATACAACAAGAAGACTTATTCTAATCATGGAACTAATCTTCAATGTTCTTCAACTTCTCGAAGCTTCCTTGATCTTCAATATAACCTTGATCTTCTCGAGTCTTCCTCGAAGGACTTTCTGCTTCAATAGTTGGAATTCCTATATGCCAAACACATATAGCAATTTACATAATATAACTTGTTAGCATACATGTCACTATCTTTCAAGTAACCAAGAACATTATCTCAACTGTTCAGACCAGCCGTATTCATCAGACCAATGTACCTGTTCTTGCAACTGTTTGTCATCACTCAAGACACTAGAGAACTCAACAAATTCCCCTTTTTTGATGATGACAAACCCTGTAAGAAGTTCCTGCAAACAATAAGTTATATGCAAAAACAACTCTATCTCAATGGGACTATTTTTTGTGTTTTTCAATTTTTTTTTATTTTTTCGACTCTAAGTGAAACAACCAACTAACTTGGTTATTCCCTAAGAAAGCAATAAAAACAAACTATCCAGAATCACATTCTTTAAGAGAATCATCCAGATTTTTATTTGACTCAACTAAATTAAACTACAACTATCCTAAACTTACTCAATCTAAGCTAAACAAAGGCTTCAAGAACTCCTAATTATTTTCCCCCTTTTGGCATCATTAAAAAGCATTCACAGAATAATAACATGCACAAGATATCGTTTTCAACCAAAAGGTAGCATCAACTACCAATTCATACCATATAATCTGCACAAGCTTGTTGATTCACAATCCCAAAACAGAGCAAACAGGTAGAGTAATAGTTCAGCAGAGTCAAACAAGAAACCAATTGCATCAATAAAGTCTTGTAAAAGGGCATAGAAAACAAATCACCAAAAGCAGTTCAAAAGATAGGGGGAGGGGAACAGAAGCTAGAACAGATCATCACTTATCATCATCATCCTCTTCATCCTCCATCTTGTCCTCTGAAGCATCAGGATCAGAACCCTTATCATCCTCATCATCTTCATGTTCCTCATCATTGTCTTCCTCATCCTGAATTCCATCTGCAGAAGACTGGGTGGATTCCTCAAGGTCAATCTCTTCATCTTCCTTAGACTGCTTTGCAACTGATCCCTTAGCAACAGAACCCTGACCAGTAGCAGTAGTAGATGTCTGTCCAACAGCAGCAGAAACAGTAGTCTGAACAGTAGGAGACTAGGAGTGATCTCAACCTTCTGACCAGTACCAACGATTACCTGTCTTATTGTTCCCCCAGCCTTCATCCTAGCAACCTTTCTAGTCTCATTCAACTTATCCTCCAAACTCCCTTGCCTCTCAGTGAAGGAAGTGGTCAAGCCATGCACCATAGTCACCAGTATCTCCAATGTGTTATCCTGCTTTTCAATCTTGTCAAACAGTGGAGTGAGATCAGTAGATGTACTGGTCTCCTCTACTTTTCTTTTCTTAGCAGTAGGTTCTTTCTTTTCCTTCTTAATTGGTGAGTCACCAACATTGCACAGCTTGTTACCCTTGATGTCCAATCCCTTTTGGCGCAGAATTTTCAGAGAGAACTTCTGTGCAGGGATGGTGTCACCACTGAGAGTGTGACCTTCCTAAATCAATATCCTAGATATAAGGGACCCATAGGCTAGATAGTGAGAGGGAGCATTCTTGCAATTCATCATGTGTTCAATAACTAGGGCAAGAAAGTTAATTTTAACATTCTTCATCATAAGGTAAATCAGAACCATATCCATGATCCTAATTGACCCTTTACCCTGTGATTTTGGGATCAAAACTTTCTGATAGATTGAATGCAAGATCTTCATGATAGGTACCATAAGACTAGTGGTTTTGAACCCTTCCCTAGTCCTAACAACCTTCCCAAATAGAAACTTCATAATTTCATCATTACCTACACCAGCAACAGTAGGCCAACCATCTGCACTATATCCAGCATAACCATCTCTAGGAACATTCAAAAACTCAGCCAACGAAGAAACAGACACGCACATCTTTGACATAAACAGTACTAACTAAACTCATATCAGGATATTGAAACAAATTAGCATAAACTCCTTAACAGGCTCAACATAAGCCTTCTTAAAAATCCTAATATGATGCAGTGAGCCCTGAAATTCTAACACTTGTTTCACTTCAAACAACGTAGGAATATCCCTATAACCTTTTTCACAACCACAACCAGACATAAAAGCTTTCTTAGAAGACTGAACGRTAGAAGGAGAAGCARCTGTTTTACCTTTAGTAGACCRGGAAACAGGTGTCTTCCTCTTGGTTCCCCTGGGGGTACTAGTGTACTGTTCTGCTTCCTTCATCTCCTTCTCCTTGTCCTCAATCTTGACCATTGACCCTCGAGTGGACTTCCTCAACACAACCCCTGTAACTCCTGCACCCTGAGTAACTACAACAACTTGAGAGCCAATCTCAACTACTTCATCATCGTCACCCCCATCTTCCTCTTCCTCTTGATCCTTTGGAGGCTTTAGAAACTCGAACTCAAGAACCTCAATAATATTCTTGGCAGCAGAAACTTGTTCCCCCTCAGTGTTCTCAACCTCAGCTGGTATTGATTCCAAGCTAGGGTTTTGAACTGTGAGAGAAGTGGGAGAAGGTTCCGTAATTTTAGGGTTTGTGGGTTGTGATGGTAATGTAGGTTGAGGTGGTGGTGGAATTGTGGTTTGAAGTGGTGGTGAGGTGATTTGTAGTGGTGAAATCGATTGTTATGGTGATGTTGGAATTATAGGTTGATTTTGTGGTGGTGGAGATGGTTGCATGGTGTCAGCTGCTTGAGTAGTGGTAGAATCAGTGAACCATTGTTCAAGTGGTGGTGGTGTTTGAAGTGGTGGAGCTGATGAGGTTGTTTTTGTGATGTTGGTGGTTTCCACTGAGGTTTTTGACTTCTCAGTCGGAATGATGACTTCCAATTGAGCAGTGGTGGCTTTCTTCCCTTTCCCCTTACCTTTCCTAGTAGCTTTCTTCCCCATACTGAACTTTTTCGATCAAAAGATTTCACGCAAACCGAGATGATACTTTAGAGAGAGAGACAAAAGCTTCCGAGAGATGAATATTGACTTGTGATGATCAAAGCAGAAAACAAAGAGGGGAATATATAGTGGAAGCAAAGAGAAGTAATGGGAAGTGAAGTTCTTGGAAGTTAATTAAATGAGGTGGAAGTGCAAGGGAAATACCTTAACTTACCAAAACAAGTGGCACGTTTTCATGGGTTGGACCCACGAACTCAGATTTTCGCCAAAAAAACAAAATTTGAAYTGCATAAATATCCCGACTGGCAGCAGTTAAGGACATTCAATTAATTCTTTCCAAAACCATGAGTATTTGGCAAGAACATATACGTGGCCATCTGCTGTTCTCTTGTACTGTCCTATCACCCCAAACAGTTCACCTGTTTTGGGCAACTTAGTTCACTTCACCTCTGATGCTTTAATGGTCTACAAATAAAATAATCAAATTATGGCTTGCAATATCTTTACATTAGGAAGACACTAAATCTAGCGCATCATGAGGGTCACCAAAAAGCTTTTCTAGATCTAAATAACCTAACAGGGACTCTTAACCTACAAAAGACTCTTACCAAGGTTTTGTGAAGCATATCAGAAACCTAGATCCTCACTCTTACAAACAACATCTCCACCAGTTCCTTTTTCCAATTATCCTAAGATGAAGTAGAATATATGGTTGATTTTGTGGATTTGGTGGGGTTGTGCATGGTGTTGTCGTAAACCGGTGATCGGAGGCTACATGGTTCAGTGGTGGTGCGTGTTTGAAAGTGGATTGTCTGCAACGATAGGTTTTGTTGTAATCAATTGGTGGTTTTTGACTGTTCATAGCCATAGCTACTTAGCCGATGAGCTCAGTGCGCTTACTCTTCCCTTTTCCCTTGTCCAGTAGCTTTCTTCCCGCCATTCTACAAGATTTTTTAGTTTGATCACAATTGCACGAAAATCGAGAGTTCATGAAGAGAGGCAAGACTTCCCGAGAGATGAGTTTAGAGTTATGATGATCAAACAAGAAAAACAAAGAGGGATGATATATCTCTCAGAACAAGGAGTTGAAAGTGGAAGCTGGCAGTTAGTAAGAAGTGGATGTGTAAAGGAAAAAACTTTCCCTAATACAGCTAACTACCATACATGAATGGCTGTGATGGGGCTTGGACCACTTAAGTTTGATTTTTGCCAAAATATGAAAATTTGAACTGACATAAATATTCTCACTGGCCAGCAGTAAAGAATTTCCAATTAATCTTTTTCCAACATGAGGTTATTTGCCAGAACATATACGTGCATCTGTGTGTCTCCTGATCTGTCCTATCACCCCATAAGTCACCTGTTCAAGCCACTAAGTTCATCTCTGCTCTGCTTCATAGAACAATAGTATAACACAAGTGTCGTAGCAATATATACATTTAAGAAACATTAGCCAATATGGTGGGGTCCAACGAAAAAGAATCTTTCACCTATAATTAACTATAA
The DNA here is from genome assembly GCA_008642245.1 of Bassia scoparia. NCBI lineage: Eukaryota > Viridiplantae > Streptophyta > Magnoliopsida > Caryophyllales > Amaranthaceae > Bassia > Bassia scoparia. The sequence continues at coordinate 20,348 of SNQN01000098.1, forward strand.
ACAAAAGACTCTTAACCTACCGAAAGACTCTCTACACATGGTTTTGTGAAGATATCAGCCAAGCGATCGCCACTCTTACAAAACGCATCTCCACATTACCTTTTCCACAGTTATCGCCTAAGAACGTTGTGTCTGATCTCAATATCTTGTCTTGAGTGTGCCATGGTGTTCTATAAGATGTTAATAGAACTTTATTCACAAGATATAGAAACGCAATTAATAGATACACCAAAGTCTTTAACTGACTCTTTATCCACAACAGCAGGCAGCAGCAGTATATTCAGCTTCTGCTGTGAGATAAACACCGTGTTTTGCTTCTTGACCCCAAGAGATACAACATCGGATCCCAGAAGTGTGCCATAACCTGATTAGACTTCCGATCACACAAGTATCGACTGCGTAGTTGATTTGTGTACCCGACAAATTCACTATATTACCTTTGGGGTACCATCAGACACAGATCAATCTGTTTCCTACAAGTACTGAAATTCTTCTCGATTGTTTCAAATTGTGACTCCTTGGTGTTTAGAACTCGAATTTCGACCCAATTGAGAACATGAATACAGGTCTGTAGCCGTGAGGTACGAGGAGCCATCTACCTCTGAACAGATGTTAGCATCCACGTTGTTCCCTTTCAGTCTTGCTCGCTTAGCTCGATGGTGGACACAGGGAGTTTCTTATGCCTTACTGTTCTGGATACAGTACTTCCTTTAGCTAACTTTTCAAGTACTTCTGTTGGTGGATCATTATACCTTCATCTATTTGCTTGATCTGCAGCCCAAGGAAGAATCTTAGTTCTCCCATCATGCTCATCTCAAATTCACTCTGCATAAGATCAGCAAACTCATTACATAGCATCTGATTAGTTGCACCAAACAATATATCATCAACATAAATCTGTACAACAAGTAAATCAGTGCCCCTTGTTTTGATAAACAAGGTTTTGTCCACTAATCCCCTTTTGTAACCATTCTCCATCAAAAAGTGTGACAACCTTTCATACCAAGCCCCAGGAGCTTGCTTAAGACCATACAAAGCCTTGTCCAACTTATACACATGGTTGGGGAACAGTGCATCCTCGAAGCYTGGAGGYTGCTCTACAAACACTTCTTCCTTCAAGTAGCCATTTAGAAAAGCTGTCTTAACATCCATTTGAAACAATTTGAAATTCATGTGAGCAGCAAAAGCAATCAATATTCTTGCTGATTGTAACCTTGCACAACAAGCCTAGCTTTATTTCGGACTATTGTACCTAGGTTATCCAATTTGTTTCTGAAGACTCATCGAGTACCTATTACTGTTCTACCTTCTGGTCTAGGCTCAAGATGCCAAACACTGTTCCGATGGAACTGGTTTAACTCATCTTGCATAGCCAAGACCTAATCAGTTTCAGACAGTGCCATTTTATACTCCGTAGGTTCTACATTAGACAGAAAAAAGAATAGAATGCACAAAAGTTTTGATAAACAGACCTCCTAGTTTGAATACCCTTATTAATATCATTCAAGATCAAATCAGTAGGATGGGAGGACTGATATTTATAACTTYTAAAACCTGTATTCAATTGTGCATTCTCTTCASCATTACCACTAGGCATATGTTCCCCCTCAGCTGATGCATTCTCTTGATTTTTCGGGGAACCAGTATGCAAAGTGGTCTGCTGGTCTACTACCTGATTCTCAGTGGGGTCAACCTGATTGTTGTTGATTTCCCCTAAGTTAGTTGCCTGTTCACTGTCTTCATGTCAATTTTCCTCTGCAACTTCATCTTCAAATGTATTACCACACACTCCATCACTAGTTGGTGGTGGACARGTAGGTGAGTCTTGTTCCCTAACCTGTGCATCATCTCGACCAGTGAACTGTTCTCCTGTGAAGTCCAATAAGCCTATAATATCATCATMTGTAACCTGTGGAATCTCAGAGAACATGTTATATTCATCAAAAATCATATGGASACTCTCCTCTATACAAAGGTCCTCTTGTTAAAGACCCTGTATGCCTTACTCTATGTGGAGTATCCAAGAAAGACTGCCTCATCACTCCTAGGGCCGAACTTATCCAATTGTTCCTTCCCATTGTTATGCACATAACACTTACAATCAAATATTCTCAAGTGTGCAATGTTGGGTTTTCTTCCCCTTAGGAGTTCATAAGGTGTCTTCTTCASAATGGGACGAAGCAGTGCTCTATTTAGAATGTAGCATGATGTGCTTATTGCTTCTCCCCAGAAGCTCTTAGGGAGACCACTTTCAATGAGCATTGTTCTGGCCATCTCCTCTAAGGTTCTGTTCTTCCTTTCTACCACTCCATTGTGTTGTGAAGTTCTTGGAGCTGAGAAGTTGTGACTTATTCCATTGTCCCTCCAGTAGCTAGTAAAACTTGCATTCTCAAATTCAATACCATGATGAGATCTTACCGCAACCAGTGAATAATTCAACTGGTTCTGCAACTGTATTACTAACACCTCGAACTCCTCAAAGGTCTCATCTTTGGAAGATAAGAGTAGAGTCCAAGTGTACCTGGAGTAGTCATCAACTATAACACATACATACATGTATCCGCTCCTGCTCTGCACGCGCATAGGACCACACAAATCTATGTGGATCAGTTCAAGTGGTCTGCTTGTACTGACCTCTCTCTTTGGCTTAAAAGATGATTTGACATGCTTTCCTTTGGCACACTCTGAACATACTCTATCCACCACATACTTAATGTCTGGCAAGCCAACCACTAAGTCATGGGTTTTGAGTTTGTTCAGAAGTGTAAGACTAGCATGCCCAAACCTTTTATGCCATAGCCACTAATTCTTTTCAGCGACTGCTCAAACAAATGGACTTGTCCTTGGGGATTTGATCCAAGTATGTTATGTAAACATCCTCAAACCTAGTTCCTTGGCAGACTAGTTCATCTGTTTGAGTGTTAACTCTGTGACAAAGATCAACTTGAAACTCGACTCTATTTCCTTTGCCACACAGTTGAGATATGCTCAAGAGATTATGCTGCAAGCCCTCAACATAATATACATCATCAATAGCTTGGGAAAGAGACTTACCAACCTTACCTAGGCCAACAATAGTACCCTTACTGTTGTCTCCAAATGTGACTCTTCCCCCATCATAGGCTGCAAGTGAGAGAAACTGTCCTTTATGTCCTGACATGTGTCTTAAGCAGCCACTGTCCAAGTACCAGTAGGTATCTCCTCTCACTTTAGCCTATAAAAGCAAATCAAATGTTAGGTTTGGGAACCTGTAGGACGTGGGCCGCGCCCTCAGCGTATAGCGGGCGCGCGGCTTGGTACTACATCGAGGTGCTTTGCGTGGGCTTGAGCCACGGATCCCGCACGTGAGTGCGTTGGGGTAGTGTTGTCGAGTAAGGGGAGTCGCCACCGTGCCTATAAAGGTTATTCACGGACGCCCGAAACGTTGGTGCCAAATTAATGGCCCCACGTTCTGATCCAGTAACCAGTTCGTGGGTTCGGGGACATGGTACGAATCAGATCTGTAACCCAATTCGCCCGCATGTAGCGGCCTCTACTCGGTCTCATTGCAATTCCATTCATCACGATTATTGAATGCACATAACTTACATTTTTAGCACCTTAGAAGCGTACTAACCCTAAAATTACTATGAAAGTGTGTTTCTATTATGCACAAGAGACTACCTAACCTAGAAATTGTGACCACTTTGCATTAATCAAGTTAAAACGGTGCCTAAAAACCGGTTGTCCATAGTTAATCTGATTTAAAGTGATTCACATAATTTCCGGTCTTTGTTTAGCAAAATATATACAAATTATACAACAATGACAATATGAAGTATATGAACTTCAAAATATATACAAACTCATCTTACCCTAAATCTGCAAATAAAACAAAGGTTAGTTTGTAAAACGAACGAAACGAATCCTCCGCCTTGAATCGCTATATAAAGACAAATAAAACAATGTTAGTTCATGATGAAACACGAGCGCAATGAATCTTTCGCCTTGAATCGCTATACAAGAATAAGAAATCGTTAGTATTGACAAGGGATAATAATAAAATGAAATGAAAAGAATGAAAACCAAAAACCATGGAAACATTGAAAACATTAAGAAAATCCTACATATTTACATGAAACGATTAAAAAGTGAGTTTCTACATGTTTATTAATTAGATCAAACTCGTAATAGTTATTAATTAGATTGAAAAAGGAGTATGTTTAGTGGCGAGTAATCTCAGAAGTAAACCTTGTTATCGCTTGTTGATTCGAAAGAGAATCGATGCTTTGAATTAAAAACGAATGTGTTTAGAGTGTTTGAGAGAGAGAGAGAGAGAGAGTAGACGTATGTCTCGAGAATTGTGTGTCCAGACTGAGCAAGGCAAGCATGTATTCATAGGCACGAGGCAAAAAACGAGGGAGGAAAACCCTGCGTATATACGCAGAGGAGCTGCGTATATATGCAGGTGCAGCCCTGTATCTGAGAATTTGGGGGCCTAGGGCGATATTAGGATTTGGGTCCCAATTTAAAAGGTTTTTTTTCAAAAAATTAATTTTTTTTTCCTTTTGTTTTTTATTAAAAAAATATTTTCATATTTACTTTTTTTATTTAAAAAATATAATTAAATCAATCAATGAATGAATGAAAAGCCTTAGGCTCAAAAGTAGGTCGATAAGTGATTTTTCCAGAAGGTCATCCATAAAAAATAAATAAATTACTTTGTGGAGTATATATTTTTTTATTAATGACCTTGGACCAAAATATATACTGCATTTGTCCCTAAATATTGTATACATTTATAATTTTGACATTTTTCATAATAATAGAGAATCTTTTAAATTTTACCTAATATATAATTCAAAACATAGTCATATAGCGTCATGTTTGATTCATCTCGATAAATACTACTCCTATAAAAATATCTATTTTTTTTTCAAAGTTTTCTATCTACAAATATTATTAAAAGGCATGCCAAACAACGTAAGCATGCCACATGGACTCAACTTGCGGTGGAATCATGACAAATGTCAATGTGCTACATTCATCATGTAATCATATTCATAATTAATTTTCACATAACAAAACTTTTTAATTATTTCTTTTAAATATTTATCATCTTCTACTTTTTTTCCTTCTATCTTTTCATCTCCTTATTTTTATTTTAACCATTTCACTCATGTTTTTTTCTATTTAAGATTCTAATGAATATACACACATCTATAATCAATAATAATAATAATAATAATAATAATAATAATAGTTACAACATTTTTCCATTTATATATACGAAGTACTCTGTATTAATATTATTGATTAATTTTTTTACAATCATTATGATAATTTCTTGTGGTAATGTATTATAATGTGAGTGAGGTCAAAAAGTAAAAATAGATTGGAGATAAAGTGTACCAAAATGAAATAAAGAACAATCACAAAACATAATAATAATAATAATAATAATAATAATAATAATAATAATAATAATAATAATAATAATAATAATAATAATAATAATAATAATAATAATAATAATAATAATAATAATAATAATAATAATAATAATAATAATAATAAAACAACTCAATGAGGATATTGCATGCACAAAACATTTAAAATCGGGGAGATTACATGTTGATAAATACGTGGAAGATTTCATCAATGAATAGTAGAAAAAACTCAAATGCAAAGAAAATTATTATGGAACGAGAGTAGGATAATTAATATTATCTCATTTTTTTATTTAGTTTCAAAATTTACTCAGTTATTTTTACAATTGCAATTTCACTATATTGTACATCAAATTTCACATATGCAAAAACAATGAAATTAATAAAAGAAAATAATAAGATAAAAATGAAATCGTATGACCTAGGCAACGCCGGGTCAAAATACTAGTTACATATTTATATGGAGTAATAACTAATAAAGACATTAAAAAAAAGGCATCCATCGTGGGAGATGGAGAGAAGGTTAATGGGCCCATTGAGGAAAGGTTTAAAAATGGAAGGAAAATGTGAAAGCTTCAAAAAATAAAAAGTGAATAATGAGGCCAAGAGCATTCGAACAAGTAGAAGTAAAGACACTTTGACGCGTGAAAATACTCATCAAAGAGTAAACCACTGGACTATAGTGCACTATTGTAATTTTTTTGCACACAAATATTATACATCTGTTAGTTAGTTTATATTTCAGATTTGGGGGCCCTGGGCACCCGCCCCACTTGCCCTGGGTCAGATACGGGCCTGTGCAGGTGGCCTGCGTATATACGCAGGTCTGCGTATATACGCAGGTGACCTGCGTATATACGCAGAGGGGCTGCGTATATACGCAGCCTCTGCGTATATACGCTCCCCCTATGCGTATATATATTTTCCAAAACCTCGAAATATTTTGATTTCCTCCGATTTTATTCGTGATTTCCCTTGATTCGACGCACCTAGACACCCTTGCTCTCCAAGCAAGGAGTTCTAGAGTGTTCTAGAAGGTTCCACGTATTTCCGGAGTATTGTTTGCGTATTTTGTATTTTTTTTGGTATTTTCTGCGTATAAAAACTTATAAAAATCATAGAAAAATGTAGAAAAATCAGAAAAATAATCTAAAAATACTGGTGAGCTCAGAAAAATGTGAAGAGTGTGATGAAAAGTGGAAATTATGGAGATCACCAATATAAATTATTTTAAAAAATCCTAAAAATAGAAAAGAAAACCTAAAAATAGAAAATAATTAAAATAAATAAAAGAAAATGTTTTTGCCCATTTTATTTGTCCTTTGCTCAACAGTTCCGAGTATGACCCCACGTATTTTCAACTTTCGTGAGTTCAAAGCATCTTTTCTAAGTCGAAACAATCGCGAGACGCGGTATGTTTCATCACTGATTACTCTTTTGGGGAGACATTTTTAGGTGTCTACAGAACCCAATCAGGATTGGGTCCCAATTCATCACCACTGGTCTGCTTTCTGTCCTTTCTGACCCAGACCATCTTAACATGTTTACTCTTCTTGCTTTTGCTTCTCCTCTTATTAATACACTCATCAATTTTGTGTCCACCCTTACCACAGAAATTGCASACATGCATATCTTTGGRAGACACATACTTACCTTTCTTGTATTCCTGAACCCATGTAGTTCAGGTGACCACTTGGAATTGTTCCTCCTAGCAGTATACCGTAGACCAGTACATGACTACTGTTTCTCTAAATAGACACTATGTGATCTAGATTGCTACGGGCAGTCAGTAGTTTGTCAACATGATTTTGACTCTTTTCAAGCTCTTTGTCTCTTGTTTCAAGCATTTTCAATAWAAGCACATTCCGTTCATCCATAGATTTAAAATCAATTCTCAATTTTTCAAAATCCATTTTAAGACTTGAAACCGCAGACTCATTAGTCACATTGACAMAACTGTCCTGCTTACCCTTCTTCAACTCATGAATTTCACAAACTAGATCACATATTTGTCCTTCATACTCATCAATCATTTGACTAACTTCTGGATCAGGATGAGTAGGGGGAACAGTAAGAAGTGCAGCTTTGATCTTGACAAATTTACTATGCAATTCCTGAACATCATCTAATAACAAGTTGAAAGCTTGCAAAAGGTCAGGTTTGCTAAGATTCTTTGCCCTTCCCTTGGCTGCAGCAAAGCTGATTGGATCCTCTAGATTTTGACTTAAAACACCCAGAGGACCAGTTAAACCACCACCTTCATCATCGGAAAAATCATTTTGATGAAGTTGTGACTTAACTGTTTCCAATTCAGCTTTTCACTGGTCTAGTGCTACTTCTAATTTAGCTTTTTCATCTTTCAATTGCATGCAAACATCCTGTAAGTAAATCACGAACTAGCAACTGCAATTTTCAATATTCCTTCTGTTATTTCTTCTTAAGGTTCTTGTTAACCCTCTTTATAAGCAGTAACTTTTTAAAGCCAAGGATCTCATCAAGGTCACAGTTTCTAAACATTCAAGCATATGTCTCTATCAAATAACTGACATATCTTCCACGAATTTTAGAGATAGCTACCTGTTGTGAATACTGGGTTTCTCCTGTTTTGGCCATAAAGACATCTGTTTTTGACTACTATTCTCCTAATTGGTTTGGGAACCTGTTCAGGAAAGCAAGTCATTACAAACTTTGTCTTCTAATGAAGTCTTCCTCCTGATCTGAATCGGAACCTGAGTTGCCCCACAAACAGAAGCAACCATGGCCTTTTGAACGCTTGTTTCGTTCTTCATGGCTTTGCTATCCTTTACCACTTGGGAAAACAGTTTTGAATGAGATGTCCCAATCTTCTCCACACTTGAAACAACTACAGTAGAATAGTTAGTCTTATCTGGAATTCTTACCCACCTTCATGAATTTCCTCTTGTTTCTGAAGTGGGCTTCCGAAGCCACTAGTAGAAAAATCATTCAAAAAGGTGGGGTTCATTTGGGGTCAAAAAGCTGGGGTTTTTAACCCAGCTTTTGAGCTTGCAGCTTTGACCAAAAATCTAGAGGTTATAAATAACCAGTTTTTGATTCACAAAAGTTGGGGTTTATCTTTTGTGACGTCAAAAGTAGGTTTTAGCTAAAATCCCAGCTTTTGAGTATCTTTTTTTTTTAAAAAAAATATTGCAAAGCTTTTATATAACATGCTTTTATTTAAATATAGTAAAAATCTGACTATATTCCAATAGTTGGTTCAACACTGAATAATTACACTCTATTATGTTCAAAAAAAAAAATTTACACTCTAAACTTTAATCCAATCTAGATCAGTACTCAGTCACTCAAAACAAAAATAAATCGGAGAACTAATATAAAAAACGTGTAGCTAGCCCCTGGTAGTACTTTGTCTCTGCTGTTGCTTACACATACCCTCTGTTGGAGAACGAGGGAATGCTGATCTAATCTGTCTGTGGCTTGTGCTTGCAACATGCATCGTGCTAGTCCTTCTACTTGATACAACCGTTTGGATTCCAAGCATCAACGACACAAAGTTTCCATCTGAAAACAAAGTAATAAGATGGCAGTAAGAGGCAATTTGTGCCAGTGAACCAATTCCAAGGGCACATGGAGCAAAATGACCTCAATCAAACAATAGAGCATTGCTGTACAGCTAATATATTTTTTTAAACACCAGACATAGCTATATTAAATTTATATGCATGTAGCTGACTCATGATATATATTAAGAAGCTTACATTTTAGAAAATTCATGGAGATAATTCTAACTCAATTAACGATTGATTTAATACTTCCTAATACTTGACAGCTCAATTTTAAAAATACTTTATATATGTCTGAGTAGTAGATCTACAACAGTAGTAAAGCTATATGCTACCATGTTCTTTTGGTCAATTAAGATATAATACTACTAACTATATTTGACACTTCACAGCTTAAATGCACAAACTAGATCTGCACCAAGTAACTATGTATTACTATACAGAGTAATAAGAAACAGAAATCTAATGAAGATGGATCGAGAATGAAGACAGTACAATCATAAGAGATATTGGAGAATTGGCGCCACTTATTATCATATGTGTTACTTGAGCGGATTCAAGTAACAAATTTAAATAAGACTTGCAAGCAATCCATGAAAAAAAAATGTATATAGATTTTTTAACGCTCCCCACGCAATGAAAGTACAACTCTTTCCCTGCAACAGTTAAGGAATATGCGGGCCGAGCATCTTAGGAAACTTTGGAGAATGTCAGACATCTGATTCCCAGGTATTGTTTAGGAATATTCCGATCGCAAGTAGTTGTGGAGTGATTCCATTAGAGCACTGTGACAAAAATGTACAGACTGAACAAGTTTGTTAGCTGAAGTTAGATATCTTTCACACAACCTACCTCACGGAAAACATTAATACATGCGATCTGGACGCATTACGACCTATTCTTGGTAACATGACATTACTCAAATAAAATAAATTTAGAAAAAATACCTGTTCCGGTAACTGTGGCAACCAGTCGTATCTAATAATCCAAAACTACAATTAATTAAAGCAGATAAAGCCTTTTCTTTTACCCAATATCACATATCGAGAATGCAATTAACGCTCCTTAGAAAGTAAATATACTTCTAGTCAAGAAGAAAAAGTGCACTTTTCGTTCTATATTTCTACGTCTAAGAAGTTAAATAAACTCATACCAAATACTTATCACTGAGTCATAACCAATACATATACATCTATCTAGTCTAAAACAAGTCTTAAAACTATGATATATGCAGCAATATATTAATTTAGAGGGAAAAGGGTTTATATAAGTACTGCACTCAATATAATTGGGAGATGAGAGTCCCTTCTGTGAGCAGATAATCATCAGAGTGGAATCAACTGGACGTAGTACTACGTCTCCCAGTGATCATTGAATATCATGGCTTGATTATTGCGTAAACAATCACCCAATATCAAACTGCCAACAAACAAATTTATCTAGGTAACAATTCCAGTATAACTTTGTCTCATACAACACACCTACAACAATCAAACTATAAAAAAGGAATAAACCTAGAAATCTCAAACATAAACCCAAAAACAACCCAAATTATAACGAAAACAAACCATAAAGTCAAAACATAGACATTAACCCAAATCAAACAAGAATGTGAAAGAAATTTTGTTACCCAAATACCTAGAAAAATCAATCATTAATTAAATCTAACAATCAATCGAAAATAATCTCAAGTAAATCGCAATTAACAACGAATGTAATATAAAGAAAACAAAAAAAAAAAAACAAAAACGGAAAGAATCATGACTAACATACCTTGGATCTAAGATTAACTTCCAATTTTAGCAAAGAACCTGATTGAATCCTCGATTTGTGGCAAGTGGAAGGCGTAATGGTGTGAATAGGGGTTTTGTAGGAGGGACGAGAAAACGTGAGACAGAGGAGAGATTAGCAAGAGAGAAAGAGTAGAGAATGCGAGTGAGAGTATTTTCGACTTAATGGGTTTCGTGGGAATTACATAAAGGAGAGAAGAGTACGGAGTGAGAGGGTCGTATGGTATGTATGTACATAATACTGTACCTAACATTTCTTAATTGTTTTTTTAATATAGTCAAAAGCTGGGGTTTTTTCAAAAAAAACCCGACTGTTTGTGATTTTTCCAATATTTTGAGCCTCTAAGAATGGGTCCAAATGATGGGGATTTATTAAAAAAAACCCCAGCTTTTGACACTCAAAAGCTGGGGTTTTTTCATAACCCCAGCTTTTGAGCTGCAGCTTTTGTCTATTTTTCTACTAGTGAGCGTTTGGCCATCATGGCAATATCATCTTCTTCATCCTCATCAACTGTTCCCATCAATGCAATGCCCTTTACTAGTTCCCTGTCTGTTTTGGCATCAACCAACATCTCATGTGTCATGAGGAAACCGATCAACTGTTCTAGTGTGAGAACAATTAAATCTTTTGCCTCATACACTATAGTCACCTGCTACCCAAGCACCTGTAAGGCTTCTAAGCATCTTTCTTACCAGGTCCTCGTTAGTAAAGTTCTTACCAAGTGATTTTAGATCATTTACTATAGTCATGAAGCGTCCAAAGCAATCATTTATATTCTCGTTTTTGTTCATATTGAAAGCTTCATATTTTGACATAAGTAAAACAATATTAGAACGTTTTACCTCGTTGGTACCCTCATATGCAAGTTCTAGGGTATCCTAAATCTCCTTGGCTGACTGACATGCTGAGATCCTGTTGGTCTCGTTCTCTGCAATGGCTTACTGTAGGATGGACATGGCTTTAGCATTCTTCTCTAGTGTCTTGTAGTCTGTGCTTATGTATTCGCTTTCTTTCTTCACATGAACCACACCTGATGAATCAATCTGCTTGACCACGGCTGGACCATTCRTCACAATCATCCAACATTCATAGTCAATGCCCATGATGATGTTCTGCATTCTGTTCTTCCACCAGGAATAGTTCTTTCCATTGAACTTGGGAGTTTTGCTATCGTATCCAATTGCTTGCATCTCCTAAGTACTCATGATGAACTTCTTTGGGTGTTAACCGTACAAGAAGCTTAGGCTCTGATACCAATTGAAGGTTTCTCGAAGGTACTCAAGAGGGGGGGTGAATTGAGTGCCTATTAAAATTTTCAWTTGTGTACTATTTTAGTAGAGTAGACCAATTGGACTGGTCTCGCAGTGGAATAAGTGTTGAACAATACGTAGAACGATATCGAGCAATAATAATAAAGACACGCAAATTTAACGAGGTTCACCCAACTCTAGGCTACGTCCTCCTACCTTAGTTACTTTTATTAAATCTACTCCGAAATAACAAAGCAACTCTCACTCACAATGTACGTGAACTCYKACATACAATTGTCACCCCACACTCAACCCAAGTGTGCTTGATCGCACTTGAACTCACAAGCACTCACAACTGAACTCACAATTGCTACCCAATCACCAACCCCTTCGTTGGTAATTCAACACAACTCACTTTTCTCTCAATTACTCACATTATGAGTTTACAAGAGTATTTGATCGCTCAATATGTGTGCACTCTTGTGTATGAACAATGCTTGCTTGATCTAGGCTTTAGACTTTTTCTCTTTCTTTCTTTCTCTCAAAAATACACCTTTTAAGAACGTGGAGAGAAGTCTTATTGGTGAGTCTTATATGTGTGGATATATATAGCCAAAGGCCTAAAGGCAATTACTGGTGATGCAACCTAGAATATAAGATATAATAAAGATATATCTACTCTATATTATAGGAAAGTCCCATAAGATATTATTCCATACCTAGATGATATAATAAGCTGTTGTTACTTTAATTGCAATCTTAAGAATTACCGATAATATCCAACAAATGATCCCCACCAGACTCATCTTTGGAAGTTTCGCATAAAACCATTTTTAAGAAACAACTTTCCAAAAAATATTTTTAAGAAAACTTCCAAAAATCTTTTCTTGCTCGATCAAAGATGGACTCCGTTATGAGAACAGTACAATGTGTTCTCAAGGTGAGGGTCATAATCAACCAACCAACTGGTTTGGATTGTCCTCCAACTCTAAGAGAAGAAAGTTCAAAGCCCAATGCCATAGAACCAATAATACAAGCAACGCAAAAACACATTCATGAGCACTAATACAAACAGATAGACTTAACTATTCCTAGACGCTAATCTTCAATGTTCCTTCAACTTCTCGAAGCTCTCTTGATCTTCAAATATACTTGATCTTTTCGAGTCCTTCCTCGAAGAACTTTCTGCTTCAATAGTTGGAATTCCTGTATGCCAAAACACATATAGCAAATTTGCACATATAACTTGTTAAGCATACATATGTCATATCTTCTTTCAAGTGCCAAGAACAGTATCTTCAGCTGTTCTAGTACACCGTACTTATCAGACCAATGTATCTGTTCCCTTGCAACTGTTTGTCTATCAATCAAAATTACTAGAGAACTCAACAGGACTGACTGAATTAGATATTATGAGAGAGAGAAAATTTAGGTTAAAGAACTGATTGAACATGACTGAACTAAAAAATAAGCTATATGTAAACAGGCCCGTAAGTCTTCAACAATCAGGTTCACATTGGATGCAAAGTTATAATGAATCCACAGCTTGTTATCACCATATTATAGCGCCAAAACCAGGTTTGGAGTGCAAAATTGAAGAAACCAGGCCCAAACTGCTTTTCCAATACATTTCACGCATATTTTTTAGACAAATTAAAACCACAAATGTATCATAAACTAGTTGCTATTTCATCGACCATAAACTTTTATAAGGGATTGCTAGACGAAAATATTTATTTAAAAACCCCTAAAAATAGAAAAGAAAACCTAAAAATAGAAAATAATTAAAATAAATAAAGAAAATATTTTTGCCCCCTTTATTTGTCCTTTGCTCAATAGTTCCGAGTATGACCTCAACGTATTTCCAACTTTTGTGAGTTCAAAGCATCTTTCTAAGTCGAAACAATCGCGAGACGCGGTATGTTTGCATCAACTGTACTCTTTTGGGGAGAACACTTTTAGGTGTCTACAGCTTCTAATGTTAAACCACAGTAAAAAAAAATGCTAAAAATAATTTAAAAAAATAGATAAGCAATGACCTAAATGTGAACTTTTGGCATACAGGAAAGAACAAAATGAATTAACCACAACAAGATTACGCCAAGCTGTGATATTGGATACGATTGATATCGTTGTGTAATAAATCTTGGATAAGACATTATGCAAACAGTTGAGTGGAATGCCCTCACTCCCATCTCCGTCCATTAGTAGCAAACACTTCCTTACCAAGGATCCCGCATACACAAGAGAAGTCAATGACACTGGGAAGACCACAGCACACCACTATTTCACACATCAAAATGCAATCGAGCAGACAAATGTATCAATCACCTTTCCTTATCTGTAGCGTATCAAATTTGAATATGAACTGCATGCATATACCAACATCTGATGCACTAAACAATGCAACATAACTAGAGTAAACAGGTTGATACCWGCCAACAAAAGATATTGTGTAGGCATTTTCTATTACTAACACTTGCAGCAAAATACATTTTGGAGCAACAGACATGGTATCAAGTATATCAAGACAATATTTGTTACAAATATTGATATTTATAAGCATATCAAGAGATAAAAGCATGCGAGAAAAGCTGTAACATTATATTTATTACATTAGCAACAAAGAGCAATAGCAGAATAATAACAAAATAACAGTAAAATAACCACCGCTATTATACCACAATAGCAGCCAAATTAATTCAAACCAAATTGCGGCCAATTTGCAGCCATATCATCACCAAAATCGCAACATACACCACCCCAAAAAATTCATGCCCAAATTTGAACCCTAAACCCTTATTAAATAACAATAATTCTAACCCTAACCCTGAACCCTAAATTAGATTATTTTGAATCCTAAACACTAATCAAATCATAATTCAAACAAAAACCTATAACCCTAAACCTTTAGTAAAGAATAACTTGAACAAAAAAACCTTTAAATTCAAACAAAATTAGAGGTACAGAGTTAGAGGAGAACGAACCTTGCAATGAGTGGAGCGAGCTGAGGGAGACGTGACGGATGGTGGAGCCAGGGAAAAGCCGCGACAAAAGGTGATGCGTGAGGCGAGAGATTTAGATGCGTGAGGAAGGTGATGCATGAGTGAAAATAGAAAATAGAAAAATGAAGGTATGCGTGACAAATGAGGATGTCCGTAATGCATGAGTGAGGATAGAGGGAAATTGAAAATTGGGGAAAAAAATTTGTGAGTTTACTTTTGGTAACCAACAATCCAACTTAATAATATTGGTTACATATAATACGTTTATTTAATGRAAAAGAATTTATTTGTAACTCATATTTTTTTATAGTTATTTAAAATTTTATTTGTAACCAACATTTACGCGATGGTTACAAATAATACCTATATGTAACCAACTTTGTCCAATGTTGGTTACAAAAAAGTGGTAACTAACAATGAATATGATGGTTACAAATAGGGAGTTACTTATGAACATTTTTCCACTAGTATTTTTTTATTTTGATTTATTTGGTATTTTGTAACACTTTCTAGAGTGTTGCCAATAAATATAGTGAAAGTGTTGCAAATAAATGTTGCCAAAATCATACAAATGCAATGTTTTTATAAAGTGTTGCTACTAGTGTTGCATATAATAAGGAAAAATGTTGCGCTTGTACAAAAGTTTTGCAGTAATTATTATATTATGCAACATTTCTAAAAAGTGTTGCATTTCATTGAGCTATCATAACACTTTTTTTAAAGTGTTGCAACTATTGTTATTATTTGTCGAAATGCAACACATCAAAAAAGTGTTGCACAATAGGTGTTGCAATAGATCAGTTTTGTAGTAGTGTCTCTCACTTACCCACCCGGTGCCTCCTTCTCCTCTCCTATATTCTATTTTCTTTTCTTTCTCCTCCCATTCACTCATTATCATCGTCTCATCTATTCCAAAACCCTAAATTTCCATAACTTTCAAACACTCAAACCTCCATCACACCCTCAATTCTCACTCAAATTCCACAAAAATCACACCACTCTCATCCTCTACATTTTCCATAACTTTTTTCCTTACTTTCTTTCACTCTCTCTCAAATACTCTCAAACCTTAACCTTCACATCAACTCATTCTAATGGCTTTAAGGAGAAGAAGAAGAGAGCCCACACCACCAAGGGATCCCTCACCGGCACAATCAAGTGACGACGAGCAACTATTGTTGGAGCATCTACAACATGACAACGACACCACTCTAGACCCCAACTATTCGAACATCATCTTTAGAGACGGATTTAAAAAGGTAAATTTTCAAAAACTAAAAAAACGAGGTTTTCGTTCCGCGCACTTTACTGATCATGCATATATGAGAACTCTAGGAATTGAGGATGAATTGAAAGAATTGTGCAATAAGCTTAGCATGCAATCTTTTTATGAAACACATTGCCATACTTATCGATCTATTTCTTTAGAATTCTCGAGTTCTTTATCTATGTGCAAGCTTTTGAGGGTGATGTGATTAGAACGGTGCGTTATCGCTTGTTTAACACTGATTATTCCTTGTCTTTGGGTGCGTTCAACTGAATCTTGGAGTTAGTCACTTTCAACATCTTGATTCCCCCGTCCCTGTTGTAGCCAAATATTTGTGGGTTGTTTTGACTAGGTTTCCATGCATTAGCTACCAAAAATTACATGCCGAATTRATAAACCAACTGTATTTAGAGTATGYCAACGATTTGTGGCAAGGACGGTGTTTAGTCATATTATGATTCTACTAATATGACATGTCGAGAATTGACCATCATTGATGATTAACATTGGTCATCATTGTGTGCATCACATGTATAAATTTGCTAGCTCGCCGATTCCGAAGTCACATGCTGAGATTGTCTTGGGAGGCTTGGCGACATTGTTTGCTAAACAGGTGTCGGACTGTACTTGGACGAGTATCAATTTACGATGATTGGGGAGCCTTCATATATCGACTCGTACTATCTACGAACCACTCGTTTTTAGGTAGTACGAGGACAAAGTGGGTTGCAATYGGTCCTTGCTAAGGATCAAAAGAACAAACCTACCTCCCTTGTCACTCTTCCAAGTCCGCACATTGCTCTTGCCCCTAACTCGGTAAGGTACGCATTATATCCCGATGGGCAATAACCCAAACCTGAGCCGGATCCCCAACCCCAACTCCAAAATCAATCCCCCAGACTTTAATGCTCTAATGTAGGGGATTAACAATATTGCTATCACTAAACTCACTTGAGCGACAGGTTCGACGCATTTGGGTGTCATMGAGACTGATGCTCGCCTTACTATGTACCCTATGTAAGATTATTTTGCTAGGCAA
Organism: Bassia scoparia; assembly: GCA_008642245.1. Classification (NCBI taxonomy): domain Eukaryota; kingdom Viridiplantae; phylum Streptophyta; class Magnoliopsida; order Caryophyllales; family Amaranthaceae; genus Bassia; species Bassia scoparia. Next base: position 37,671 of record SNQN01000098.1, read on the forward strand.
GGGAATATTAACCCTGCAGGTCTCCATCRATCTTAGTATAACTACCCTCAAGGGGGCTTTGGTGATGGAAATGGAAGTGGTTATGGAGGTGGTTTTGGCATTGGCTATCGTGGTGAGGGGACTAGCGGTGGTGGCGACCATGGTGTTGATGATGATGAAGACATGGATTGAAATGCTTATTTATTTCCCTCCTCTAGCATTAAGGACATTGCTTGATTTGGCTTGGGGGGGAGGGGACAATAAGCACCATATGGTGGATGGTGATTGTTTGAGGTATGATTTTATTGCTTTCTAGTGTAGATTTTATTGCTTTCTTAGGATAGTTTCAAGGGTTTTACCACTCATTAGGAGTGGGAGTTTACTTGCAACCAAAAAAATGTATTGCTTTCTTAGATTAGTGTAGAACTTGTTAATGATCTCTCTCTTGTATATATATGTATATATATGGATTCTCTTGAAAAACATGTTTCCTTGTGCCCCGTTTGTGAAAAAAATTTATGCTTGTGATTCTTGAACTTGACCTTTGTAATCATGTTGTAGCTTTTTTGATTCCTTGACTGGATTAGTTTGGCATGAATGAGCTTGATTTATTATCTTAGAACAAGGAATGATTGAACTTGTGAGGATTTGAGATTAATTGTTTAATTATCTTCATTTCTTTCTTTTGTGATAGTTCCTGGTGCGCCACTAGTTTTTAATCTTGAATTGGTACTTGTCTAGTTGGCTATTTGGTCAATGTTGAGCATGATGGGAGGCTTTCTTTTGTTAGGAGCCGTGCTACACTGTTTAGAATATCTTATTGCTCCTTTGATCCCTATATTTGAGCCTTATCCCGTTCTTTTCATGACGAATCACATTATAAGTCGATTTAGCCTTGTTCATATAACCCAAGTCTAGCTTGAGGGAGCACATGGGTTGGTTGATGTGTGGAGCTACAGATTGGTTCAAGTTGGAGTTATTTGGAGTGATTGTACGTTAGTTTGTTGGCTCTTGAGCTTGTTGCATCATCATCTTCTTTATCTAGTTATATTATTAATGCAAGGCAAAAGTCTATGTAATAGTTCCAAAAAAAAAAATTAAAAATTCAAAATATAAGTTTTATTTTATAGTTTGTTAGTCAAATGATGCCTTTGCAACTTGTGTCGTACTCTAATGTGGATAATGATGCAATGTGGTTGTGGTTCTTAGAGTTGGACCGTTTTGCTTATTGAGTTGTGGTTTGTTTGGAGTTGTCTTAGCCTTTTCACTTGGCTATGTGTGATGATTGGTGTATGCTCCCTTAAGTTAGACTTTTAGCTCACATATCCTTAAAATTTTATCCTACCCTTAACCTAAACCTCATTACAAGCCATTAAAAGACCTCACATGATAAACATTTGTCAATTTGTGTCTCTTAGATTAAGTACCTTGATAAGGTTGTTGAGTTTGTGCATGCATTTCGAGTCGACTTGTAGGTTGAGTGTTATTGCTAACTTTTTCAAACACATGAGTGTTAGTGAGATGGGAGGGTGCCCTTTAGTATTTTACGCTACAGAAGTGGATTCATATACACATCTTATGCATATCTGGGGCGGTGAGCGAATGGGTTCATTTTTTACCCACCACACATGAGTGGAGTGTCACATGRGAGAAGTTCTTCCTTGATTCATATTTTCTCTTTGCTTGATGGATTGGTTATGTTATTGACGATTCATGTTCATTAATAGACATAGAGCTACTTGGAATTTGATCAAGAGATGGGTCATAGGCATAGTTGCGATGTTGTTTTTACGGGGTGAGACATGTTTAAGTTGAGAGTTAGATGAGCTTGCTTGAGGACAAACAAGAGTTTGGCTTGGGGAAGTTTGATGTGCTGATTTGATGTATAGTTTTTTCCCCTCATTCTCCTGCTAATTTGCATGGTTTTGACCTTCTCAAGGCTCTCTTTGCTACGAATATCGTTTGTTTAGTATTTTGATTAGTTTCAGGTTCTTTTCAAGGTTTTTGGATCGATCTTGGGACATTTGAAAGTAGTACGGAGCTTTAAGGAAGTAGCATGAAGCTTGTATTAGAACGGAAAGAAACGAAATAGGAGATAGATAGGCCAAACCAATCGGTTCACTCTGAATCGATCAGATCAACTAGTCAAACCGATCGGTTTGGACTCGATTTTTTGCTGGTTGTTGTTTGGCTCTTTTTGGTTTTAATGCAACGATACTTTTGTAAATTGCTAGCTTATCTATCTTAGGAAATTAGGGGAATTTAAAGAGAGAAATCCTAATTGGTAAATTAACTTTTTTCCATCAATTTTAGTTTAGAATTAAAATTATGTATTCTTTCAAGAACCTTAAATTGATAGCTTTTGATACTTCTACAATTCAATAAGATCAATCATTCGTTCTTCAATTCCTTGCATATTTTTGTAATTATTTCATCTCTAATCTCTTTTATTATTACTTTTAATTTTTTTATGCTTTCAATCATGTTTTCCCCAATCGCTATTTTTAGGTTTAATTTCAATATGTGTGAGTTGTTTAATTTCTAGGACGATTGGGGATCTATAGCGATTTAATTAGCATGCTTTAGGTTTGATTCAATTCTTGACTTGGCAGTTATTCYATTTCCTATTAGATGGTTCTTCATGTTAATCAATTTCGTAGGGCCCGACTCAATTTCCTATTAGATCGAGACTTAGCACAAGATCTACGTCAATAGTATAGGTAGAACGAGACTATCCTTGGTCGAGAGATACGGTTAGGAGTAGTTCTATGGTTAATTCGATTCAAGAGAACATTGACCCTATTTCGATTGTGTCTTGTTGTGAATTATTGATGCCCAATTATTGCTAATTACTACTATAGTGACCATAGCCTTAGACTTAGTTATCATATAGTTTAATCCTCTTAATTCATTGTTCTAGTTAGTCTTAGGGGGTGTTTGGCAACAAGAATTTTGAAGGGAGTTTAGAGTTTTTGAGAAAGTTTTGAATTTTAACTAGTCAAAATTCTATTTCGGGTGTTTGGTGAGAGAGAGTTTTAAAGAGACACTACAAAAATAGGAGCTTATTTAGGACGCTTTTTGTGTCAAAAAGGGACGCTTTTTAGTGTCCCAATTTCGTCTTTGGACGCTTTAAAAAAGCGTCCCAAATTTCAACGTGCATATTTTGGGACGCTTTTTTGGGTCCAAATTTATCAAGATTGGGACCTTAAATAATGTCCCCCTACGAATTTTTTTGGGACGTTTTTTCAGTCTCTATTGAAAATAATCTGGGACGTCTTTTCGCCATATAAATATGGGACGCTCTTTTTTGAGTCCTACAAAGTTTGGTAGAAAAAACCTTTTCTTATCCCCACTTGAAAAATTGACAAATAAAGCGTCCTAAATATACCTGATTTTTTTATCTGTTGCCTGCAAGGAATTATACATACAGAGTGATATAATGATCTATCGCATCATGTTCAACTGATTTGAACAATATAATACAATCTATGCTAATGTACATTATATGATATATATAATATATATATATATATATATAATATATTATAATATATAATATATATATATATATATCATATATATATATTATATATATATATACTATTATATAATATATATATATCATACTAATATAAGAAATGAAAAAAGGTACATAAATACTTCAATCGGTTGACATTTTAACATAAACAGTTAAAATTAAAGACAACTATCATTTACATACAAAATTAAAAGGCATTTAATATATGTTCCAAGAGTGTCTTTATTATAAGTAGCTAACAAACCTCTAAAAAAAAGCATCCATCACAGAGTATAATTGATAATTAGATCAGTCCAAGGAATTAAATATATACATTCCTCCTAAACAACTAATCTGTAGCCATGTCATAAGCCAGGTGCCCAACTAAAAGAATGCCAGGTGTGTATCTGAACTGACTTCGTTGCCATATTGTGGCTTGAAATCATTGCAATCTATAAAAAAAAAAAAAGTAATAAGTCAAATGTCTATTAAATATAATAAAAATTGAATTACACATTGGCAAAGTTAATTACAGTTGCAAACTATCAAACCAATAAACATCTCTAAACCCTTCAGGATCTCTGGATAAAAATATATAGGGTAGAGTAAAGGAGCATGATATAAATCAGTAAAAACACAATACTTTACTCTTCACGCTCTAATGAACTCTGCCCTGTTTTACTTTTAACTCATGTCACAACCTCCCAACACAATATTCATCTTATGGCTATATTAATAATGGATAGCGAATTCTAATATGACCATAGGAATAGATTGTTTTCTGATATAATTAATATAAAATTTTAAAATAACACAAGAAGTGAACCTAAAACGATAAATTCATAAACATGAAAATTCAAGAATCAGTAAAGAAGACCATATCTAGAAACAAAGTAAGAAGAGCTTATAAATCTTTCTCTTCACATAAAATTAAGCAAAAACAGTAAGCAATATAACATACAGTTATTCGTGTGAATCAAGTAAGCAAAACTAAATCTAGGTAAGTAGTTGATTACTTAATTATAGCATATTATTCTAGACTTTCACATATATAATTTGAGTGCACATATGAGAGAGAAGAAGAAATTTGCAAGAAAAAACATTACCTCAGAATTCACTAACAATAACGCGGCTTTCTGCACCGTCTATAAGTTTGGACGGAAGCACTTCCTTGCGCACTGCTTAGAACTTGTCCCAACTAGACAGCAACTGCTTTAAAGTTAGAGTCGTTTCGATTGACATTAGTCTCTAAAACTACCATTCTTTTGTGAAGAGGTTTATTTGCTTCTTATAGGCTGATAAATTAGCTTCAAGTTCTACTTCCAACCGTTCCTTGTAACGATAGCTTGAAACTTTCTTTCCTAAAATCTTGGCACTCCAAGATGTCACTTTGCTTCACCCAAAGCCATAATCTCAGTGGACGTTTTAGGAAACTCATCATATACAATAAGCTCATTAAATTATCTCATTCTCAATTCAACCCCTTGAACTTGGAAGACATTTGCAAAGTTTCTTTAACCGTAGTGTCTGCATCCCCTCGCTGTTAAGAAATCAAAAATAAAATGAATACTTGATTGATTGACATTTGATATTTAAATATATTTGAATTTCTATTATTATATCCCACAAAAATGACTAGATATGTGGCCCTTTATAAAGTTACGTCCTTTGTTGGTATAGACTTCTTTATAGAATCAAGTTCGCTAAACGTCCTTTCTTCTTTTCCTGAAAATCAAGGTGAATATCACAATCGAAGTTAAATATTATTTCTAATGGAATAAACTGAAGTATAAAATGTTAATCTTTTCTTAAAAAAAGACTTATACAAGAATCAACTCCTTCGATTTGTGCAAAGCTTGTTCGCACACACTGAAAGTAGTATGTGCAGTGGATCCGAGCTTCTTGTACCTTGTATTGGATAATTTGCAACAAAAACACAACAATAACAAATACTTAGCTAAAAGTGGTCTTTCTTCCTTATATCAAATTATAACCTTTAAGAGGTCATACTTCAAAATACATCTGAAAGCCAATCATGCACCAAATGCCCGTCCAATTTGTTTATTTACTCCATCAGGTGGTTATTAACAACTTACATAATTGATCGCGTCTTAGGATTAAAATAATCACCTCAATGGAAATACCTAATACCTCTTCATGATTAGAGGTACGCCTTCAATCATTGCATTGTCAAACAATTCTCACGTCCAAGGTAAAAAGTCCTCAAAAAATATAAATTGATTTTGTAGAGCATGTCTCTATCAAATATAGTACATTTCTATAATTAATAGTTAGATTTTGTTATACATTCTATAGTGGTATGTGCTTAGTAGGTATGAGTGATATTCGTAATACATCCGCCATGAAAACCAGCTCATAGTTAACTGTGCGTCTAGATGGTGCACTATGTGTGTATGTATGTTTGTTGGAAATAGTTACGTCGAATAGAAAGATCAATACCTACAATGTCGATAACATTCAAGTCTCATTGCTTCTTCAAACATATGCCATCTCTTATATCCAACTGGCATACAAAGATTCTGCTTTTGCAACATCTGCAAGAAACCTCACAAGGATGGAGACCACCTTTTCCAAGAGGTTGGTTGTATTCATGTAATCTTACACGAGGTACCAGTAACTGTTATCAGTCACTACATCTCGAGGTGGAACATAAACCTTTAACAAGGTGGCTTTCATCTCGCATACTTGCCCAAAGAAATCATGGCATTTGTAAATCCTTAATTTTTTGGCAATAAGAAAGTTTTTTTATTTTTTAATTAACAAAACGAATAAGCTAGGCAAAACACAAAGCTACTATTAAGATATAATCCAAAAGAAATTATAAGAGATTTTAGCTTACCAATGCTAATACTCACTGCTTCTCATCAAAAGGTCATTTTCCGGCCAATTCCGGGGACTATGTACGCTTACTAGTCGAGGTTTGGAAGATTTTCCATTATTCAGGCCTAGAATCACTCGATTTTCTAACTTCATTGAAGTCTCCGGAATCAGACGAAGACTCAACCAAGCTGTGATTTTGCCTGTAATTCACTCGTCAATGTGTGGAGATGATCCGTTCACATGTGTTATGTATTAGGCTTCATGCATGTAAGGGTAGCACTTGCTTTGTGAAATGGCTGAATATTCACTGTACACATCTTTCAGTTGTTGATTTTCTTGATGTCATTGTTTGTATGAGTGGGTGTAGTTGGTGATATCTGAGGCTTTGTGCTTCCTGGATGCAGGGCAGCTACTCTTTTTTCTTAGTGATGGTTGTTTCCAATTTAAGGACACATAGCAAGAGCACGTTCGAGTGAGGGTCTGCTGCCTTCTTTTGCATAAATCTACTTCCTTTTGTTGCAATGAGACCTGGGATCTTTTTGTTGCCTGTGGTGCAGCTAGGTAGCCTCTGCATTATGTGCCGACCCGGAGAAATATGTTCTGGGCGACCCCGCAAAATTCAGTTCTGATTTTGATGCAGTTGACATCTTGGTTCAAGTCCTTGTTGTTGCGATGCTCTTGTGTAGGTATGTACAGCTGGACTGTTCTTGGTATCTCAAGGGTTGTGTTAGTTAGGTTTACATTGTGAATTTGAGTCCTAATATCGGAGTTTTTGTAGTGACGAAGGTAATGTCGCATTGAAGGTTGGTTCGATTTCCAAAAGGGGTGCAGAGTGAACTTTGATCATATTTTTTGCAGCCAGACGGCTTGATGGGGTTAACTATTACCAAATGTTGAGAGTTCGAGGTATCGGGGGGTGGAATGGTCCCAATTTAACTCAGCAGAGGGTTTGCAAGGGCAGCTTGGTTGGTTGTGATGTTTTTGAGCATGCAAGGTTCAGTGTTGAGGTGTCGTAAAGCTTGATGTTTTGAGGTAGTCTGTGGATGTGCATCGGATTGGATGTTTAAGTCTGTGAAGTTTAAGGCTAGAATCTGCAACAGGAGTTAGTTGTTGTTGTCTGATGCATTTCCTAGATCACTTGCAGCTAGCAAAGGTCTTCTTACTTCGGAACTCAATTTTATAGTATGCCTGTTGCAAGAAAAAAAATAAGTCCTAATATGTAAACAAGAAATTACACTTAAAGAAGTGCTTAGAAAAAAAAGATAAGGCATGGGCAAGGCACCGCTGAAAGGAGTAGTGCAGTAATCATAGATGTGCAACATCTTGCGCATTTTATGATTTCTCTCTCATCTCCCTCACTTTCAATGTCAGTAATTGCACTATTGCTCATCCTCTGCTTTTCTCTCATCCCTTTGAATCTCTATATCTTATCTCTAATAATTAAATTTTGAGATGTTTTCTTGTGCGATTATTTGAAATCCTGATGATTTTTTTATTAGATCTATTTGAGTCATATTGATTAGATTAAATTGGAATTAATTCTAATTTGTGTCTTAAAAAAATTCTAATTTTGTGTTTTTTAATATTAGGTAACCCTCTTTTTGCGTTTGTTGGTGTGTTGTTGGATTTGCAGTAATCCTAAAGTCAGGTTGTTTCTTCTCCTTTAATTGTTTTTCCCTTTTTTTGGAAAAAATCATTACTAGAATTTCGCCTACGGCCGACCGAAAATATCGACCGCAAAAAGTCGGTCGCTAATACCGACCGACACCGACCGAAATCGGTCGGTGTAATTTATCGACCGAATTATCGGTCGTATTACGACTGATTTATAATTCGGTCGATTTAAGGTATTACCAGACCACGTCGCCACCACCGCCTACCACCACTCGTTAACACAACTTTAGATGGTAATAAAGTATTTTTTCACCACCGCCCGCCACCACTCTAATGATGTAAGGTTTTTTTTCTTTTGAATGTCGTTTAGATCTAGGTTTTTTATCAAGGGTTTTTCAATTTATTTTTCACTTTTCTCTTCTTTTTTTCATTTTTTGATTTGAATTTTGTTTTTGGAATCTTCAAATTGGTTCAATTTTTATTTTTTTTTCATTATTAGATCTTGCAAAAAATGTTTACTTCTTGTTTTTCCTAATTTCTGTTGTTCTTAAGCACCCAATAATTTTTTCTGTCTTTGTAATTCTATTTTGGTTTTAATTATCTTGATATTTCTATTATTTAGGGCTTTGGTTTAAGATCTCGCTTTTTTTGATCTGTTGGAATTCTTTTTTGATTTTCCAGAATTTTCAGATTATGCTCCACTCGACGTGCGCGTCTCTGTGTCGATCTTTCTATTGTGCGTTGCTACTGCTGTTTGTGTGGTTGTTCTTCCATATCATTGTTTTAAGGGTTCGGTTTTTATAAGGTATTACCATTTTCTTATCTCTTTCTTCCTCCAATTTTGATTGGAATTCTTTATTTATTTATAATTTGTTGTTACAAGATTGAAATTAGTGATGGGAATTGAAAGTGATGGGATTTGTAAATTAATTGCATTGCTACCGTCTTGTGTTTGTTACTTGTCATTTTTTTAATCTGAATGCTTTCTTGCTTTGTGTTTGTTTACTTTGTCAACTATCAATAGAGAGAATTGTGACAGTTTAAGGATAGTGACTTTGATTTTCTAGTAATGGTGGTAACTTATTATAGGTCTATTATACTCTATCAATGTTATCACGGATAAAGAAGGAATTCACTGACAAAGAAGTTCTCTTATTTTGGTTGTCTTCATTACCATTTGTACTCTGCTCCTTCACATCTCAGCAAACGAGAGATTCACTGCTAAATTACGAGGGTAGTAACAGAAGCAGAAAGATCAGCAGCAAACAAAAAGTTACAGGAATCTTATTTGGGAGTGACCTCCAAGTTCAGTTTCCAGGGTTCAAGATGTTCAAAGTGGGGAGATGGAGGCAAGAGAAGATCAAAGTTGTATTCAAATTGCAATTTCCAAGTGACTCAGGTATCAAACTAAACCCAAAACAGGGAAATGATGAAGAAATTCCGAAATGACTGACCGGAAATTTCTAGTTTCCACAATAATCTTGCATGCAATTTTGCATCCAATTTCAAGAGTTAGATGTCAATCTACATATAATTAGAAGTGTGTGACATTGGTTGATTAGTTTTATACATTCTTAAAAGAGTTAAATGGCAATCCACATTAAATTACAAGTGTTGTGAATGGTTTTGTTAGTTTTATACCTTCTTGAATAGTTTCACTGTAATTTACAAGTGTGTGACATGGTTTGTTATTTTACCAATTTATAATTCCACTGTAAGATTTCCATCCGATATTGTTCTGCCGTCTGTATGTCTATTTCTGAAACCTGCATGATTATTTTTTTTCCTTTTTCTGGGTATGTTAAACACTTCCAGGGATCATCAAATCTGGTTTCATGGGAGAATGTTAGTTAATCTTGCAACTTTGTTTATGCAACGACACCATCCACAATCTCCCTGCCAATTAAGTCCTGAATGCTGGAGCTATCTTGCATGTGAGTTCTCTATATCTCTTTGCTCATTAAACTTGCATAATTATTCATGACAACAGCATCTTCTTAGCAATCAATCATATTAAAAACAGTTTTCCCCAATGCTTCCTTGAATCAAGAAAAGAACTGATGTAAAGAGTAAGTAAAACTTTCACTAGTTCCCTCACCTGACATATACGACGATCTTAGGCAAGGTCAGAATTTCTAACTTTCCAAAAACTGATACGAAAAATCATCCGTTCGGCCTATATTCTTGAGAATTAGCTCTCCAATATTTTTTTATTAAGTAGATAAAGAAAAAACATATACATCTAACAATTTTCTGATCAGTATTTTGTTCGAAGGCAGGTTACATTCAAAATATGCAAGGAACTGATGACCAAAGGTAATATAAAAACACCACTATTAAAATTGTTTTGTCATCATCCTAGAAATTTGATAAAGAAGAAGGATGTATGATGTATCTAAGTTTATTTACAGGGAGCTTCAGACAGAGATAGAAGAAGATAGAACATCATTTGGCCATGAAGGAAGCTTGCAAAGTCATGACAACAACTCACAGTTAGAGGCAGATGTAAATTATCACACACAAGAAGTAAAGTGACATTCCATCTATTCATTTTTAAATTTATATGTCACAGCAGTACACTAGTCTAATCACGTTTATTATTTGTGTTTTAATAAAATGTAATCCTTCTTTCATGACAGGATAAATGTATTAATCATTAACTTTTCTGAGATGTGATACGATTATCTTGTTTAAAAAATATTGCAATAACCGAACGCACGGGACTGAATCTAGTTCAATAATCTAACAGAAAATCACTGTTAAAAAAGACATGACAAGCCTCAGTTAAATGTATAAGCTTCATATTTAACCCAATAACTGTTCTCATGGCAGAACACTCTCTCCTACCCAACCCCAGACAACAGGGGTAAAAAGTTGTTAACTTGTTAAAGATGTTTACCTGAGGTAAAAAGATCAGCCAAGCAAGTCAAGAGATCTCCTCTGCATCAACAGTATTTTTGTTATTTGAGTAATTATTCTAGCAACTGTTCTCGAAATGGAACACAAAATATAGTGCCTGCAAATGAAAGCAAGAAAAAATTATTCAAACTAGAAAAAAAGCACAAACCAAAACAAATCTAGTGCAATTATAATATCTAAGATCAACATTGTCGAGTTTTTTGTCTTCAATCAATAGTCAGAAATATACAAGACAAAAGGGGTGACAAAGAATATATTGTCTATCATTAGCTGACGACAACCGCTAACAAGGTGGATAAAGCTGGAAAATATTGCCTCCTAACTTTATTAATACTAATAAACTTGCCAGCCATGGAACTGAAAAACATCAGGAATTAAACATTACAAGACAATAAATTATATCAAAGAATGGTGTTAAGGCCTTAAGGCAGTATACAGAGGTAGGGTATGGTCAAAATGTAATAGTGTAAAAAGTGTAATTTCCAACCTCTGTAGTAAGTAATAGCGAATCAAATTTATGGAAGGGCAATGATATTATAGGTTATGCAACAAAATGATAAACCAGCATTAGAAATCTAAAAGCACCTGGAAGTACACTATATTACCAGGCCAACGCCTTGTGATCCTAAATATTATATATGATTAGTTAGATGCATCTTCTTTTACAATCTTGTGCGTATATGTCTGTAATAGTTTTGGATGAAGTAATAGGTTATTTTGCACATTGTGAAGCCAAAATATCACAACAATGAAGAATCAATAGGTAAGGGCATACCTTCCAAATTGACCTTGCAACGTGAAACAGGACTAATAGCACTTCACTTCCAAATTGTACCTGAATGGGTATGTGTATATTCTTAACTCAACAAATTTCAGCCAATAAGGACCCTAACAATCACTAGATCACAAACAAAATTTTCAAACACATAAAGAACCATATAATATTGGACAAAATAACTGATTTCGAATCTAATTAGATAGTGACAATAACTGGGTAGTCACTATAAACTTAGCGGTTGAAAGTTATTAAAAAGAAAAAAAAGAACTTCGCAGAATCAACAGAATATTAGCACCACCAAAAAAGGAATTCAGACAGAGCCAAAACCTGCATATCAATGAAAATATGTTATAAATAATAGTTTGGTAATGAGTATGATTATCATAAAAGTAAGCAAGAACAGCAAAATCCTTTTTAGGGATATCAGTCTATCAGATAATGAAAGAACTTTGAGATATTTCAGTCAATTTTGATTAACTCCTAAAATCAAATGGCCTTTATTGAGCTTCATATACCAATAGGCACTTGCATAAGTACAAACAAAACATTGAAAAGAGAATAGTATTAAGGTGACCAAGAAGAAGATAAATTATAAGAAATTGTGCATAGGATATATCTAATAGAGAAAACCTAGTGGATGTGTTGGAGAACTCTAGGGGTACAAAAGAGTAGAAGAGAGGGATTAGAGAGATCTCAAATGAAGTAGAGGACTAGAGGGAGACCGAAAATGGCTTGGAGGAGGGAGTTAGGAAAAGAAGTGAAAAATTGGAGTTGCAGGAGAAGAGGTCCTCCAATCGTAAGGATGGAGGAACATCTATGTGGATGACCAATTGAATTGTGGTTCATGTAGCCCACCCCAATTATAGACTAAGACTTTGATTGATTGAAATATATCCAATAGACTATAGAGCTATAAGAAACAAGAGACTAGGGATTTTGTTTTCTTTTCGACCACTAGGTACTGCACTCATACCATTGATAGGAAAAAGATTGGACAAATGAAATACCAAAGAAATGGCAAGAATTATTTATCCAATCAAATATTTTTATAGAATTATGAGAAATCAAAGAGATATGAACCTTTGAATCATATAGTAGAAGGAATACCTCTTCAACATAAATAGAAAAATCATAAGAATTCATCTAGATGTCTATTACAACAATCTTAATATATATGAAGCATTTTATGATGATATGGATAAGCTTATGAGAGGCTGAACAAATAAACCATAGAAGTGCAATACAAGCCAGTTTCCTGTCAATTAGGAACCCCTCTCAAGATTTGTTTAATTGGTCAATAGGTTTGAAATAAAATGAAGGATTATATTATTTGCAACAAACTATTTTTGCCCAAACCTAGATTTTAGATGGCTTCAATTTTTCCTCTGAGATTTACATCACTTCTCTTAACAGCTGAAAAACCTAGCGACATAATTATGTGCTAACAAGTACCAAAGGAAAGTAAGGAACATATTCATGCTAACAGCAAGTTAGATTATTCGTTATACACAATCATAAGTATACCATTTCTGATTACCAACAAGGCAAACAACTCGTGAACTACTTTCTCGGTTTAGCGTAAAATCTCAACAATTCACAGCCACTAATGAAGCCAGACAAACAAGCACATCTTTTATATGTTTTTAAGGGCATGGTTGTATTGAGGGTCATGATTAAGAAGGTAATAAATGTCAACTAAGGAAAATTTCGGGTGAATTAAGATGGTGTTAAGAAAGTTAATGGAATTGGTTTCGTGAGAGAATAGAGAGATGGAAAATTAATACCCATGAGGGTAATAATTCCTGTATCGTTACTTTCATTTCTTCCTCCCAACACTAATATTTCTCTACCACAACTCAATCCCCTTATCATCACCTTTAAATAACTTATAATTTTTGTTGCTTTGCCTTTTATTACCCTCAAGTCCATTAAATGTCTTTAGTTGGTCATTTTTACCATTTGCAAACACATGGCCCAAAGTCACAAGGCTTTACTATTTTCTGTGATTCATCATATGCGATTTGCATTAAGTTTTTACTGATAAAAACTGATAAGCTCATAAAAATGATTTCTATTTACTGATTAAAGAAAGAGATACTGCAAGGGAGAGAACAACAATTATCATCGGGAAAATTGTCAACAACATAAGTACTTTAAAGTTCACAGCTCACAATTCACTATAGAGAAGCTCAATAAATGCAACAAGACAGAGAAAGAGAGATACAGAATGGGTGCATTACAACTAACAGCCTAGTTGTTTGGGTCATTAACACCATTGTAATCATAGTCAAAAGATTTCTTTACAAATTAACCACACACACTATAAACATCGAAAAGAAAATAATTTAAGAAATAATAATCCCAATATACATACTTCAAAGTGAATGCAAAGTAATTTTACAACTCACCAAATAGACATATTTTTTCGACCATAAACACCAAAAATTAATATATTAAAAAATAACATGAATTTCAAAATTACAAACCCTAAATAATACCTTGCTTTGCACTGAATAATTGATGAGCAAATTGAAATCTGAGGTGCACGACAACTATTGCAAACTGAATTAAGATAATTGGAGTATCAATCTAACGATAATATTGAATACAATCAATTGATTGAGTTATTATTTGCTATAAAACAAACTGAATAATCTATGAAATTAGTATCAATCGAATTGAATCAAGAGCAATTGAATCAAGAGCATTATTGCAATAATTAAGAGACATAGTGAAACTTACAAAGTATGGCATGCACGAACAAGAATCGATTTTCACCATAATGGAACGAACTAATGAAACGAACTGATCGATGATGAAAAGCAAAAAAAAATTGGAACGAACTGATCGATGAAAAGCAAAAAAAAATTGGGTATTTTGATGATCAGTTGATTTGATGAGAGAGAGCGCGAAGTGTGGGGGTAGTGCCGTAGTGGAGAAAAAGCGGGGTTGAGAAGGAAAAAAATTGATTTTTTTCAATTTCACCGCCAATTGGAGTAATTCACAATATGAACGTGAATTTTACGTAATTTTAATTAAATTTAGGACACTTTTCAGAGTCCATAACTACAAGGACTACAAATAGCGTCTAAATTTGCAAAATAAATTTTGCCGCACTAATTTTTTTGGGACGCTTTGCAAAAGCGTCCAAGAAAAAGTGTCCCATATTACACCATTTTTTAGTAGTGAGAGTTTTGTACCAAAAACTCTTATCAAAACTCTCTAATGAAAAAGCTCCTCATCCTAGCTTTTTCTTTAGAGTTTTAGAGAAAGAAAAAATTAATATCCATTTTGTCCATATACTTATACATAATAAATTGTATTAATAAAAAAACAAAAAATGTCCTTAAATGTCTTTTTACATATCATTAATGTATAAAATTTCTAAACAATCAGCGAAATATTACCAAACATATTTACACAACAACTTTTCATATCAACAGTCAAATCCTCTGAACAAAAAAGTAATCATCTAACAATAAACTCTAAACTGTATCACCTAAACTCTAAACTTTGTTTGCGAAACAAGGCCTTAGCTAATTCCATAAATCAAAGGCCCTTTACAAGTTTAGATTTTTTATTCAATTAATCGTAACTTGTTGCTTCTTCGTGGTTCGACCCTTTACTACCAGTTACATTAATTAGTGTTATTAGGTTATCTTTGATAAGTACGCGACAAATCTGTCAAACAAAATCTTTTTGCCTCAATGAATGATTGAMTATTTTCAGTTCGAACCGGGCAACACGGGCTTGTGTAAAGGGACAAGGTCATTTTGCCTTCCTCGGGTCGAAAAATGTGGTCGTCGTGATTCGAAACTTTGAATCAACCTTAGGCTCCTCATAAAATGGACCCTATAGAAGTGAGCAAACTCCAAACACGACAACCATAACTATAATTCATCAAGATAGCACATGTATATATGACACGAGATTAAAATGGCCAAATTATATTAGAATGCACCAAGAGAAAAGAATAAGGTGAGAAAATGAGTCATGAATCACGACACACTAGCTAGAGTGGTTTCAAAAACCCACTTGTCATTTTCTAAGAGACATGTTAATAGTTTTTCATCTATAGTTGATACTTGATAACACAAGTCAAATCTTGAATCATCATTTTGAGTTTAGAAATTGAACTTTTAACTCATCAACTTTCAAACTCATCAAACAAACTTCAATTATTTTCTAAATGCAAGTCTTGAAATGAACTTGCTTGTTTACTACTCATCATATAGAAACGATGAAGTACATGTTAAATAATCCAATACTATATCATCAATATCCTTAATTTTGCATGACAAAAATTTAGGCAACCTCAATATTGATATTTTACACGTTGAAACGAATCTAATAAAATGTCATCACATGAGCACGGGACTCTACTAAAAAACAGAGAAAGTAATTGTTACCCATAAACAAATTAAATTGCCCTTTTCGGCTGTTTGTCTATCAAGTATCATCATTCAAAACGTAGAAAGAACAACAAACAAATAGATACTTGTAGTAAACAAAAAATACTCGTATTTAACCAAAAACTTTACAATGATCGTCCAAAAAACGTCCACCACTACGAATGAATGTGAGCTACTAGTTTTATTTTATTTTACTTTTTTTCTAACAAAATATTTATTAAATCTCCTTAAATATTTCAATATTTGCTTTTGTTTTGAGGTTGCCTAATATTTATTTTTCAAATAAGGAAAGATTCATTTGCAATCAAAACTAAAGTAAATATTGATATATTTAAGTAGATTTGTTAAATATTTTGTTAGGAAAAAAAGATAAAATAAAATAAAACTAGTGATTCACATTCATCCGTAGTGGTGGATATTTTTTGGACGACCGTCATAAAGTCATCTGTATTTAACTTATATAAACAGACAATGAGTCCTTATTATAAAGTTGACTACTCCAAAAGTGTCGTTGAGATCTACCAAGGAAACGCTCAGCTTGAATTAAATCACTTAGGAAAACATATTGATAATCTAGAAAAGAGTCAAATGCAGGGGACAAAAGAACACAAAAAAGTAATACGGTAGATGAGTTACTAGTATGACTTATGAGTTGAATGCATAGAAGAGCAACATTGTGCATGCTAATATGCTATTTATTAGCACAATAATAATACAACAACACATGCACCTACATCGAACATATTAATAACAACAATTTGATATTTACAACTAATATGTTACGGTCTTACGGATGAAGCATGTATCAAGAGGTCCATTATGCTCATTCAAGATATGTTTTTATCACACCCAACTACCCAAGCCAATGTTTATCACAATAGAACAATTATTTATTATTAAATCCAACAAAAATTAAAAATTAAGCGACCCAAATTTCATGTTGTACTGTATTGCATGATACTACTACTTGTCTAATTCTAACCTCTTTTTTTCATGTACCTTGCCAATTCCATACTTTTTCCTCTTGCCTTTCACATTAAATGACAGATATGCCCTCATAGTTGCCTTAATTTCACACATAGTGTCTAGGCGCATAGAATTTCTCCATGATGAACACACACAGTTGTCAATTATTAGTTCCTAGCTAGGTTATAGTCAAATATTATACGAAGTACATGAAATGAAAAGAGATAAAATAAAACAAACTAACATTAAAGTATGTATTAGCAATAAAAGATTATTTTTGTAACGACTAGCAATAAAATTGAAGGTTTATTGTTTAATGGTTGGTCATTTTTTTTTCATAGACAAACCTTTTGTTATCAACATATTACTCAGTTTGGAAAATGCATCACAACTTAATTTGCCCGCCATGCTCAAGCCAAGGCCAAAGAGATAAAAGGTTTAAGACGCACACAGCTTGGCACGATCTTACATTATATCCCATGTGTATATATTTGCTCAACACAAAAAAAAAACATACAGAACAAATGAATATTTTACACCTTGCAAATAATACTCTTTAGATTATGAAAGATCGTACCAAACTARGTGCGCCATAAACCTGTTCTCTAACTTGAATAGCAACCATGTCATCGGTGAAAATGAGATAAAACAAAGAAGAAAATCATGGAGAAAAATAAAAGACGTTATATTATTGTTAATGTTTGCTAGAAACGTAGATATATATACTTGTATATATGATCGAGTACAAGAATGAAGTTCGTAAGTTGAGACTAGTCTTGATAATAGGAAGGGTTGTGACAGATGCTCTAATAGGTGTCAATGTATGTTCGATGCCAAGTGTCCTTCATTTAGCTAATCCAAACAAGCTATTTGTGGGAGGTAACAAATTTAGCAATGACTCTTGTATGTATTAGCGGTTAAGATATTTTGTGTAACAAAGATTTTCTTACTTTAGCAATGACTCTAGTATGTTTTTTTAGATGCACCACTCGATTCACTTTTTTTTGCTAATTCGGATTCGAGGATCAATTTTGAGTTGTTRGGTTTCAATCCTCTCCCAATTGTTATTGTGAGGGATCAAACACAAGTTCTCCCTACCAAATGTAGTTCAATCATCACTACACCAACAATCAATTGGTAGCAATAACTCTTGTATATATTAGCAATTAAAATATTTTGTGTAACAAAGATTTTCGTACTTTCTCCGCTTTCAAAAAATATTGCAACACTTTGATTTTATTTTTCTTTTTTTTGAAAAAAAAACCTCRAATGTAGAAAAAAGTTTGTTTTGCATCACATATTCACATTATAGTGACTCGTTATTCACTTTCTATCAACACAGTGATAAATAATAAGAATCTCTATAATGTAATGCACAACAAATTTATTGTGTACCCGATGTGCACTCAAATTTTTCTGTAAAAAAAAAAAAAAAAAAAAAAAAAAAAAAAAAAACCTGCTTCTTTTTCTTCAAACGTTACAATTTTTGTGAGATATGGCCGTCTAATAGATACACTTCCAGACAATGACCTTCTAATAGAAATGAGTAGCACATACTAATTAATTCATTCCAAAAAAAACATACAGGGCATAATTTCATAAACATATATAAAAGGCTGCAGACGAAAATTGACACTAATTTCTACTATAATTAATATTTTATTATTGTTACCATAACATTATACTAAATTCTATTCAGTTCATTTAATTTTCTCGCACATATGAACGACACGGTCCAATAATAGTCACTTCTTCTCTAGAAAATTATATAGGGTTTATTAGAGCTGGACATGGGCCAGGCCGGCACAAGGGTCGGCACCGCACGAGTTGAGCACAACCCAGCATGAGCCCACTATCGGCACGCCAAAGGCCATGGACGGGTTGTGAACAACTTTTTTAAAATTGGCACGAGCACGTGGATTAGCCCGCACGTAAGCATGCTCTTCTTATAGAGAAGTGTATAAAATATAAAGAATTAAGTAAGGCACGTGGGCTGACACGGTCCAGCACAACACGACACTTGGGATGGGCTGGACAGATGTCTAATTATTAGGAACTTGACACGAGTCTAACACGACAATAGGTCTATTATGATTCCGGGAYCATGTTCCTCGTCATGGTCTCGGGCAAATGTTCATTTCCGAAACTAGAAATGTTCATTTCCGAAAATACAAGTGTTCATTTTCAAATATGAATATTTATATCTGAAAATGAACATTTTACATGTTGAGATGAACATTTCTAATTTAGGAAATGAACATTTGCTCGGGACTATGATGAGTACCATGATCCCGGGATCATAATAGAATTTGCGCTAACCAGACACGACATTACCCTTGGCCCACACAAACACGACCCACGTAGATACGAGGTGCGCAAGCTTGACACGTGGACCATGCCGACACGGCCATGCCCACCTTTAGGGTTTAGGTTTACCATTGTAATGCAATGGAATACTAATTTAATACAACACGAGCTTAAAAAAGAGAATGTAGAGAATTAAAGAAAGTAAAGAAACAGGTCCAATTGTTAGTTTGTGAATGGGCATATGATAAAAAGAATTGAATTCGCAGTAAATGAATGGATGACAAGAAGAAAGTGGTAAGTGGTTAGCATAATTGAATCTCATATATGTGTCGCAATAATAAGATACATAACTAGTGTCAACACCAACTTCATCCAAATAAGAAGGTGATGTACTCTTTTAGCGGTCATCTTTAACGTGTCTTTGTTTTACTCAGCCACTCCAATTCTTTGATCCCCATTCTATCTTTAGTTTTTCCACAAGGCCACCGTTGCCGCGTTGCCGCTTGTCAATCTTAGCCCCCTACACCCATTACATGATTCGGTCCAACGATGAATTTTACCGTACAATCGATTGTATTAATTCTATACATATTAGATTCATAGGTTGGCTATATAGAGTAGATGTAGATGTCGAGGTTCAAGCGATGTTTTTTTTTTTTTTTTCAATAGTAGTTTTTTATGCACACTATGCAGGAACGACATCTTAACCTTAATAGTTTTTTATTCATTAAAAAAAAAATACCTTAATACAATTAACAAAGATATGTATCTAAATTTGTATCCATTTTGTCGTAGAAGAAAAACTGAGATATTTATGATTACAAATTCAGACACATGCATAGTTAAAAGATGCTCCGTATATTTTAATACTTCATTTATGACTAATTGAAATGCTAAAAGAAGTCGCAAACGACTTAAATAAAGTCGCAAATATGTGTGAACTTCCGTTATTGCCCTTCCTCTTCTCCCCCTCCCTAACCACCCAACACTAGCAGCAACACCCAACACCATCCTAAGCCTGCTGCCCTGTCCTGCCTGCGCGATCTGATAATCAAAGCAAATCAAGGCAAATCACGAAATAAGATCGGAGGAAATCGCAAAATACGCGTAGAATAATCGAGCGTATATACGCAGAGCCTACGTATATACGCTCCTAGGCAGCGTATATACGCAGGGCCTACGTATATTGCGTATATACGCTCCTTTGAGCGTATATACGCAGGTCCTCTGCATATATACGCTCGATTTCTCCTCCTCGTGCCTATAAATACGTGCCTTTGYTCATTTCGAGACCGGACACACACGTCTATTCAACTTACACGTCYCTAAACTTGCGTATTCACACTCTCACAGTCTCATACACTCTAAACACATACATTCTTGAGTTCTAGCATCAATTCTGTTTCGAYCCAACGAGCGATAACAAGGTTTACTTCTGAGATTATTACTCACCCACAACTCTCTTTCGTATTCTTTTAACTTGATTAAKTATTATCACGAGTTCTAATTTAAWTTACACAATGTAGAAACCGACTTTTGAATCATCTCATGTAAATATGTAGGATTGTTATTCATGTTTTCAAATTCGTTTTCGTTAACATTTATTATTATTATTATTATCATCTTGTCACAATTTATCATTATGCATATCGTTATTGTCAATACTAACATGTTTCTTTGTCTTGATTAGCAATTCGATCAAAGGACGCCTCTTTTTAGTTTTTACTTTAACGATTGTTTGTTTAGGTTTGTTTGCAGAGGACAAGGTGAGAAGGATACACATATACATTATTATGCTTACTAATCTTTGTTTTCATGTTTCGTTGTACACACTTGTATATTTTTGCTTAAACAAGACCGAAATTATGCGTATTCACATTAAAGTCAGATAATCATGGACGACCGATTTTCTAGGCACCTTGTTAATATTGACTAACAACAAAGCGATCGCCTTATCCATTGTAGAAGTCTTTGTTTGTGTATAATAGTAACCCACTTAGTAATCTTTAGGGTTAGTGCGCTAATAAGGTTTCAAAATTGCTAAGATGTGGTGCATCCAATAATCGTGCTTAATGGAATTACAATGAGACCGAGTAGAGGCCGCTACATGCGGGCGGATTGGGTTACTGATTCAATCCGTACCATGTCCCCGAACCCACGACTGGTTACTGGATTGGACGTGGGGCCATTGTTTTGACACCAACGTTTCGGGCGTCCGTGAATAACCTATATAGGCCACCGGTGGCGACTCCCCTTACTCGACCAACACTCCCTAACGCACTCACGTGCGGGTTCCGTGGCTCAAGCCCACGACACACACAACGAGGTAGGCCCAAGCCCCCGCTGGGGTTGGCCCACAGCCTACAGAAGCCTTTATTTTTTACCCTCTCTACCTATATATGTATGTGTAGTCATTACTGATTGGTGGCTGGCCTAAGTATTAAAATAAAAGATAAAGTAAAAGGTAAAAGTATTTCTTTCAATGTTCTTTTTTTTTGTGGCAGCAATTCGGAGTAGGCAGGGAGGTTATATGTACTTGTCGGCTTAGTTGATTCTCCCTAAAACATCAGTACATATATGTTTATTGATCTTGGTACTATCGTTGATGTTGTAATTATAATTGTGAATGAATGAGGAATGTAACTTTAATTTGCTCAATTTGATCTGTCAAAATCTATGAAGGACAAGTTTAATTACCAACTTGTATATTTAGATAACTTACTTATGTCTTTCATGATCATAGTGAAAACGCATCTACCAATAAGTTGCTCACTTTCTTTATATGCATTGCAGTTTGAAGGCTCAGAAATAATAAAGTGGCAGAACAAGTATTTTTCAGGTTGGATCAGTCAAATTTGTTGATATATTTTGGCTTTTCTGTGACCTGTTATCTTTCCTTTTTTGTTTCTATTACTAAATACTAACTACAACGACACTGTCCATTTAGGTGCAGAAACTATTTACACCTAAAATTTGAATTATCTTTAATTCACCTAGATGTCGATGTGAATTTAAATATCACGCTTGAGGTTGTTAAATTTTTTCCCTTCGAACTCACTCCCTTCCTATGACATTGTCATCAAGCATTAGTGACTGGGAAGATTAGATTATGTTAATTAGTTACTGACTTGGAAAATAATATAATCACCACCTAACAAAATATAGAAACTGAATTTTATGTTATGTACATACCGGAATATGAGGACAATGAAATCTAATACAAGTAGGAGCAAAATCATCATATTCCTATATGAAAGGAGAAAAACATAAAGTTTGTTTCTAGGTTATAGATCTAAGTTATATTGTAATGTTCATAGGAGTTAAGCAAGCCAAGTGTATTAAGCATATGAACAGAACGTCTAATATGAAATTTTCAGTTGTATCGCTCAATACAGTTCTGATATGAGCAAATGATTTTATCAAAATAGTTGAACTGCAGCGATAAAATGTTGATTGCAATTTATTTTTTTAATGTTAAGGGATGATTAAAGTACTGTAAAATGTCATTGTGCTTAGAGAACCATGCATTTGATGCTAACTATTTTTTTGACGAGGAAAACTTTGAGTATATTAATCAGAAATGTCTCTAACAGCAATATCCAGTACATCTCTGGGAGCTTCTTCCAGCCATACTCGGAAATCTTTATAATGAAAACTAGAGCGAGCTAGAGAGTGAGCAACCATGTTGCCACTCCGTCTAACAAAAGAAAATCTTACATCCAAACAAAAAACACATAAGCTCAGGATGTCATGAATAATGGTGCCAAGAGACGAGAGAAACTGCTTCTTCTTCTGTAATGCATAGTACAACTCCAAGTTGTCCGTCTCGATAATAAGCTTTCTAAAGCCCGCCTCAATAGAAGTTCTCAGCCCTTTGCAAACAGCTAAGGCCTCACCTTCAATGACCGAAACTTCTCCTTCCCAAGTATCACACATTGCCATTAGAATGTCGCCCACATGGTCACGAAGCACAGCGCCAAAACCCATCTTACCAATACCTCCCTTAGCTACATCCACATTGAGCTTGGCCACACCAACAGGAGGAGCAGACCAGCTGCCGGCCAAAGGACTCCCCCTGTCACCCCCTACGCTCATAGCTTCCTGAGCGCGCTTGTATTCATCCAGTAACCCCATAGCCTTCGAAAGCCGCCACTGAATGTCCCCGCATTTTTGTTGGAAGCACCAATCATTACGGCTTAGCCAGATAGCCCAACAAATGGACCAGAATATCTCCCACCATTCATTAGGATACTTACGTTGCAGCAAAGAGGAGACCCAATCCTTAAAGTCAGTCGCATCAATGTCCCTGGTGTCAAGTCTTAAGGGAGACAGTAACCACAATTTCTGAGCTTCTGGACACCTTATCAGACAATGCATCACGTCCTCTGCCAGCTCCCCGCACCTCGTGCAAATCAGGTCAACTTCCAATCCTCGCAATCCCAGGTTACCTTGTACAGGAATCGCATTACGCACAGCACGCCAACCAAAGTGACGGATTTTGGGAGGAACACACGATTTCCAGATATTCTTCCAGACACCCCCATCATCTCTAGAGGATGAAGCACAATCCCCTCTCTTTAGGCTCACAGCAGCATGATAAGCGCTACGAACCGAGAAAACCCCATCACGTGTAAGCCTCCAACCCCAACAATCCTCGTGAGGAAAAGTAGGGAGTATGATGTTCATTAAGTGTTTAACATCCCAATCCGAGAGCATAGTCCTAGCTTTGGCAATATTCCAATCCCCATTTTGAATAATATCCGAGACATAAAAAACATCATCAGGGCCATCACCATTCGGAGCCAGTAGACTTCCATTATCACCAGGCTTCAACCAGGGGTCCTGCCAAACCCTTGTAGTTTTCCCATCCCCTATAACTCGATAAACACCCCTCCTCAAGATATGTCTAGCTCCCATGATTGAGCGCCAAGTGAAGCTAGCTCCCGAGCCAAGCTTTGCATCCAAGAAAGAGCTAGAGGGGAAGTACTTTTTCTGCAAGATACGAGCCATGAGCGAATCTGGCCTGGTCAGTAGTCGCCAACCCTGCTTTGCTAATAGGGCTCCATTAAAGGCAGCCATATCCCTTAATCCCATACCACCACACCGTTTAGGGATACACATATTGGACCAAGAGACCCATGCAATTTTCCTTTCGTCGCCTTTCTGACCCCAAAAAAACCCCCTGCACATTTTTTCCAATTCCGAAATGATACTCATGGGGACCTTAAAGCATTGCATCATGTAGATGGGAATAGCTTGCGCAATTGCCTTCAACAGAATTTCACGCCCCGCTTGAGATAAGAACTTTTCCTTCCAACCCTTTAGCTTCTTCCAAACGCGATCCTGAAGCACTTGGAACACCACTTTTTTGGATCCCCCAATATAAGTAGGGAGGCCTAAGTAGCTGTCATGGTCGTCAACCGCCTTAAAATTCAACTTCTCCTGAAGCAATTTCTTCTTCTCGGGCACAATATTTCGGCTAAACGAAACGACCGATTTTTCCATGTTCAGTTGTTGTCCAGAAGCCGCCTCATATGTAGAAAGGATATCCATAACACTATCCACCTCCTCCTCATTTGCCCTAATAAATAACAAACTATCATCAGCAAAGAGCAAGTGGGTCACCGGCTCTACTCTCCTACCTATTTTGATCCCATGGATTGATCCCCTACTTTCGGCAGCACGAAGGAGAGCCGACAAGCCTTCCGCACAAAGGACGAAGAGGAAAGGAGATAGAGGGTCTCCTTGCCTCAAGCCCCTACTCGAACCAAAACTCCTTGAAGGCTGTCCATTTACAAGTATGGAGAAAGAAGCTGATGAGACACAACCCCACACTAAATTCACAAAATGGCTCGGAAACCCCATTTTCTCCATCATCTGTTTCAAAAACATCCATTCAACCCTATCAAATGCCTTGCTCATATCCAGCTTAAGGGCCATCTCACCTTTCAAACSTCTTGTCTTCTTCCGAAGGTAGTGAAAACATTCGTGAGCAACTAACACATTATCCGAGATCAAACGACCAGGAACAAAACCACTTTGATGCTCACTAACAAGGGAAGGAAGCACTTTTTTAAGCCTATTAGCCAAGACCTTAGTGGTTATTTTGTAAATTACATTACACAGGCTTATGGGACGAAAGTCTTTTGGAGAATCACACATTTTCTTCTTTGGAATTAAGACAATGTGGGTATCATTTAAAGAACCAATGTCCTCACCTCTGTTAAGAACCCCAAGCACAAGATTAATGACATCAGCACCTACTGTTCCCCAAAATTTTTGAAAGAACAAAGGAGAAAGACCGTCCGGCCCCGGAGCTTTGGAAGGGTTCATTTGAAAGAGAGCAGTTCTAACTTCATCCCCATTAAAAGGTTCATTGAGCATACTTACCAAGTCCGGAGAGAGCTTACTGTCAACTGCATCAAGAGTTGGAGAAGTCTCGACAATAGTTCCTGATCTGAATAATTCATCATAGTAGCGCACAAAAACCTCCGAAATATTTGGCTCGTCCTCATATATGATTCCAGCTTCATCCTTAATTTTCCTTATAGAGTTACGCTCACGTCTTTGATTAGCCTTAGCATGAAAGAAGCTAGTATTTTTGTCCCCCCCTTCGAGCCACCCTTGCCGGCTCCTTTGTCTCCAGTAAGCCTCTTCCCTCTCTTCAAGCTCGTCCATCCTCGCATCCAAAGCTCGAATTTGGGCCACAACCTCCTCAGTTTGATCAGCCCTCATCAGACTGTCCATCCTTTGTCGGCATTCACGCAGTTGTTTGGCCGAGTTACCAAAGGTATCACGACTCCACTGCTGCAGATCATGTGCGACTCTCTGTAGGTTGCCTTTGAACCCGCCCCCAATATTCCAAGCTGCCTTAACAACCTCCTCACAACCCCCATCACGGAGCCAAGCTTCTTCAAAGCGGAACAAGCGTTGCTTCTGAATTTCTTTAGTAACACACGGCTGAGAGGCTATGTGTARAAGTAGAGGTAAATGATCAGATTTACGTCTTGTTAAGTGTGTGACAAAAGAGGCTTTGAACCTGTCACGCCAAGAAGATGAAGCCAGAAAACGGTCAAGAMGCTCTTGAACATTCGCATCCCCATGTTGATTGTTGTTCCACGTGAATTCGTATCCCACAAACTCCAAATCACTCAAGTCACAGTAGCTTATAGCCTCCCGAAAAATACCARCATGCTGCATATTGAACGCATCCCCACCTTTCTTTTCATGCGAGTATAGCATTAGATTAAAATCCCCTCCGCAAACCCATGGCCGCGAATACTCTTCATGCAAAGAACGAAGCAACAGACCTGTTTTGTACTTGTTATGATCTTCCGGGGCTCCATACACTCCCGTAAAGCGCCATTGGTCCCTCCCTTCAAAACCAATCAGGGCATCAATGTGATTAATGGAAAAAGATTTAACCTCAAGTTCCACACCCTCTCTCCATAGTAATAGCAAACCTCCACTACGCCCCCTCCCAACTCCCTCACAGCTTACGGCCACACTGCTAGAAAAACGAAGTTTCCCTCTAATGAATTCAGTTTCCCAAGACTTAAGTTTAGTCTCGGATAAGAAAATAATTTGGRGAGTTTCAAGAGTAACTATCCTCTTGAGGGCATTGATTGCACGAGGACTCCCCAAACCTCGGCAATTCCAGCATAAAATTTTACTCATTGGCTCGGAAGAGCCCAGGGAGTGGGGCCCGCCACCTTTCCTTCACGCAATGAGCTTGGGTCTTGGTGTAACGCATCCATTTTCACTTTCTTCTGTGTAAACTGCACATCCACCTCCATGTCTTCCCTTTCTTTATCCCAGTACTCCGTAGGACGTTTTCCCATAATATCTCCAATTTTATTTGCGTCCTCAGTGGTTTGTGCTCTAGTAATCCGGACCCATCCTTTCCCCCTGTGTGCTTTTGTATTCTTGTTGACCCCAGCACACAAACTCTTTCCCCCTTCAATCACCCGTACCTCCTCCGACCTTCCATCATCAGCGAGTGCACCAACATGCACCTCCCCTTGCGTTGTGGGCCCTTCGCAAATCACAGTTGCCCCCGTTGCCACCCTATCTTCCTTTTCCCTTGCAGCATCTGCCCCAGTTTTTTCACCCAAATCACAGCTTTCAAGCTGCCCCAACACCTGCGAAATGCCTTCTGGGACTATTGATGTTGGTCGGTGCTTGGGTTTGGTAGTAAATAATTTACGTGCGCAGCTTTTCCCCATAGGAGAAGTATTGTTATCGCGCACCGTCRGCTTCCAAGGAGAAGCCTTGAGCCAAGTCCCATAATCAGCCTCCCCGTCGTCCTCATCTGGCCGCTCGTCGCAGTCCTTCATACCATGCCCCAACCRTCCACAGTAGAAGCAAAATAGAGGCGGTTTCTCGTATTTAACATTGAAAAAATCCTCCAAACCTCCTCTCATCTTGATCTTTATTTTCTTCTGCAGTGGTTTACGTACATCGATCATCACTCTCAACCTAATAGATTTGTCAATACCTATTGACTCAGAATGATCCATCTTCACGAAGACACCCAGTTTATTGCCCATGGCCTCCACATTTGCCTTGTTTAATCTTCCCTTGAAGGGAAGGTTGTAAACCCTAACCCATAGTGGTAAATAGAACAAGGGAACGTCCGTGGGTTTTTGTGCGTCTTTAGTCTCCGCTAAAATTAGAGCGTGATGGTCAAAGTGCCATGGTTGCTCCTCAAGAACACGCCATTTATCCTTCCAATGATAAAATTGGAAGAGAAAGCGATTTTCCCCAATACTGCTAATATCAACGCCATGCTTGGGGGACCAAACGCTCTTCATTGTAGAGATGAAAGCAGGGGCATTGATTTTTCTTTTGGTCCAAATCTTGCCCACCAAACTTAATTCTATGCGAGCCTCCTCCTCCTCCTCACCATCCTCCAACCAATCAATACCTTTCTCCTCCTCCCCCAAGTCCTCCTGCAGTCTAGAAGTTCTCTCCGGTTGTGCCTCCTCATCACCATGATTAACAGGTGTGTCGATCGATTGATTGAGATCCGCCATGACAGTGAAACAAACGAAAACCCTCAAAAGGGAAAAACCTAGGCAAAACTAGAACAAACCCTCCCAAGGAACCCTAGAGGGAACTCTGGAGCTCATTTGATGCTAACTATGGTATCACACCTTTGAGTATTCTGATTTTTTAAATGGATATGGTTTCTTAAATTTGTAATTGTTATCAACACTTATTTTGGTTCTGTTTCTATTCYGATGTTCAAGTTCTTGGCTGCAACTTTTCAAATTCTAAAATTTAACTTTTAAAACTATACCGTATGTTTCCTCATATCAGTGTTTGAATGATCGAAAGCTCTATATATTCATTTTTCGATTGGAATTATGTATATGTATGTATGTATGTGTGTGTGATGTATATATATATATATATATATATATAAATATATATATATATATAGATGAGAGAGAGAGTCAGGATCCAGTGAAAACCACATGTTATATGAAAACGTGAAAACCAAAATAAGTGGATACATTTTACATTTCAAGGGGTACATACAAGCAGTAAAAGGGTACACAAGACTTTCAGCTACTATTGATGAACAATACACGGTACCCTTTAAACTTTCAATGTACCCCAAATTGAAATACAAGTTATACATAGATTAAATCGTGACTGTCCATCTCCAAATCCTACGGTCAAGATTAAAAGTTTTTAGTTTTCACCTAAGGTTTGTGTTTTCACATGATCCTATTCCTATATATATTAAAATCTTTGTACCCCTTTATTGTTTGTATGTAACCCTTAAAATGTAAAATGTACCATTTATTTTGGTTTTCACGTTTTCATATAACATGTGGTTTTCATTGGATCCTGACTCTATATATATATATATTATATATATATATATATATAATATAATTATATATATATTATATATATATATTATATAGCCAAGGGGGAGCTATGTGTCCCCCCTAGAAAAATACAATAATACCCTCATTATTTTAATTAAAATGAAAAATAAAATAATAGTTAATCAATCAATTCAATTTACCATTTATAAAAAAAGCTAAATATGGAGTAATTTTTTGTCATATAAAAAGTTGTCAAAAAATAATATTGTTTTAAAACATTACAAAATCGTGACACAATTAAATACTACATATAATGAATTATAGAAGATTGATTTTTAAGGGCATTAGAATAAATTTAATTTAGATGATCAATAAAGGTCAATAATCATAATTGTTAATTTGCGATTTAAAAAACCTCTCGAAATCAAACTTTATTGTCAATCAAGAACAAAGTATATTTAATTAAAAAGTAAAAATTGGTATGGTATAGCATTAATCAACCAAAAATTTATGTGAATCAATGTATAAAGTTGATCAAAGCACTTTTTAAATCATGTTCTAAGCTAACAATACTTTTAATGAAATATGAAAATTACCAAACATAATTTTCATGCAACCAAAAAAAGAATTTTCACGATAAAATGAGCATTTATATCAATTATTGCATTTTAATATCCGCACGCATCGCGTGCAAAAACAACTAGTATATATATATCAAAAGGGAGTTAGATGTATAACCACTTCTTTGATTCTCCTGCCATCCTATTTTATCATCCATTTCTAAATGGTAGATAGTATAAGATCGAATATATGAAGATTTCAAAATTATCCAGCTCGGAGTCACAGACATTAAAAAAAGGTTGATGTGATATATGTGATTGTGAAATAATACACTTTAACGATGTGGGTATGGTTTATTTGGTTCTTAGATATGCAAGGATTTTATGATAGATGTTAGAACTTAGAAATGTAATGTTAATCATAGGTAGATGTTATTTTTACATTTAGATACTAAGCAATGATCTATATATGCAAAATTTGAGAGCATTGATTCAATAGAGTACTTAGAAGAGATCATACGAGCTTTTGATGGAGCTACATGGGGTCACAAATACCGCTAGAGTAGGCTTCAGTGTAGGCAATGGAGGACTGTTGAGTTGTGAACTTAGCCAAGTAAACCTTTTTTTTAGCCTCCCAAATACGTATTTTTAAAGCTATGTTTGTTGCTCTTCTGTGATTTAATCGTATTGTTGTCTGAATGGAGTTGTATTTTTGTTATATTTTTTAATACTTAATTAAAAAGTCACTCTTCATCTTGAGACCTTTTGAGTATGTGAAAATTGTAAGTAATTAAAAAAAATTGATATCTTCTTACATTTCAGTTAAATCATTTGGAATTGAAGGGCGAAAGAAAGATGGTCCACAACCACAAGTAGCTCCAAGTGATAAGGTTTATTAATATATTCTTATCTGTGGTATTGACATCAATGTATTAAATTGCAAAGTTAGCATTACACAAATGTTGCAACTTTTTATAAAGCATTACACAAATGTGCAACAGCAGCACTAGCAGTGATGCAGCGTGGCAGCAGCTTCGAGCGTCACAAGTCCCCTGAGCAGCAACAACATGGGTTTCGTGTTTTAGGTGATGAAGCTATTCGAAATTCGGATCGGAAGCATTTTGTCATGTATATAGTGCTTGTATGTTGTGCTCGTTGCATCATGTATTGGCTTCTTTTTWGTGATGATCAAACATCATTTTGGGCTTAGCTTTTCAAGTGTTAGATACATGTAATTTTGTACATGAAACTATTGCTTGTATGTTAACTATTGGTACAGTACGTGACATTGTTAGAAAAGTATTGCATATAAATGTAAAGAATGTTGCACTTATCAAGGTTTAATAATTTATAAATGTTGCATGTAGATTAACAAAGTGTTGCAATTATAAAGGTTTTAAAAACTAAAAGTGTTGCACATAAAGATTAAAAAGTGTTGCAATTATAAAGGCTCTAAAGTTTAAATGTGTTGCATAAAGATGAAAAAAGTGTTGCAATTATAAAAGTTATAAAGCCTAAAAGTGTTGCATAAAGATGAAAAAGTGTTGCAACTATTAAGGTTTTAAAGTCTAAAAGTGTTGCATAAAGATGAAAAAAGTTTTGCAATTATGATTATGCAACATTTTAAAGTGTTGCTATAGATGGTTAAAAATGTTGCATATCCAAAAGCGTTGCACGTTAATTGCATTTGACAAATCATGCAACATTTTTGTAAAGCGTTGCAATATACCCTGCTAAGCGTTGCAATAAAGCTATTGCAACTTGACCTATTGCACTACTTGGAAAAACGTTGCAATAACCCTTTTGCAACAGATGTTTGCCATATAGCAACATTCCCCGTTGCTATAGCCTATTTATGTAGTAGTGAGAGGATAAGAAAATCGGCTAGCCAAATAAATCGTGCTAAGGAATGTGTCAAAGATAAGCTTCAAACCGATCGGTTTGAGGTTCGTCCAAAAATATCAACGACTCTCGAATCCGATCGGTGAAATTGAACAGATCGGTCAAATCAATCGGTTCAATTTAAACGATCGGTTCTTTCAGACTAAACCGATCGGTTCATACTCAGATTCCAGATTGCAGGCTTAGCATGCATCCGATCAGTTCATACTTAAATTCCAGATTTCAGGCTCAGCATGCATCCGATCAGTTCATACTTAAATTCCAGATTTCTGGCTCAGCATGCATCCAATCAGTTTTTCCAATTCGACCAGTGAACTGATCGATTAAATAAAACCGATCAGTTTCGAATTTTCTCATTTTTTGCWTCGTGCCCACGCAATCGATCGGATTTCTCAAGTTGACCCCCAAATTGATCGATTTTTTTGAACCGATCGGTTCGAATTCCTTCGTTAAATTCGCTCTTGCTACGCATTCGATCGACCATTCCAAATCAACGAGGTGTAAACCGATTGGTTTAATGCAAACTGATTGGTTTAACCCTTTACTCACACACTGTACTGCGCACTTAGCCAAAATCATTAGCCCCTCACACTCTCTCGCCAATATAACTACACTATGCTACTCCTAAGCTAACAAACTATATTAAAATGCAATAAATTACGAGTTCCCTCCCGCAAAGTGCTTGTTTAACGTCGCGAGCCTGACAAATGATTACCTCTAACGCCTTCAGGATGATGCATCTTCAAGGTACAAGACCTCTGAAAGACCCACCATAGCGCCTTCATGGTACAACTTCAAATGTTGTCCATTCACTTTGAACTTGTCATACCCTTCATTCATGATTTCGATCGAACTGAACTTGCTTACCATGGTGACAATGTAGGGGTCGGTCAATCCAAACTTTAACTTTCTAGGAATAAGTTTAAGGCTCAAGTTGAACAATAAGACCTTCCCCCGTCCCCCCACCCCCCACCCCAWACTCACGATCTATGATCTTCTTATCATGTCATCGCTTGGCTTTCTCCTAGTAGAGCTTAGAACTCTCCTAAGCCCCAAGACAGAACTCATCAAGCTCATTCAATTACAACAACTGCTTCTCACCCGTTAACTTAGCATCCTTATTGAGTTCTTTGATCGCCTAAAAAGCTCTATACTCAAACTTAACTGGCAAACACTACAAGAATTTCGTGTAAGGCCGACCGAAATTATCGACCGAAAGAAAATCGGTCGGTATTACCGACCGACACCGACCGCGTGTCGTGTAATTATCGACGCTTATTTCGGTCGGTATTACCGACCGATTTTGGAATCGGTCGGTGTACCGACCGATTATTTCGTCGGTTAATCCTTTGAAAGATACACCCCAGCCGCATTTTAATTAAAAAAAACAATTCCCAATAAATCACCGACCGAATATCGGTCGGTACACACCCGATTTCGTAATCGGCGGTGATTTATTAGAAATTGTACCCCATCCTCTGTGTTTCTATTTAAAAAAAAAGAAATTAAAGCTCCATTCCTCTATGATTCAAAAATCGGTCGGTTACAACCGACCGTATATCGGTCGTAAAAGTATTATTTTTTTTAATAAAAAATCAGCTCCTTTTACTCTCTCCTCAGCTTCTCTCCCTTCTTACTATCTTATTACGCTTCCTCTCACACTCTCACACTCTCACACTCTCTCTCCTTACGCTTCTCTCTCTCTCTGACACTCTCATCCTTCAACTCCTCTCATCCTCTCAACCCACCTCTCAACTCCTCCTTCTTTTCAAACCCACCGCCGCCGCCCTTCTCTCACGCACG
The DNA here is from genome assembly GCA_008642245.1 of Bassia scoparia. Classification (NCBI taxonomy): domain Eukaryota; kingdom Viridiplantae; phylum Streptophyta; class Magnoliopsida; order Caryophyllales; family Amaranthaceae; genus Bassia; species Bassia scoparia. Next base: position 71,111 of record SNQN01000098.1, read on the forward strand.
TCCACACCTCCGCCGCACCTCACACTTTCGTTTTTGAGTTGTTTTTTTTTATATTTGTTTCGTTTCAAATTTTTGTTCTTTAAATTTGTATTTGATTCTGATTTTTAAGAAAAGTTGTTGCAAATTTTGATCAAGGTTTAAATCTTTTTTGGGTGATTTAAATTCAGACTAGGTTTTAATTGTTTTTCGTTTTGATTTTCATGTTAGATCTTAGGTTTTTCCTCTTTTTCCCCCAAATATTGTGTTCTTTTCGTTTTGTTCTGGTTTCGTTGAATTTCTGAATTGTATTTTTATTTGAGCTTGGTTCTATTGTTTGGTCCTGCGTTTGAATTCCTGTAGTTTTGCCGATTTTGGGGATGTATTTGGGTGGTTGCTGCTGCTGTGTTGTTTCTTCCTCATATGTCTCATTTTGTTGGTTTGAATACCCTCATAAACCCTAATATTCGTTTTTTTATAACGAACCCTAATATCCGAATTGCTTAATTTTGTTGCGAATTAATTAGGTGATTTGTTGCATAATTCAAGGTTGTAATTTATAATAATTTTTTTAATTTTTTTTCTTCAATTGAAATAAAACCTCATGTTTAATTTTTGTTGCAGGCAATCTCTGTGAGAAGGGCCCTTGCTAACCAATCTCTAGACTAGGTCAGATTCTAAAACAATTTTCAAGAAATGGTATGCAATGTGTGAGTTATTGTCAGTTTGTCCTTTAGATTTTGTTTGGTTTTTTGTGCTTTGATTAGATTTAGTTTATTTGGTGGAATTGCTCGCATTTTATGGTGTTTGATGCACGGATTTTGTTATGCATTTTATCGTTGATTTTTCTAACTTTCCCCAAATTTAATTGATCAAATAAGATGATTTGAGCTTGAATTTGTTAGTTTTTAAATCATATTGTATTAGACAGATTAATTTAGAATGGTAATTTCATCAATTGCAAAATTTGCAGATATAGATGGGCTTATGCACAACCTTGGGGAAGATCCAGTCTCAGGTTATTTTCAATTTTCCTTTTTTTTCATATTTTATTATTTTGTAGCTTGATTTTCTCAAAGTTACAAAAATTCATGATTCATTATTTCATTGTTTAGTTTGTGTGATCAGATTCATGCACTGCACATTTGCAGTTATAGAAGTTTTCAGTTTTCTGTAATGTGGTCCAAATAATGCTGCCTGTATTTTGGAATTTTGTGTGCTAATTTATTTTTGTTATGCGGAAATGTGGAATCAATCTATTGTATATTGTTACAATAGCCTGATGCATTTATACAGTTGTTTACTTTGCCTTGATCCTCTCGACGTCTATGATATCCTTTATTCATTTATTTATTTATTTCTGTTAAATAATAAGTGCTGAAGTAAACGAATGAAGAAAGTCAAAGTGGTGATGTTCTTTAACAAGTTGACAAATCATGTAAGGGATATCAGAGATCCGGAGCACCCTTATTCACTGGAGCAGCTCAGTGTTCTTTCTGAGGAATCCGTCACTGTTGATGACTCTCTTGGTCGTATCTTGTGAGTTCATTCTTTCCTTTCTTTTTGATCTGATTGTGTTCTTTTCTTCAATTTGCTTTGATTATTCTTGTCTATTGTGTTTTGACTACTCTTGTCCATGCCGTGTATGCACGTGTTACTAGATGCGTGTATATAAGGGGTATGCTCGGCATACATCCACCAAATGTTGTGGTGGTGAATATTGGACCAGCTCTACTCTAGGCCATGGTAACACTATCAGACTTAACAAACCGGACCTATAAGTTCACTTAGGATCCTGACCTTAGTGAATAAACTTGGATTTTGTGTTTTCAATCAATGTGCTTGTATAACTTGTGACTCTTCATTCAGTCAGCCCAGTCTGTCTTAACCTGTTGGTTCAATGACTGAAGTTTGTTGATCCATTAGGCCATTTCAATCCAATTCAATTTCAAACTCATTCCGACTAGAATTCTGACCTAGGTTCGATCCAATCCAAGAATCTTAAAGTCTGACTTAGATTGACCTTTGAACCTTAAACCTAAATTAGGTTCAATTCAAATTCCAAATTCAAGAACCTCTGAGTCTGAATTGGTTCAATTCATTCCATTCGGAAACCTTGAATCTGAATTAGGTTTGCTTCAACTTCAATCTAAGAACCTTAAAACTGAACTAAGGTTCGTTCATAGACTAACCTAGGTCCATTTCAATTTCAAGTGTCTCGTAGGTCCTAGAGGTCCTTAATATCTGAATTAGTAGGCCCATCTCAGGTTTGAATCTTTCTCGAGTCTAGCACCTTTAAATCAGATTTAGGTCTAGCCCATTTCAAGTCTACTTTCGAGTTCAATTCCTTAAGTCCAAAACCTCAAGACTGAGTTAGGTTTGTTCTTAAGAGTTTTTTCCAAATCTTTTGTTTCTGGGTTCTAAGTGTAATTTCTTCTCTTTGATTTCAGCAGATAGCAAAGCTCGCAACTTGATCTCTGGGGCCCAGAAGAGAGACAAGATAGCCAAACCCGACGCGCTCCTGATCACCAAGACACTTCCATGGCCAAACATCGCAAACAGCTTAACGCTATTCTTGAAAAGCTCGAGTCTGTGAATTCTCGCCTGATGCCGCAAGAAAAAGCATTGGGGAGTTGAAAAGAAAAAGGAAGACCCAGGAGAAAAACTCTCGAGTCTGAAAGGGGAGGAAGAAGACGATGCTGAGACACCACTCCCTCCTCCGAAGACTGAGACGGAAAAAGGGTTGGAACAACTAGAAGAGTTGGTCAAGAGAATGTCCGAAAAATTCAGTTCAAAGGGCCTCGTGTTTGCTGATTATGAGATTAAGGGCAGCTTCCAAAGAAGTTTTGTCATCACTGATTTGTCCCAAGTTCAAGGGAACTGAAGACCCAGAGGATCATCTCCGCACTTTCAACAACATCAATGGTCCTTAAGGGAATGAGCAAAGAGGCTATTCGCTTCGGTGTTTCCCTATTACTTTGGACCCATCCATCAGGTGGCTTCAAGACTCTGAATCAAGCCAAGCCTCGATGATTGGAATATATCAAACACGAGTTCCTAAAAGCAGTAGGTACATTCCCAGTTCCTGTTGGTCTCCGTGAACAGAGGCCCACCAAAGCAAGGTGAGAGAGAAAATTTCTCTACTTTCCTTAATAGGTGGAGGGAGGAAGGCGCTCAAAATGAACCAATCGACCGAATGAGGAAGATCAAGTTTCGAATGGTCATCAAGACTTCAGTGCCCAAGTATCGAGAGCCATCAAGTTTCAACTATTGATTCATTCACTGGGCTCTACGTGGCCTCGCTAGTTGAGGAAGTGTTCAGCCCAGAAAGTATAAGGGTAACGGTGGGGGCTTTACACACACGCACACAGGTGGCTCTCCTTTTTCCAACACTGATCAAATCAAATCAGCCACATCACCAATGACAACTCTTCTAAACCATGCCCCGGCTCTTTCAACAACAAGGCCCCTCAGAGGACCCACCAAGGACATTTTTTCTCAATTGGTATGACTTGAATGAGCAGGCCTTTGATAGACTAACTGCAAAAAGTGCACTTGCTCCTATTGGACCCCACTCCAAGACCCTTCAGATGATAGAAATCTAGGAATTGGGAATCCCAATGCCTATTGTAAGTTCCACCAAGGAAGGGGTTAACACCACTGAGAATTGCAGTCGTTTTGAAGCACAGGATTTCAAGACATGTTGAAGATGGTCGCCTCCCAGTCCCTCCAGCGGCGAAGGATAAGATCAACATCCAAACAACTGTCGCCACTTGCTAAACCATCGAGTACGCCCAAGGCGTGGGTTAATATCCATGCGGCCTTCTTTAGATTTTGAGTCATCGAGTCCTAGTGCTAGCACTATGTTCTTTTCAAATTCGTTTGTCTTTTGAGTCTATGTAGTTTTTTCAAAAATAAGCCTGTCATGTTTCAAAAATTTTCTTTCATCAAAATAAATGATTCATTTTTGGCAATATTATTTTCTAATTCTATGCAAGTCTCAACATCTTGGCCACAATTGGTTTATCTAATGCTGGATTCAATTATTTAATTTGAACAATGCCACCGCAGAGAGGCCTTCCTTTCACAGCTCCACAATAATGAAACCCCTCACTTCCATTCCTTTTTGGTCACATCAATCAAATCCCTTGGCAAACCCTGTTGAGCCACAAACACTATCATTTAGCCTATCTTTCCTTTCATCACCCACATCTTACCTAGCCCTTTGGACCAAACGGTGCGTAGGAAAAGACACGTGCAAAGAAAGAAAAAGAAAAAGAAGAAGTAACATGGGCAAAGAAAAAAGCAAAAATCAAAAGTTCAATACATAAAAGGTCTTCACAAATGCAATCAATTTCGAAATCAATCCAAAGTCAAAGCCCAATTCAAACAAAAAAGCAAAAAGTCCAAAAAGCACACTGCGTAACACACCAGTGGGTCACTTCGTAATCATCGAGCCTTTTTCACCTCAAAACCACAGCCTCACATTACAACCACAAAGCCCTTCAGCACACGAGGCATTGTCCAATACCTTAAATCTAGAACTACGTTGGTCTGATTCCGTTAAAGGTATACGTACGTAAGGAAAGCCTCTTCTCGAGGTTCGACCTGCATCAGCATTTAACATTAATCGTTTTGAGGCCTTTTTGATGTTTTGCTTGCTAAGAATTTGAATAATGGGTTTTGCCAGGTTTATGATACCTGACATAAATATGTTTGAACCACATCATTGGCCAACCTCGTATCTAGCTCAGATCTTTGACTATGTCACAAATTGTGACCTTTCTCGAACCATAGCCTACTTCTTTGGTCACGTCAAGACTCGATTGACTCAATCCCAAAGAAGTAAAGCACCTGACCTTTGGGTCAGTACATCTTGTTGGAACTCAATCCATACAATCCATCACCTTCCTATGTTGACTCTAAGCCGCAAACCCGTTAGTCTCAAAGTCTGCTGGGGGCTTCGTTGTCATAATGGCTCTAATTTCCAGATGGGGGCTCTTGTCTCCTCAGGCCCTATACGTGATCAAGTCTTTTGCTATTCAAGTGGAAATCCTTGAAAAATCACTTTTGATCCTGTTCTCTTCCAATCGAAGTCACTGTCTCCGCCAAGGTTAAGTACAAGTCACGTCCAAGCTGTCACCTATCTCTAAGTCACTCTTGAATGCACTCTTTAATTGGCAAGCTGTGGTACTAGGATTAGAACTAGTAATATCTTCCATGTCTGACCAGACCTAGAACTGAACTCTTTCAATTCAAAGTCACTTTTCAAATCATGTTGCTAGAATCAGACTAGACAAGTTCACTTCAACTCATGTCTAGAATCAGACGTAGACAGTCCACTTTCAAATCATGTCTGAATCAACCTAGACAAGACCTTCTAAATACATGTCCTAGAACCAGACTAGACTGGACAATTTATCAAATTTCAAAGGGCTCATTAAATATGTCTAAATCAGACCATAGACAATCACTTCAAATCATGTCTTAGAATCAGACCTAGACAAGTCCATTTCACAAATAGTCTTGAACCAGACCTAGACAAGCCACTTTCAATAGACTCTTCTCAAACCATGTCTAAACCAGACCTTAGACAACGACTCTTCGATGACTCTCTCAGAATCATGTCTAAAACCAGACCTAACAAGACTCCTTTCATGGACTCTCTCCGACCATGTCGTAGATCAGACCTAGACAAAGCCCTTTCAAATTCAAAGAACTCTCTCAACATCGTCTAAACCAGACTTAGACAAGCCTACTTGTTAATGATCTCTCTCAAACCATGTCTAAAAACCAGACCAGACAAGACCCTTCAAATTTCAATGACTCTTTCAAACATGTCTAGAACCGACCTAGACAGGCCCTTTCAAATTCAATGACTCTTCAAAATCAAAAGACTTCTTGCCTCTCTCTCAATATCAAGCACGATTAAAGCAACATTGATGCAAATTTCGCTAGAATAAAACACCATATGTCGGTGTCACAGGTAGTCTTGAATCCTATTAGGGCTATCGTTTCAAGTCAATGACTCATGTTCTCGGAAAGCATGGACGCACCTGCATTCTCCCAGTCACGCCAAACGCGGAGGAATGAATACTAGGACTCAAGACACATACAAGCACATCGAAACGCGCATGGGACACGGCTAAGTAAAGACTAACCTTGTTTTTTGGCAGTACCAAGTTAGTATCAGGCAAAAAGGTGGGTAACTCAGGTTCGCAAGAACGTCTTGAGTTGCTCTCGTCCCGAATCGAATACTTTGACTTTCGTCTTACGAAACTATCGTCTCTCCAGACTCAGTCAATAGTGGGGGCTCTGTAGACACCTGAAAATGTGTCTCCTCCAAATGAGTAATCCGTGATGAAACATACTCGCGTCTCGCGTTTGTTTCGACTCTCAGAAAAGATGCTTGAACTCACGAAAGTTGGTAATACGTGAGGTCGTACTCTGGAAATTATTGAGCAAAGGGTCACTTACAAGGCAAACATATTTTCTTTGCGATTTTCTCGATAAATTCAAAGGTTTTCAAAGGTTTTCAAACGAGGTTACAGCTGGCGATTCTCGTGCTTTTTTGTTTTCCATCATGTGCGTCACTTTTTCTGAATCCGCCAATATTTTTAAATTATTTTTTCTGATTTTCTATGATTTTCTATGAATTTTCAATGTTTAAATACGCAGTAATACGCAGAAAATACGTGAATAATTAGAAAATACTCCGGAAATACGTGGAACCTTCTAGAACATTCTAGAAATCCCTTGCTTGGGAGCAAGGGTGTTCTAGGTGCGTCGAATCAAGGAAATCACCGAAATAAAATCGGGTATGGAAATCAAACATATCGAGGTTTTTGGAAAAAAAATATACAAAATCATTGAGCGTATATACGCAAGTGATGAGCGTATATACGCTCATCCAGGAGCGTATATACGCTCAACAGGTAGCGTATATACGCTCAATCAGGAGCGGTATATACGTCAACTTACTAACGAATTTGCCAAAAATCCATGAAAGGAGAACGTATATACGCTGGGATGGCGTATATTACGTCTCCACCTGCGTATATACGCTCATCTCTCAGCGTATATACGCAGGGTTTTTCCTGCTTCGTTTTGCCTCGTGCCTATAATACTGTGCTCGCCTTGCTCAGTTCCGGGGACCGACTTCAATACGCACAATTCACGGACTCTCTCACTTCTTTGACACGACTTTCAATACACTTCAACAAGTCATGAGACACATCATATACTCTCAAAAACACTCAAAACACATTCGTTTTCAATTCAAAGCATCGATTCTATTCGAATCAACAAGCGAAGCAAGGGTATAAATCTGAGATACTACCAAAAACCTTTCTTTCACTCTTTTTCAATTTCCTTTTGTCTCTTTTAATTTGACTAACCATTGTTAATGAGTTTTAATTCAATTTAAAGCATTAGAAACTCACCTCTTAATCGTTCATGTAATATGTAGTTTATTATTCAATATTTTCATTGTTTTCCATGGTTTTTGCTTTCATTATTATACATATTACTATTGTCAATACTAACGCGTTTGCTTGTCTCAATTAGCAATTCAATCGAAGGACGATTCCCTTGAGTTTTGTTCTTATTCTAACGATTTGATTGTTTGCCAGTGACAAGGTGAGGAGGACATATATACATATTATTATGCTTACTAACTTTGTTTTCATGGTCTTATGCATATATTCAATCACACTTGTATAATATGTTTTAAACAAGACCGGAATTAAATCGTTTGTCAACATTAAAGTCAGATAATCATGGACGACCGCGGTTTTCTAAGCACCTTATTAACATTGACTAACAAATCAAGTGACCGCCTTATTCATTGTAGAAGTTTGGTTTGTTTATAATAAGCACCCACCTAGTAATCAATGCACTTTCAAAGTCAAATCAATAGGCTCTCTTTTGAATTCAATTGTTATGATTTATGGAACTACAATGAGACCTGAGTAGAGGCCGCTTACATGCGGGCGAATTGGGTTACAGATCTGATTCGTACCATGTCCCGAACCCACGACTGGTTACTTGATTGGACGTGGGCCATTAATTTGGCAGCCAATGTTTTCGGGCGGTCCGTGAATAACCTATATATGGCACGGTGGCGATCCCCTCAATTCGAACGACACACCCCAACGCATTCACATGCGGATTCCATGGCTCAACTCCATGACACTGAGCTGAGGTCAACGCCTTGCCTAGGCGGGCGAAAGCCCTACAGTCGGTAAATCTATTTTTTTCCGTCCAAAAAATGGAGGGACAATTGGAGTTATTACCGACCGATTCGTCGGCTCGGGTATACTTCCGACGACCTGTCGTCGAAATCACCTCATACTTTTTTTATAAATTTAAAATTTCTTCATTACCGACCGAATTTCGGTCGGTAATTTAATTTGCGCACAAAAAATTATTTTTTACCGACCGCTAGTCGGTCGGTAATTTCATAGGAGGAACAAAAAAAGAATACAGCAGTGCGATCACTGCTGGTTCCGTTCCCAAATTTTTCATGCAATCCATGGCAATGGTTTCGGAACTCGGATTCTGTATATGCAAACTCTTCTGTAATTTCCAATGTGTATTTTGGATTTCACTAATCATTTAAACAAGAGAAATCCTCAATAAAAGTCACCACACTTTTGTTAGGTCTTGAATTCACTCTTATAATGTCTTCTCAAATACTAATGTTAGGCCAAATTTTGACAGCAAGATACACCCAGAAAAATCAACTTCCAAAACTTATGAATTTGAAATTCTTAATTGATTCACTGATGATTTGTATGAATTAAAAACCCTTTCTTGAAATAATTTCTGACAATGTGGACAAACTCAAGCACAAGTTTTCTTCAATCTGAGCAAGAAACTCCAATGTTGATGAATTTGAATGGTGCAATATTGAAGTGTGCCTATACAATTTTAAAAGGCAAATAAAAGTAAGACAAAGATTATTAAATCATAAAAAAAGGTAAAGTAGAAGTTTAACACATTTAAAAATCAACATATCAGAATTAAAAATTATCAACACAAAACATAAAATTAAATTCCAAACAGTTCAAATTTCCATAAAGTAAAAAAAGAAGGGTCCATAAGAAGTTAAATCTACAAGGCCCAGGCAAAGAGTTTGGCAAGAGTTCAGGTAAAAAAAGAGTTTTCATGACATAAAAAAAGCTTGAATAATGAATGAAAAGGATTTGTTTCTATACTTGATTGCAACTGATGCAATGTTAGTTGAACAGAATAGAGAACTTCAGGTAGAAAAGGCAAAAGTAAAGAAATGAGAAGAGTATCGTGGCTTATTAGAGAATGATAAGCCACTTCTTTTGAGGTTTGAATACCTGATCTTTTTCCAAAGGTGATAAATAAACCAAATAGGCAAATAGTGACAAATCAATAAGTCACATTTCCAAGAGCAAAGTACTCAAATTCAAAAAATCTGGTTGAGTTATAATGCTTGAAAAAACACATTCAAATGTTACCTGTAACTCTGTAAGATTGTATGTCAAAGTTCATCTTACGTCCAATTGTTGTGCAAGCATAATAGCCTGCAAAAGCAAGTCAAAATTGATGCATAAACATTATAGAGCACATTGCAACACATTATAGAGCACATTGCAGCAAGTCAAATTGATGCATAAACATTATAGAGCACAACATCAAACCAGTGTTCACAGTTCAGAGCTCTCAATAGAGGTTTCAAAATGAGTATCAAAGTTTGACAACGACTGCCACTAATTAATTATAACACTACTATGATTAACCCAGCTAATCTGATCTCATCGATATATATCATCCAAATTAAACCGGAACACGGCTGGTGCAATCTTGGATCATATAAATTAGTAGGGGAACACCAGCCTGAGCTGAGCAAGCATCGATAGATGGATTGAGGAGTTACAAACTGAATCTTGAATCTATATATCCTGAAATTAGGAAGACAATATCTTCATATGATGATATGATATGTACTGTCGACTCGATATATATATATTTATGATGAATGTAATGTCATTCCTTGCGTTGTTAAAGAATTGAATTGAAGAAAGAAGAAAGACATAGATCATGGCAGCGCTCTTCTCAGCCACCAGTCTTGGATCTATCAGCAGATGACCGTTTGTAGACCTTGTTTTTTATTGCTAATAATTTCAAGGAACTTAAATTTACTTGCAACACAAAAGCGATAAGAACCATGAGTTCAAGACCCTACGCTTGGTAGGGCGAGTTATAGAAGACTTGACCCTTAATCATGACATTCTATGGACATAGAAACCAATTTCCCTTAACACACATTCATATACCGCTAAACACGTATCAAAGACAAAACAATTTCATCAATAGTCTAGTGACAAGAATTTCGGCTAGGATATTTCCACATTTCAGCCACTAGAAGATTGATTCCGAGGGAATTTTTAGCCTAACTACTGACATAATTTTATAAAATCTAACATATTCTCTAGAATAGAATAAAGTTGTTCAGCATCTATACAATGTGTGTCAAAGAACTTTTGGAAAAAATCACCATTAACATTTAAAGTAATCTTGCACATAGTATTAAAAGATACAAGTAATCTTGCAACTTGTGCAAAGAATATAACCAATTCCCCAAATTCCACCATATAATATAGGTCAAGTTGCTGCGCGCATTGCTCAAACGAGTAAATTTCAATAAAGAAATGAGTATAGTCCTTTAATTTTGGTCCATTACAGCTCTTGGCCCAAAAAAGAAAAAAAAAAGATCTCAGTGATTGCAGATTCATGCATCATTACTATAAATTGCATTGCATTCCAAAACTCCCACTTAATATTTAAACACCCTGTATTTTAATAAACAAGCAAGAATACTAATATGCTATATGATTACTTCAGAGGGCAAAACACATGATGTTTTGGGTAAATAATGGAGTAAGAAATTAAGTCTAATTTCGTGTTTTGACGTGTAATTCAGAGGTAGCGTGGTAATATAGTTTTTCTGATTAATTACAGAAATCAGTATAACAAAGAGTAGTCAAACACAATAGACAAGAATAATCAAAGCAAATTGAAGAAAAGAACACAATCAGATCAAAAAGAAAGGAAGAATGAACTCACAAAGATACGACAAAGAGAGTCATCAACAGTGACGGATTCCTCAGAAAGAACACTGAGCTGCTCCAGTGAATAAGGGTGCTCCGATCTCTGATATCCCTTACATGATTTGTTCAACTTGTTAAAGAACATCACCACTTTGACTTTCTTTCATTCGTTTACTTCAGCACTTAGTTATTTAATAGAAATATAATAAATAAATAAATAAATAAATAAATAAATAATAAAGGAATATCATAGACGTCGAGAGGATCAACGGCGGAGGAGGGAGTGAGACGAGGAGACAGGCGGTTCAGTGCGGGCGACTCAAGTTTAGTTGCACATTTAAAGATTCTAGGTAACTGCAAGCTTCACTGCATCTTCATCAGCATGAGAGCCAGGGGATACTTTAATGTCAACCTGTAATTTACCTGCAAAGTATTATATTAGTCAACATAAAACGGATTCAGTCAAAACATAATTATTCTTTGTTATTCACTAGTAGAAAAAAGGTCAAAAGCTGCGGTTTTTTAAGACTCAAAAGCTGCGGTTTTGAACCGCAGCTTTTGTGGCCGCAGCTTTTGACAAAATTCATCAAAAGCTACGGTTATATACCGCAACTTTTGAGTGTCAAAGCTGCGGTTATTAGTAAAACCGCATCTTTTGACTGCTTTTTTTTTTAAAAAAAAATTAATTAAAGCCCACTTTTGTTCTCATTTGTTGACTGTGATCCGTGAATTTGGCAGTGTTGACTGCCTCTTGTTTTTTTTTTTAATTATTTGGTGTGTTCCTTTTTAATTAATTTATGAATTTGAATGACAAAGATGTAAAAAAAAAACAAATTGTGTACTTCATAATTTCATTATATAGATTAGTAAAAAATTGCATTGATTATTCCAATTATTACAACATAAAATATAAATAATTAAAATATGAACAAAATTTATTCATCTTGCTATTCCAGAAACAAAATTGAATGAAAATAATTACAAAAAAAAAAAATCAACACTAAAAATAGATCTTCAAATAAAACAGCTTCATCTTGTTATCATCATCATCACCGACTGCTTCGTAGTCATCATTACATAATGCAACTGAAAAAACCAAAATTAACACCAAACGAGATTCAAAAACCTAAAAAACTAACAGAATAATAATTGAAAAATCGAAACAAGATCCAACAAAACTAATCAACAAACCCAGATCTCGCAAATATAAAACAGAAAAAATCGGAAAAAACAAAAATTAAAATAAAAAACAAAGAATTTTGTTTCAAAAACACGGAATTTTTTTAACAAAAACGAAAGCCCTCGAAAATTTAAAAACAAAAGGCCAAAAAACCAGAAAAACAAGATCTAAAATACAATAACTTACCAAGATCTAAACCAAAATCTAAAAGAGATGCAAAGCGACGAGCAAGGCACATCCAGATGAAGAATCAAGAAATCAAAAAATCGAAAAACAAAAATTAAGAAATCGTCAAAAAAATCGAAAAACCGAATTAAGAAAATAAATAACAATACTTACCAAACCCTAGATCGAGGCAACGACGAGATTGATGACATGCAGCGACGGCGGTTGAGGAAAGAGCGAAGATGCATTAATAAACGAGCAGCAACGGATTCGAAATCCCAAAATACCAGAATTTAAAAAATTTGAAAATCGAAAAAACAATCCAGATCTTGCAATTATAATTTTGAAAAAACTCGAAAAAAACCTAGAATTAAAACGAACACAGAAATTTTGGTTAAAAACAATAATTTTTTTTGAAAAAAAACTTAAAGCAGTCGAAAATTTTGGAAAAAAAACACGAAAAGCAGTCGAAAATTTTGGATAAAACACGAAAAGCAACGAGAGGTGAAGTAAAAGAGAGAAGAGGGAAGGAGAAGAGGAGAAGAGATCGAGCAGTAGGACAGAGAGCTTAGAGAGAAGAGGGAGTAGGAGAAGAGGGAGATAGAGAGGCGGAAGAAATGAGGAGGAGAGAGAGTAGAGTTTAGGGCTTTAGGTTTATAAAGGCCTGATATTGGGCCGAGATAGTGAGCAGGCCATATGGATCATCACGCGTGTTTTTGGTTTAATATTAAGACCAAATGCTGCGGTTTTTACAAAACCGCAGCTTTTGTGGATTTTTTCCAATTTTTTTTTGCTCTAGTATGGGTTAAAAGCTGCGGTTATTGTAAAAACCGCAGCTTTTTGACTCTTAAAAGCTGCGGTTTTTAAAAAAAACCGCAGCTTTGAGGCGCAGCTTTTGACCTTTTTTGTACTAGTGATTTCGATGAAGCTGGAAATAGAACATATCTATGGATTTAGTTACTATTAAGGGATCAGAAACTTCCAGTTTACCAGTGAATTAAGAGTTCCATATCCATGGTCCGTGTAAGTAAAAAACGGAATGAAATGTTAAGTAGTGTTTGTAAAGCATTTGGTAAAGATATACAAGTCGATCAGTGTAAAATTCACCAATAGTACTTATCAAACTCATCTGTTCACCGTGATTGCTGAAGTCCTTCACGAATATTTGCTTGCATTTAAGCCTGCAGAGTTTTGACTCTAACATAAAACATCATTCTTTTCTACCCACATTCAGTCATGGGCACACCAGGCGCAGAGATCATCAGATGTGATGCGCAGCAAATTATGGGAATATTGACTACAACTCTACAAGAGAATAATAATAGCCAGAGAACATATCACAAGCAAATAATAAAGATGTCTTGGAAAAGAGCTCAAGGAAATGAATAAGGCGGATTAACCCACTTTATAATGTGGTGGGAAACAATGCTTCAGTTTGACCCCTTAAGCACAGACCGATAACAGTTGCCATACTACAGCGCTGGATGGTTGGGGTGAAAGTGATCCTGTTGAACGACCACTGACAAACACAATCAGGTGTCAACTACCCAAGCAAATCTAATCAAACTGCAACAGATTTTTCCAATGCTATGTTTAAGTATTTACATAGTTATCCAGCTATAACTGCAAGCTGAATCAAGTACTAACATAATTTGGCATTCTAGCGATGTCTCATTAGCAACAAGCAAATGTAGCAATTGGCTATGCGGTGTATCGCAGTAGCGATGAAGCAAATACCCAAAATTCTTACGGTGACAAAAAAAAAGCAAGGAAATAATTCATTATAGTGGACTGTTGAATGGATTTGCTCTCTCATCTAAAGCTAATAATATTGCATACTCGAAAACGCTGTGATATTTCTCACAATTTTAATACAGTAGCACCTTGTCATATGCTTAGTGGAAAAATGGTTGATAATCGAGCATGACGAGTTGATGACCACTCTAAAAAAATCAAAATCAAAACAAACAAAATGAAGCAATAAGCATGAAAATTTTCTGCAACTTGCACATAGTACGTATTAAAAGATACAAAGTTATCTTGCAACTTGTGCAAAGAAATATAACCAATTCCCCAAATTCCACCATATAATATAGGTCAAGTTGCTCGCGCATTGCTCAAACTAGTAAATTTCAATAAAAGAAATGAGTATAGTCCTTTAATTTTGGTCCATTTATCAGCTCCTTGGCCAAAAGAAAAAAAAGATCTCAGTGATTGGCAAATTCATGCATCATTACTGTAAATTGCATTGCATTCCAAACTCCCACTTTAATATTTAACACCCTGTATTTTAATAAACAAGCAAGAATACTAATATGCTATATGATCACTTTAGAGGGCAAACACATGAGGTTTTGGGTAAATAATGGAGTAAGAAATTAAGGTCTAATTTTCGTGTTTGACGTGTAATTCAGAGGTAGCGTGGTAATATAGTTTTCTGATTAATTACAGAAATGAGTATAACAAAGAGT
>SNQN01000098.1:93416-158416 GCA_008642245.1 Bassia scoparia
ATTGAATTGCTAATAGAGACGAACAAACGAGTTAGTATTGACAATAATAATATGTATAATAATGGAAGCAAAAACCATGGAAACAATGAAAATATGAATAAAAACCTACATATTTACATGAACGATTAAGAGGTGAGTTTCTACATTGCTTTAATTGAATTAAAACTCAAAATAATGGTTAGTCAAATTAAAAGAGACAAAAGGAATTGAAAAAGAGTGAAAGAAAGGTTTTTGGTGAGTAATCTCAGATTTATACCCTTGCTTCGCTTGTTGATTCGAATAGAATCGATGCTTTGAATTGAAAACGAATGTGTTTTGAGTGTTTTGAGAGTATATGGATGTGTCTCATGACTTGTGAAGTGTATTGAAAGTCGTGTCAAGTGAAGGTGAGAGAGTCGTGAATTGTGCGTATTGAAGTCGTCCCGGACTGAGCAAGGCAGAGAAGTATTTATAGGCACGAGGCAAAACGAGGCAGGAAAAACCCTGCGTATATACGCTGGAGATGAGCGTATATACGCAGGTGAGGAGCGTATATACGCTCATCCCAGCGTATATACGCTTCTCCTTTTCCATGGATTTTTGGCAAATTCGTATAGTAAGGTTGAGCGTATATACGCTCCTGTTGAGCGTATATACGCTCCTGTTGAGCGTATATACGCTCCTGTTGAGCGTATATACGCTCATCACTTGCGTATATACGCTCAATGATTTTGTATATTTTTTCCAAAAACCTCGATATGTTTTGATTTCCTCCGATTTTATTCGTGATTTCCCTTGATTCGACGCACCTAGACACCCTTGCTCTCCAAGCAAGGATTTCTAGAATGTTCTAGAAGGTTCCACGTATTTCCGGAGTATTTTTCTAATTATTCACGTATTTTCTGCGTATTCTGCGTATTTAAACATTGCAAAATTCATAGAAAATCATAGAAAAATCAGAAAAATAATTTAAAATTGGGGATTCAGAAAAATGTGACGCACATGATGAAAAACAAAAAGCATGAGAATCGCCAGTGTAACTCGTTTGAAAACCTTTGAATTTATCGAGAAAACCGAAAGAAAATATGTTTGCCTTGTAAGTGACCTTTGCTCAATAATTCCGAGTACGACCTCACGTATTTCCAACTTTCGTGAGTTCAAAGCATTTTCTGAGTCGAAACAAACGCGAGACGCGGTATGTTTCATCACGGATTACTCATTTGGGGAGACACATTTTCAGGTGTCTACAGAAGCCCCCACTTTGACTGAGTCTGAAGAGACGATAGTTCGTAAGACGAAAGTCAAAGTATTCGATTCGGGACGGAGAGCAACTCAAGACGTTCTGCGACCCTGAGTTTACCCTTTTTCGCCGGTACCTGCAAAACAAAGGTTAGTTTTACCTGTAGCCGTGTCCCATGCGGTTCGATGTGCTTGTATGTGTCTGAGTCCTTGAGCGGTCATTTCCCCGTTTGGCTGACTGGGAGAAATGCAGGTGCGTCCCATGCTTTCCGAAGAAATGAGCATTGACTTGAAAATGATAGCCCTAATTCAGGATTAAGGACTACCTTGGTGACGACATAGGTCTGTTTTTATGTCTAGCGAAATTTGCATGCAATGTTGACTTGTAACTTGTGACCTTGATATTGAGAGAGAGGCAAGAGTCTTTGATTTTGAAAGAGTCATTGAATTTGAAAGGGCCTTGTCTAGGTCTGGTTCTAGACATAGTTTGAAAGAGTCATTGAATTTGAAAGGGTCTTGTCTAGGTCTGGTTTTAGACATGGTTTGAGAGAGTCATTGAAAGTGGCTTGTCTAGGTCTGGTTTTAGACGTGATTTGAGAGAGTCTTTGAATTTGAAAGGGTCTTTGTCTAGGTCTGATTCTAGACATGGTTGGAGAGAGTCATTGAAGGAGTCTTGTCTAGGTCTGGTTTTAGACATGGTTTGAGAGAGTCATTGAAGGAGTCTTGTCTAGGTCTGGTTTTAGACATAGTTTGAGAGAGTCATTGAAAGTGGCTTGTCTAGGTCTGGTTCAAGACATGATTTGAAAGTGTCTTGTCTAGGTCTGATTCTAGACATGATTTGAAAGTGACTTGTCTAGGTCTGATTCTAGACATGATTTGAATGAGCCTTTGAATTTGAAAGAGTCCAGTCTAGGTCTGGTTCTAGACATGATTTGAAAGTGTCTTGTCTAGGTCTGATTCTAGACATGATTTGAAAGTGACTTGTCTAGGTCTGATTCTAGACATGATTTGAAAGTGACTTGTCTAGGTCTGATTCTAGACATGATTTGAAAGTGACTTTGAATTTGAAAGAGTTCAGTCTAGGTCTGGTTCTAGACATGGAAGGATGATACTAGAGTCTAATCCTAGTACCAAGTGCCAATTGAAGAGTGTCATTCGAAGAGTGACTTAGAGATAGGTGACAGTTGGACGTGACTTGACTTAACATTGGCGAGACAGTGACTTCGATTGGAAAGAGACAGGGTCCAAAAGTGATTTTTCAGGATTTCCACTTGATAGCAAAAGACTTGAACACGTAATAGGGTCTGAGGAGACAAGAAGCCCCCAACTGGAAATTAAGGAGCCATGATGACAACGAGCCCCCCAGCGAGACTTTGAGACAACGTGGTTTACGGCTTAGAGTCAACATAGGGAAAGTGGATGGATTGTATGGATGAGTTCCCCAACAAGATGTACTGACCCAAAGGTCAGGTGGCTTTACTTCTTTGGGATTGAGTCAATGAGTCCTTGAAGGTGACCAAAGAATAGGCTATGGTTCGAGAAAAGGTCAAATTTGTGACTAAGGGTCAAAGATGTGGCTAGATACGAGGTTGGCCAATGATGTTGGTTCAAACATGAGTTTATGTCAGGTTCTAAACTGGCAAAACCATTATCAAATTCTTAGCAAGTCAAAGCACTCAAAAGGCCTCAAACGATTTAATGTTAATGCTGATGCGGTCGAACCTCGAGAAGAGGCTTCCTACGTATCCTTACGGAATCAGACCAACGTAGTTCTGATGAGGATTTGGACAATGCCTCG
This sequence comes from Bassia scoparia, assembly GCA_008642245.1. NCBI lineage: Eukaryota > Viridiplantae > Streptophyta > Magnoliopsida > Caryophyllales > Amaranthaceae > Bassia > Bassia scoparia. The sequence goes on from SNQN01000098.1 coordinate 96,433, forward strand.
TGTGAGAGGGCTTTTGTGGTTGTAATGTGAGGCTGTGGTTTGAGGGTTGAAAAAGGCTCGATGATCACGAAGTGACCCACGGTGCGCAGTGTGCTTTTAGACTTTTGCTTTTTGTTTGAATTGGGCTTTGATCTTTGGATTTGGATTTTGAAATTGATTTGCATTTGTGAAAACTTTTGTATTGAACTTTGATTTTTGTTTTTTCTTTTTGCCCATTTTATTCTTTTTTCTTTTCTTTCTTTTGCACGTGTCTTTTCCTACGCACCGTTTGGTCCAAAGGGTTAGGTAGATGTGGGTGATGAAAGAAAGATAGGCTAAATGATAGTGTTTGTGGCTCAAAGGGTTGCAAGGGATTTTGATTTGATGTGACAAAGGGAATGGAAGGGAGGTCATTTTGTGGAGCTGTGAAGGAAGGCCTCTCTGGGGCATTGTTCAAATTAAATAATTGAATCAGCATTAGATTAAACCAATTGTGGCCAATGAGTGTTGAGACTTGCATAGAATTAGAAAATAATATTGCCAAAATGAATCATTTTATTGATGAAAGAAAATTTGAGACATACATGGCTTATTTTGAAAGACTACATAGACTCAAAAGACAACGAATTGAGAAGAACATAGTGCTAGGACTAGGACTCGATGACTTAATCTAAAGAAGGCCGCATGGATCATTAACCCACGCCTTGGGGTGACTCATGGTTTAGCAAGTGGGTTGGTTTGGATGTTGATCTTATCTTCGCCGCTGGAGGGACTGGGAGGCGACCATCTTCAACCATGTCTTGAATCCTGTGCTTCAAAACGATGCAATTCTCAGTGGTGTGACCCCTTCCTTGGTGGAACTTACAATAGGCATTGGGATTCCAATTCCTAGATTTCTTATCATCTGAAGGGTCTGGAGTGGGTCCAATAGGAGCAAGTGCACCTTTTGCAGTTAGTCTATCAAAGGCTTGCTCATAAGTCATACCAATTGGAAGAAATGTCCTTGGTGGTCCTCGAGGCCTGTTGTTGAAAGAGCCGGGATGGTTAGAAGAGTTGTCATTGGTGATGTGGCTGACTTGATCAGTGTTGGAAAAAGAGGAGCCACCTTTCTTGTTAAAGCCCCCACCGTTACCCTTAGACCTCTGGGCTTGAACATCTTCCTCAACTAGGAGGCCAACCTTGTAGAGCCCAGTAAATGAATCAATGGGTTGAAACTTGAGTGGCTCTCGATACTTGGGCTGAAGGTTCTTGATGACCATTCGAACTTGATCTTCCTCATTCGGTCGATTGGTCATTTGAGCGGCCTTCTCCCTCCACCTATTAAGGAAAGTAGAGAAATTTTCTCTCTCACCTTGCTTGGTGGCCTCTAGTTCACGGAGACCAACAGGAAGCTGGGAATTGTACCTGTACTGCTTTAGGAACTCGTGTTTGATATATTCCCAATCATCGAGCTTGGCTTGATTCAGAGTCTTGAACCACCTGGATGGATGGGTGTCCAAAGTAATAGGGAACACCGAAGTGAATAGCTCTTTGCTCATTCCCTTAAGGACCATTGAGATGTTGAAAGTGCGGAGATGATCCTCTGGGTCTTCAGTTCCCTTGAACTTGGGCAAATCAGTGATGACAAACTTCTTTGGAAGCTGGCCCTTAATCTCATAATCAGCAACACGAGGCCCTTGAACTGAATTTTCGGACATTCTCTTGACCAACTCTTCTAGTTGTTCCACCCTTTTTTCCGTCTCAGTCTTCGGAGGAGGGAGTGGTGTCTCAGCATCGTCTTCTTCCTCCCCGTCAGACTCGAGAGGTTTTCCTGGGTCCTCTTTTCTTTCAGCTCCCCAATGCTCTTTTCTTGGGCATCAAGGCGAGAATTCACAGACTCGAGCTTTTCTAGAATAGCGTTAAGCTGTTGTTCGATGTTTGCCATGGAAGTGTCTTGGTGATCAGGAGCGCGTGGGGTTTGGCTTCTTGTTACTCTTCTAGGCCCCAGAGACAAGTTGCGAGTCTTTGCTATCTTGCTGAAATCAAGAAATTACACTTTAGAACCCAGAAACAAAAGATTTGAAAACTCTTAAGAACAAACCTAACTCAGTCTTGAGGTTTTGGACTTAAGGAATTGAACTCGAAAGTAGACTTGAATGGGCTAGACCTAAATCTGATTTAAGGTGCTAGACTCGAGAAAGATTCAAACCTGAGATGGGCCTACTTCAGAATTAAGGACCTCTTAGACCTACGAGACACTTGAAATTGAATGGGCCTAGGGTTGAGTCTATGAACGAACCTAGTTCAGTTTTAAGGTTCTTAGATTGAAGTTGAAGCGAACCTAATTCAGATTCAAGGTTCTTGAATTGGAATTGAATTGAACCTAATTCAGACTCGAGGTTCTTGAATTGGAATTGAATTGAACCTAATTTAGGTTTAAGGTTCAAAAGGTCGAATCTAAGTCAGACTTAAGATTCTTGGATTGGAATCGAACCTAGGTCAGATTCTAGGTCGAATGGAGTTTGAAATTGAATGGGATTGAAATGGGCCTAATGGATTCATGTCTTGAACCATAGATTAAGAGACTGGGCTGGACTGAATGAAGAGTCACAAGTTAACAAGCACATTGATTGAAACACAAATCCAATTTATTCACTTAAGGTCAGGATCTAAGTGAACTATAGGTCGGCTTGGTTAAGTCTGATAGTGTACCATGCCTAAGAGTAGAGCTGGGTCCAATTTCACCACCACAACATTGGTGATGTATGGCCGAGATACCCCTTATATACACGCATCTAGTAACACGTGCATACGCGGCATGGGCGGGATGGGACTTACCTTAGCCATGTGATCCATTAACCACATGCAACCAAGGTAAAATCCCCTTAAGGTGATCTCGAGCATAGAACATGCCCATATTGAGACCAAGGTGCCTAGGACATGACCCTATTCGAAGGGTCACAAGCAAAATTCAATTGATTATGAATATGGAACTACGAGACTTTCAAGTCTGTCCACTCACCAAATGGTGATTATCCCCAGTGAAGTCGCCAAAAACTGTAGGGCTTCGCCCCGCCTTAGGAAGGGGCGTTGACCTCAGCTTCAGTGTCATGGAGTTGAGCCATGGAATCCGCATGTGAATGCGTTGGGGTGTGTCGTCGAATTGAGGGGATCGCCACCGTGCCTATATAGGTTATTCACGGACGCCCGAAACATTGGTGCCAAATTAATGGCCCCACGTCCAATCAAGTAACCAGTCGTGGGTTCGGGGACATGGTACGAATCAGATCTGTAACCCAATTCGCCCGCATGTAGCGGCCTCTACTCGGTCTCATTGTAGTTCCATAAATCATAACAATTGAATTCAAAAGAGCCTATTGATTTGACTTTGAAAGTGCATTGATTACTAGGTGGGTTGCTATTATAAACAAACCAAGACTTCTACAATGAATAAGGCGGTCACTTGATTGTTAGTCAATGTTAATAAGGTGCTTAGAAAACCGGTCGTCCATGATTATCTGACTTTAATGTGACAAACGATTAAATTCCGGTCTTGTTTAAGCAATATATACAAGTGTGATTGAATATATGCATAAGACATGAAAAACAAAGGTTAGTAAGGCATAATAATATGTATATATGTCCTCCTCACCTTGTCACTGCAAACAATCAAATCGTTAGAATAAGAACAAAACTCAAGGGAATCGTCCTTCGATTGAATTGCTAATTGAGACAAGCAAACGCGTTAGTATTGACAATAGTAATATGTATAATAATGAAAGCAAAAACCATGGAAACAATGAAAATATGAATAAAAACCTACATATTTACATGAACGATTAAGAGGTGAGTTTCTACATTGCTTTAATTGAATTAAAACTCATAACAATGGTTAGTCAAATTAAAAGAGACAAAAGGAATTGAAAAAGAGTGAAAGAAAGGTTTTTGGTGAGTAATCTCAGATTTATACCCTTATTTCGCTTGTTGATTCGAATAGAATCGATGCTTTGAATTGAAAACGAATGTGTTTTGAGTGTTTTGAGAGTATATGGATGTGTCTCGTGACTTGTGAAGTGTATTGAAAGTCGTGTCAAGTGAAGGTGAGAGAGTCGTGAATTGTGCGTATTGAAGTCGTCCCCCGGACTGAGCAAGGCGAGCAAGTATTTATAGGCACGAGGCAAAACGAGGCAGGAAAAACCCTGCGTATATACGCTGGAGATGAGCGTATATACGCAGGTGAGGAGCGTATATACGCTCATCCCAGCGTATATACGCTTCTCCTTTTCCATGGATTTTTGGCAAATTCGTATAGTAAGGTTGAGCGTATATACGCTCCTGTTGAGCGTATATACGCTCCTGTTGAGCGTATATATGCTCATCACTTGCGTATATACGCTCAATGATTTTGTATATTTTTTCCAAAAACCTCGAAATATTTTGATTTCCTCCGATTTTATTCGTGATTTCCTTGATTCGACGCACCTAGACACCCTTGCTCTCCAAGCAAGGATTTCTAGAATGTTCTAGAAGGTTCCACGTATTTCCGGAGTATTTTTCTAATTATTCACGTATTTTCTGCGTATTCTGCGTATTTAAACATTGCAAAATTCATAGAAAATCATAGAAAAATCAGAAAAATAATTTAAAAATATTGGCGGATTCAGAAAAATGTGACGCACATGATGAAAATCAAAAAGCACGAGAATCGCCAGTGTAACTCGTTTGAAAACCTTTGAAAACCTTTGAGTTTATCGAGAAAACCGAAAGAAAATATGTTTGCCTTGTAAGTGACCTTTGCTCAATAATTCCGAGTACGACCTCACGTATTTCCAACTTTCGTGAGTTCAAAGCATCTTTTCTGAGTCGAAACAAACGCGAGACGCGGTATGTTTCATCACGGATTACTCATTTGGGGAGACACATTTTCAGGTGTCTACACCGACCGACCTATCGGTCGGTAATCCAATTTTTCCCTCCAAAAAATGGTCGGATGTTATCGGTCGGTGATCGGTCGGTAAACCCTTACCGACCGATAATCGGTCGGTAATTTTTGGATTACCGACGATTATATTTCCGACAACGATTACCGACCGATTATCGGTCGGTAACCCCTGTTACCGACCGATTTTCGGTCGGTAATCGTGGTCAGCCGAAGCCAATTTTCTTGTTGTGAAATGACAGGCTTTTCCATAAACTAAGCAATAGGGGGACATACCAATAGGTGTTTTATATGCTATTTTGTACGCCAATAGGGTATCATCAAGATTCGTACTCCAATATTTCCCCGACCTTTCCACAGTCTTCTCAAGAGTAGACTTGATCTTCCCATTAGAAACCTCAACTTGCCCACTAGTTTGTGGATGGTAGGCAAGTCCAATGCGATGATATACTCCATGCTTTCGCAGTAGTGTATCAAGGCGCTGCTCATGGAAATGAGAGCCACCATCACTAATGACAACTCTAGGCACTCCAAAGTGAGAAAMRACAATCTTCTTAAACAACTTCAAGACCAAGTTTGCATCATTGGTGGGAGATGCAATTGCTTCCACCCACTTAGATACAAAATCGAGCGCCACAAGGATGAAACAATTTCCAAACGATGATTGAAACGGTCACATATAATCAATGCCCCACACATCAAATATTTCAACCTCCAATATTTCATTTTAAGGCATCTCATGACGCTTTAAAATATTGCATGTACGCTGACAAGAATCACATGAGAGCACAAAAGAACTAGCATCTTTGAAAAGATGAGGCCAATATAAGCCAGATTGCAAGGCCTTGAACACCGTCTTTGATGGTCGAGCATGACCCCCGGCCCATATGGAGACGTATGACAGTGATTAAGAATGTCATCGATCTCATACTCCGTAACACACCTTATACAAGCCTTGAACAAGTAAGGCTCATCCCAAAAATATTGCTTGACATCATCGATCTCAACACATTCCTTGAACAAGTAAGGCTCATCCCAAAAATATTGCTTGACATCATGTAGAAACTTCTTCTTCTCTTGGTAAGATAAGTTTTCAGACAATACATGGCCCATAAAATAAAATTAGCATAATCGGAAAACCATGGAGTAGCATCCTGAACAGACATGAGATGATCGTCAGTAAAAGAATCATCAATGTAGGAAAGATTATTGTCATCAAACCGAATCCTCGAAAGGTGATCATCCACAAAATTCCTACTCCCTTCTTATCACGAATCTCTAAATAGAACTCCTAGAGTAAGAGAATCCAGTGAATGAGTCACGACTTAGCTTCCTTCTTGGGTAGAAGATACTTGAGGCTGCGTGATTAATATAAATAATGACTTTTGAGCCTACTAGGTAAGTCCAAAACTTATCAAGAGCATACACAACAACAAGTAATTCCTTCTCAATAGTGGCATAGTGAACTTGAGCTCCATCTTGCTAGCATGGTAGATAGCATGGAAGACCTTATCCTRTCTCTAGCCCAAAACAGCACCAATCGCATAGTCACTCGCTTCGCACATGATCTCGTAAGGAAGACTCCAATCAGGAGGTTGCACAATGGGAGCTGAAATCAATGCCTGATTTACCTTGTTAAAAGACTCAAGATACTTGTCAGTAAAGACAAATGAGACATCCTTCAAAAGCTATTGCAAAAGTGACTTTGCAATCTTAAAGAAATCCTTGATAAAACGGCGATAAAATCCCGCATGACTAAGGAAACTCCGCACCCCTTTCACATTAACTATAGGAGGTAACTGCTCAACCACTTGCACCTTTGCCTTATCAACCCGAATGCCCCTAGACGTAACAAGATGATCTTGACCTACACCTTTTGTTACCATAAAATGGCACATTTCCCAATTCAACACAAGTCTTACCTCTTCTCATCTATTAAGAACCTTTGACAGATTATTCAAGCATGCAGCAAAATCAGAACCATACACACTAAAATCATCCATAAAAACTTCCATGATAAACTCAGAAAAGATACTCATCATGTAACGTTGAAAAAAGGCTRGAGCGTTACATAATCCAAATGACATCCTACGATATGCAAAAGTACTATAAGGACATGTGAAATCAATCTTTTCCTGATCTTCAGGGTGAATCAAAATTTGCATAATCCCCGAATATCCATCTAAAGAGAAAAAGTACATATGTCAAGCCAAACGCTCCAACATTTGATCAATAAAGGGAAGGGGAAAGTGATCCTTTTTAGTAGCCAAATTAAGACGCCTAAAGTCAATACACATTCGCCAACCTATCACTATTCTAGTGTGTTCAGTTCCCTGGTGTTTTGAGTGATGACAAACAGTTGCAAGAACAGGTAGTTTGGTTTGATGAATACAATTGGTCTGAACAGCTGAGATACTGTTCTTGGTCACTTGAAAGATAGTGACATGTATGCTAACAAGTTATATTGTGCAAATTGCTATATGTGTTTGGCATACATGAATTCCAACTATTGAAGCAGAAAGTCCTTCGAGGAAGACTCGAGAACATTAAGCTTATATTGAAGATCAAGGAAGCTTCGAGAAGTTGAAGAATATTGAAGATTAGTTCTATAATTAGAATATGTCTTATTGTTGTATTAAGTGCACGAATGTGTTTGTTGCGTGCTTGTATTATTGGTTGATGGCATTGGGCTTCGAACTTTCTCTCTTAGAGTTGAAGGCAACTAAACCAGTTGGTTAGTTGACTTTGACCCTATCAGTTGGGAGAACAGTTGTACTGTTCTCACAACACGGATCATCTTGTCGAGCAAGAAAAGATTTTTGGAAAGTTTTCTTAAAAATATTTTTTGGAAAGTTTTTCTTAAACGGTTTTATGGAAACTTCAAAGATGATCTGGTGGGAATATATGTTTGGATATATGGTAATTACTTAAGATGCAATTAAAGTAACATAAGATATTATATCATCTTGTATGGAATAATATCTTATGGGACTTTCCTAAAATATAGGGAGTAGAAATATCTTTATTTATCTCCTATATTCTAGGGTTGCATCACTAGTAATTGCTAGGCCTTTGGCTATAAATATCCATGCATATAGACTCACGAAAACCACTTCTCTCCACGTTCTTAAAAGGTGTATTTTTGAGAGAAAGAAAGAAAGAGAAAAATTCCAAATCCTAGTTCAAGCAAGCATCGTTCATACACAAGAGTGCACACATATTGAGCAATCAAATACTCTTGTAAACTCATAAAGTGAGTAGTTCAGATATACGTGAGTTGTATTGAATTACCAATGAAGGGGTTGGTAATTGGGTAGCTATTGATAGTTCACTAGCGAGTGCTTGTGAGTTCAAGTGCGAATTAGCACACTTGGGTTGAGTGTGGGGTGACAATTGTATGTGTGAGTTCACGTACATTGTGAGTGAGAGTTGCTTTGTTRTTTCGGAGTAGAWTTAATAAAAGTAACTAGGGTAGGAGGACGTAGCCCAGAGTTGGGTGAACCTCGTTAAATTTGCATGTCTTTATTATTATTGCTCGATATCGTTCTACATACTGCTCATCACTTATTCCGCAGCGAGACCATTCCAACTGGTCTACTCTACTAAAACAGTACACAATCAAAATTTTTAATAGGCACTCAATTCAGCCGCCCTCTTGAGTACCTTCGGGAAACCTTCATAGTGGGAATCAATTCATCATTATCATTCTTTACAATTGTCGTCCCGCCGTTTTAAGGCACCACTTTAATGGGACTAACCCATTTAGGATTAGAAGTGGGGTAAGTAATACCTACATCAAGCAATTTCATTACCTCATTCTTCACCACCTCTTGCATATTCGAGTTTAATCTTCATTGACCTTGTATACAAGGGCGATGGCCTTCCTCTAGATGAATTATGTGCATACATAAATTACGACTAATACCTTTAAGATCATCAATGTTGTACCCAATGGCTTTCTTATGAAATTTCAACACATCCAACAGCTTTTTGAGCTGCTCATCATTGAGTTCAACATTGACAATCATAGGATACATCTCATTCTTATCCAAAAAGGCATATTTTAGATTAAAGGGAAGGGGTTTAAGTTTAGGTTTCTTTACCTCATAAGTGGCATATCTCGAAAGTGGTAACAACTTAGCCTTTGGGCTTGCATGAGACTCATCTCCTTACCATCCAACACTACGACCATAGCATCAATCGCAGGATCTCTATCACCTACAAGAGACTCAACACACAAAATGTGCTCTAGAAGATATCTAAAAGAGATCGAGGAACGTTATCTTTTACAACAAAATCAGTCACATCAATACTATAAGATGACTCCTCTAACATATAGGAATCTTAAGTGTACTAGACATATTAAAAGTGACTTTGAAATCCCCTACAATCAAAGTAAGTTTTTCATTCTTCACATCTATGATTGCCCCCGCTGTATTGTTGAACCCTAAGTTTTGATGAATGGCACTCCAATCCAACAAAGCAAACTCTATGCACTATTATCTAATATGTGTGTTTAGTGATGTGTTTAAAGGATCCATACTTCAAGGACTCTTAATGAATCGAGGACATCCTTAGGAGAAGGAAGAACATCACCTTGGAGGACATGGCTAGAACCATGTTAATTGCTAGTGGCCTCGCAAGGAACTTCTGGGCAGAAGACATTAATACTGCATGCTATATAATCAACGTGCAATGCCTAGACCTATTGTTAAGAAAACACCATATGAACTGTTGAAAGGAAGAAAATCTAACATATTTCACTTTAGGACATTTGGTTGTAAGTGTTTTGTTCATAATAATGGTAAAAGGAACTTAGGCAAGTTTTGTTCCTTGGCTATTCTAATCATAGCAAGGCATACAGAGTCTATAATAAGAATTTCATGTGTGTAGAAGAAAGTATTCATGTTATATTTGATGAAGCTAACACACATTTTAATGCTCAAGAACTAGATGACAATGATTTTGAAATTAGTCTTTCAAGAAAGGTTGATCCGGATGAAGAGCCCAGCATGTACTCCAAAGGTTCCCATGCAACTCAGGCGGAGGAACAACCAGTTAACACTGAAGTTCCCTCACCTAAAAAAGAAGCAGAAGGAAYTGAGGTACATGCTGAGGAGAATGTAGAAGGAACCCAAGCTGAAGCAGAGCAGGCTGAAGTTCCAGTAAGAGATTTTCGGCCAAAGCCATGGAAACACCAGAGTTCCCATCCTGTTGATCTGATTATAGGGGATATCAACAAAGGAACTCAAACTAGAGGCCATCTGAGGAACTTCTGTGCATTCCAAGCTTTCCTATCAATTGTTGAACCCAAGAATCATGAAGAAGCTCTAAAAGATGCTGATTGGGTGAATGCCATGCAAGATGAGCTTAATGAGTTTGAAAGAAACAAGGTATGGCATCTTAAACCTTTACCTAAAAACAAGAAAGTAATTGGACTTAAATGGGTTTTTAGGAACAAACTAGATGAATATGGCGCTATAGTAAGGAACAAGGCCAGACTAGTTGTAAAAGGTTAGAATCAACAAGAAGGCATAGATTTTGAAGAAACTTTTGCACCTGTAGCAAGGTTAGAAGCTATTCAAATTCTAGTTGCCTTTGCATCTTTTATGGGTTTTAAATTATATCAAATGGATGTTAAGTGTGCTTTTCTAAATGGTTATCTACAGGAGGAAGTTTATGTTAAACAACCTCCTGGTTTTGAAAATGAACAATTTCCAAATCATGTTTTCAAGCTTGACAAAGCTCTCTATGGGCTTAAGCAAGCACCAAGAGCCTGGTATGAAAGGCTATCAAATTTCCTTTTACAAAATTAAAAGAGGAAAAGTTGAAAAAACATTGTTTTTAAAAGCTGAAGGAACTGACCTATTGATTGTGCAAATATATGTTGATGACATTATTTTTGATGCCACTAATGAAACACTGTGTAAGTATTTTGCTGAACTTATGAGTGAAGGCTCAGCATTTCCAATCCCCCCATCCTACTATTTAGCCTATTCTGTCCCCATTATTATCACACATTATTATTATCATCAAACATTATTATTATTAATTATGGTATGTAACTAATTAACAATGGTGCTTTTGGTTATCTCTTTTGCTAAGGGATACTTATATATATTTTCTTAAATTTGAACTATTATGGGCTTTGTATTTTAAAACTGACTTTAATATTATTATATAATGTGTGTGTGTGGTGATGTGTGTGTGTGTGTGTGGTGTGTGTGATGCTGTGTGTGTGTGTGTGTGTGTGTGTGTGTGTGATTCCAATTACAAAAACATTGTGTGTGAGTGGTGCGCCTGCATAGAGATAAGAATATATGTATATTGTTTGCTTTTTGATATATAAATACACCAGAAAAAAAGGGAGAGCCCAACAGCAGCAAAAATCCTAATATTCAGATAATAAAAAAAACAGTAAATGATAGAATCAAGATATTAGCAATATTATTGAGTTCCTTTACCTTCGTCGAGTTTGAATTAGTATGTATAAGGGTTAAAATTCAAAACTTTTTCCATTTGTCCTTATTGCTTTGTGACATATAAGTGCCCTCTCCACATCGTTACTCAAATAATGATTATTTATGCCAACATGAAATTGAAATATGGAAACTATGACGTATTATATCTTCTACAGTTAAGAGTCTTGCATTGGCACTATTTGTTGCATTCCACTCCACCCACAATGAGGAGATAGAAATACTTTTTGAACCCTTATTTTTAATGTAAATAGGCACGCCAAACCAAATCCAAAGCACCCACTCTACTGCAATTGTATTATGTCATAATTGTGTTGTTTAGTATAAATCCTATAAATTGCAGAACCACTTCAAGCGCGCAAATCCTAATGGATCAACGGAGGACATCCTCAGGAGAAGGCCATGAGAAGGAAGGAGTTTCCTGTGATTATTAGAAGTTTTGGGAAGAACTCAAGAAAGAAGTTTAAAGATCAAGGGAAAGTTGTAAGTTCCTTAGGAAAAGAGTGACTCGACTAGTTCATCAGGAAATGTTGAGTTTGCTACTAGTGATAAATATAGCTCGACGAATTGTGGCCTTTATAATAGGAATTATGCGTTTATTTAGATCTTATTTGTAACTTCTGGACATTTAAACATCAGATAACTGCTCCAAGGATAATAACGGCAAATAGTATTAAATGTCTTTGATTTATTTTATTCTTAATGAGATTTTAATGCCGTTATCGATTATATAAGAATAAATAAACATATCAAATAATACAAGCCTAAGATAATTGTGTATAGATTAAATAAAAATCTTTTTATTAAATATTAAAGATTATTTTTCTGTTAAAATATTTCTTAAAACTTTATATTATATCTTTTGGTATAAAATGGTTTTTCTCTTTAAAAGATCTCGTGTGTTTTTAATAAATTCCTTAAAAATAGGAAAGTTGGTTTTTAAGGAAAACGTGTGTTACAGGCTTTATTTATCCAACTAAATTGAGATATTTTAAAGGATATAAACGGCTAAAATGACAAAGTGAGATCGTGGGTTATGGAGCTTGGTAGTCACAGTTCCACTACAAGCATCATTCCTACAAAAAAGGGAGTAAGTGTAGTGGACTACTGCTTACTTTCAACGCTTACTAATCACTCTATAATACTTATGTTGGTAATTAATCAAACACACACTTGAGCAAAGAATTCAATCAGAGCTATTACTTTCATATTGTTGCCAAGCATTTATGGTTATTGTTTATTGATTGTAAAGTGCTTCTTTCTGCGTATTTGAAGCGAGGGGATGTGAGTTTCATAACCGGAGGGATTTCAAGGGAAATCAAGAGTGTAGAGGGTTCAAAGAAGTTCAGTGTGAACTGAGAACGAGGGTTCAAGAAGTTCCTAGGGAACTGAGAACGAGGGTCTTAGATTGTATTTAGGTGTTGCATCCTAATTTAATATAGACGAAATCCTGTGTTGCATCAGGCCACAGTTTTCCTCTCTTGGCGTTTATCTTGAGAGTTTCTGTGTTGGAGAAATCTCTAGTCTCAAATTCCTTAGTTTAAGTTTCTTTTAATTCCGCAAAAAGTGCTTAAGTTCCTCCAATACAATTCACCCCCCCTCTTGTATTGTTCAGTCGATCCAACATGTATGAATGAAAGGTCAACCTAATATGATTGGAATGTGAACATCCACATCCATATCGAGTACAAAAAAGTCCACAAGAATATAAAACTTACCCACTCTCATAGGAACATCCACTAAAATACCCWTAGGATACTTCATAGAACGATTAGCCTTTTGAAGGGTAATACTAGTGCATTTAAGATCTCCCATGTTCAATTTATTACAAACCGACAAAGGCATAACACTCACACTTGCACCTAAATCATATAATGCCTTGTCAATATGTAGGGATACTATATCACATGGAATCGAAAAACTTCCAGGATCCTTCAATTTGGATGGAGACTTATTTTGAATTATAGCATTGTACTATTTAGTAAAAGTAACGGTCTCCACCGCATTGAATTCCCTCTTCTTAGTGAAAATATCTTTCAAAAACTTAGCATAAGTGGGTACTTGAGTGATTAACTCATTGAAAGGAATACAGTTACCTAAAGGTTTCTCACGACATCAAGAAACGTACTAAATTGTTGATCTTACTTCTTCTTTACAACTCTAGCTGGAAAAGGTAGTTGAATAGGAGGCACCACAATAGAAGGTGTTTTTACTAACTCCTCCTCCTTTTCAGCTTCTGTGTTAGCATCTTTTTCAGCACCTTCTGGATCCCTTTGCTGATTKCCAGGACATCATCTGCTGCAGAAATAGGTGGACCTATGTAACTAGTGCCACTGTGAAGGGTAAGCGCATTGATATTGTCCTTCGGCTATTGTGGCTACGAAGGAATGGCAGCCTGTTGGATCGACTGAACAATACAAAAGGGGGGTGAATTGTATTGAGGAACTTAAGCTACTTTTTGCGGAATTAATAGAAACTTAAACAAAAAAAACTTGAGACTAGAGATTTTTACATCACGGAAAATCTCAAGACAAACGCCCAGAGAGACAACACAAGACTTCGTCTTTATTATATTAGGATACCACACCTACAGCTGCATACAAGACCACTCACTGATCAGATCATATATCGAAGCTGAGTGATTCTCCTCGATAGTCAGCCTTAGTGGAGAGGCCAACCATATCATCTTTGCTTCRACAAAATGAAACAACATGTGAACTTCCGTTTCCTTTTTTTCTCCACACTTGTCACAAATAACAACAACATMTAAACCCCTTGCAGCCAATCTAGTTTTAACAAGCTTTCCACCCAATCATACGTAATTTTGGTGGTACTTTAACTTTCCATAAGTTCTTCCATAAGCTATTCTTCTCCCATTAATGCCTACAATCACCTCTTCTTGAGCTCCTTTTAATGCAACATAATATGCACTTTAAACACTAAAATTCCCATTCTTTGTGCGATGCCACGTCCAACTGTCCTCCACTTGATGTTCTGGCAATGCAATTGTAAGTATATCTTCCTTTTCTACTTCATGAAAAAATTCCTCGAGGATCTCATTATTCCACCTATCATCTTCAATCAAGTCATAGACAAATTGTGGAGCAAAATCGCTTAGCTTAGCCCGTGGGAATGGCTTAAAAGCAGGCATTAATTAAAGGCAGCCAAGGATCATTCCAAACATGTATGTTCATACCATTTCCAATTAACTTTCTAGCTCCTTTTTTATGAGGTSCTTTGCTGAGAGTATTGATCTCCATGTAAAACTCGGGTTCGATCCCACTTTTGCCTCCATAAAACTTGAACTGGGAAAATATTTCCTCTTTAACACTTTAACCATTAAGGAGTTTAGATTTCTGARCAAACGCCAAGCTTAATTCGCAAGTAAGGCTTTATTAAAGTGCACCAGCTTCCTCATTCCCAACCCTCCTTTTATGGCTTACAAATTTTCTCCCACAAAACCATGACATCCTATTCTCCTTCGCTTGTTTCCCCCAAAAGAAACTCCTACATAGTCTCTCAATTTCGTTTAGAATGCTACTAGGAATCGAGAAGCACTGCATAGAATAAATGGGTATTGCATGTGCCACGGACTTAATCAGGACCTCCCTTCCTGCTTGAGATAAGAATTTGCCTTTCCACCCCTTTAGTTTTTTCCACACACAATCCTGAATATGTTGGAAAATTTGTTTCTTTGAACCACTCATGAATGTAGGTAATCCGAGATATTTTTCATGTCCTTCTACTGCCTTAAAAGTCGTCTTCATCTGAAGCATGTTTTTCGTCTCCAGCTCAATGTTTCGGCTAAAAGACATTTCAGATTTATCCATGTTTATTTTTTTCCCTGATGCAGGCTCCTATATGGAAAGTATCTTCATCACATTATCCACCTCCTCCTCTGTTGCCCGCACAAAAAGAAGACTATTCGCAAAGAATAGATGAGATATGGACTGTACGTATCTTCCAACTTGCACCCCATGTATTTTTTGTTTCTTTCAGCATCCCTGATTAAGGAGGACAAACCTTGATAAACCTTCTRCACACAAGATAAATAGGAAAGGGGATAAAGGGTCTCCTTGTCGTAACCCTCTACTTGGTTCAAAGAATCTAGAAGGTTGACCATTGACCAATATAGAGAGAGAAACGGAAGAAAGACAAARCATTATACACTCGACAAAACCTTCCAGAAAACCTATGCGCACCATAATGTCTTTCAAATAACTTCATTTAACTCTATCATATGCCTTGCTCATATCCAACTTCAACCCTAGAAAGCCTTTTTTTCCTTTTGTTTTATTTCGAAGGTAGTGAAAGCATTCATACGCAACCAAAATATTATCCGTGATCAATCGTCCTGGAACAAACCCGTTTTGTGACTCATGTATAACAAAAGGAAGTACCTTCTTAAGCCTATTCGCCAAACCCTTATAGACTATCTTATAGAGAACATTGCATAGACTTATAGGTCGGAAATCATTTGGAACTTCACAAATCTTCTTCTTAGGTATGAGAGCAATGTGAGTTTGATTAATATGAGCAATATCCTCTTTACCATTCGGCATATTCAGAGCCAAATCAACTACATCATAGCCAACTATATTCCAATAACGTTGATAAAATAAAGCACAAATACCGTCAAGCCCTAGAGCTTTCGTTGGATGCATCTGATCTAGAGCTGCTTGGATCTCGTCTCCAGTATAAGGGCTCTCCAATGCTACCCTCGTCTCTTCTGAAACAAACTTTTCCACCACGTAAATAACTGGCTTCGAATCACAATGTTGGCCAGCCTTAAATAAGCTTTCAAAATGAGAGACTAGAACCTCTGTAATTTCCCCTTCATCCTCAAACGTCCTCCCAGCACCATCTTTAAGGAAATTAATTGCATTACGTTCTCGTCTCTGCTGGGCTTTGTTGTGAAAAAATTTAGAGTTTTTGTCACCCTCACACATCCATGTTTGTCTACTCCTTTGTTCCCAAAAGATTTATTCTCGGCTTTCCAATTCATCCATTCGATTATCAATACTTCGCATTTGTTCCACTACTTCATCAGTTTGTGTCTCCTCCATTAATTTMTGCATATGATTTTTACATTCTCGCATCTCCTTAGCAAAGTCCCCGAATTGTGATTTGCTCCAAGATGATAATTGCATGGCAGCGTGTTTAATTTTGTCTCTAACACAACCCTACTTGCTCCATGCTTTAGCAATAACATCCATTGATGTCTGATCTCTAGTCCACATCTCCTTGAACCTAAATAGCTTCTTCGTTTTGTGCTTTTTAGGTAATCTTGGGTTTCCTTTAATTGTAAGAAGTATTGATTAGTAAGTGATCTGAGTGTCTTTTAGTGAGATGACACACAAGCRAACTTGGGAATAACGCAGCATTCCAAGCATCAGTTGCAAAGAAACGATCCAAATGTTCTTGAACATTTTTAACACCAGCCCTGTTATTACTCCATGTATACTCATGCCCTATAAAGCCCATATTTGTGAGACCATAATAATCTACTACCCTTCGTAAAATTTCAGCTTCGTGTACTTTAAAGTTCGTGCCTCATTTCTTCTCATCAGATGCAAGCATTAGATTAAAGTCCCCGCCACATAACCAAGGTACATTAGAATCTGCACATGTAGATTTTCCAGTAGCTTACTAGTCAGATTTTTTTTCATCCTCCGAACATCCATAAACTCCAGTGAATCTCCATCCTCCTTCAATGAAACAGTTAATATGCACATCAATGTGATTTATGGAAAAAGATTTAATTGAGACGACTACACTGGTATCCCACAAGAAAGTTAGGCCTCTACTTCTTCCTTGTCCATCTTCTTGACATCCAATAGCAATTTCTCGATCAAACCGCAATCTTTGAAATAAAGCTTCCATTTCCTTTTGCTTCAATTTTGTCTCTGATAGGAACACAAAGTTGGGGTTTTCTGTTGAGATAACGCCTCTCAACGCGTTTATTGCAGAGGAGTTCCCCAAACCTCTGTAATTCCAAGCTAAAAGAGAGCTCATTGATCCTTAAGAGCCTAGAAGGTGGGGCCCGCCACTCCATCAGTCTCCAATACTATGTGTTTAGTTGGGATCAAAGCTTCAATCTCCATGTCATCATGGCCTTCTTCATTCACCTCTCTACTATCTCTCTTTGAACCACTGTGCTTTTCAAGGACTATWTTTTGAGTTCTTTGCTTCCGGTCAATTCTTTTTCATCCTTTTCCTCTTGTACTTTTCATGTTATTTCCTTTTTCCTCCAGTAATACCCCCCTATCTGCACTCTTGATTAATCCCCCTTCTGTTTTGTGCTCTCTTTCACAACATCTTTTTKATTACCTTTTACAGTGCTATTTAATTCCACATGCCACAATTTATCAACGAATCTAGTCACCTCCTCCTTGAGCTTTGTGGTGGTTGGTTTCGGCTTTGTAACAAATAATCGTTTTTTGCATAAGTTATCCCCAACATCCTCCTTTTCAATAAGTCTTTCAGTTTTCTTCCATGGGGATGCCCTAATCCAAGGACCTAGCTTTTTGCTCATTGGGTTCTCTTCATCGTACTCGATACAATCTCGATCATTGTGCCCCAAACATCCACAAATAAAGAAAATTGATGGTAATCTTTCGTATTTGACTTGGATAGTCAAATACTCACCTCCACGTATCTTGATCTTGAAGTTATCTCTTGGGGGTTTTGTTATGTCGAGTAAAACCCTCATCCTCAAAGATCTCCCTATGTCATAGCCATCTGAAGTGTCTACCTTGATAAACATACCAATCTTTCCCGCCAAGTGCCTTACGTTTTCATCATTGCCTCTTCCCTTAAACGGTAAATTGTAAAATCTTGTCCAGATCCGCAATGACTGCAACTGCCCTTCGTTAGGCTTTCTATCCTCATCCAATTCACTTAAGCATAAAACATGACGATCAAATTGCCAAGGCTGGCCTTCAATCACTCTCGATTTATCTCTCTAATGGAAAAACCGGAAGGAGAAGGTTTTATCATCCAGTTTACTCGCTTCCAAACCATGCTTTGGACTCCACAAGCCATTTATAGTTTCCATCAACGCCCTTGCATTAATATGTTTTTTCGTCCAAAATTTTCCAAGCAGCACAAGGGAAGCTTTTTCATCCTCTTCGTCAGCACTCTCCACATGCCATACAAAATCCCTTTCTTGTGAAGGAATTCTTCTCCCCTATTCTCCCCCTCATCCCTCGTCTATAAACCCTTCGCCTTTTCCCATACTTTCCTCTTCGCCTTGAGTATTTCCGTCAAAACTCCTTTGAGACTCCATAATTCCAAACAAAATTGCAAACAAGAATCGTAAAAACAAAAATTGAAAGAAAAAGATTGAATACAGGCTAAAACTTGTACACAAAACCTTGCTTGAAGAACAGAAAACTAACACTCGACTAGACGACAACCTCCCTAGAGAAAAACCCTAAGAGGACTTTTTTATTTTAATTATTATTGTTGGAATTTTTTTTACAGATTAAAGTTGTAAGGTTATTCAACTTCTCATGTTCTTTATTTCAGCAATGACAAGATTGACAACTGGAGCTTGCTTGTTGTTGTTGTTGTTGTGGCGGGTTATATTGCTGATTGTACTGCTGCTTCTGATAAGGTGGCTGAGAGTGAGGCACAAACTACTKTTGTCACTTTGAGGCTGCTGGAGCGGGGGAGGATTCAGCACATACATTAGTACTCTTATAAGACATATTCAAATGATTTCTCAACCCTTCATTGTAAGTGTTAAAGTACAAATTATTAGCTTGATACGTCTGAAATGCATTTACTTGACCCATCAAAGTTTGACACCCATGAGCTAGATGTCCCATCGCTATAATACTATCGCAATAGACCTCATTCGGCCATGACATAGCTGCAATAGAAACAGGCTGACTAGTTTGCAAAATTTGCATGCCATCCAGCTTTTAATTAATGGTTGAAATTTAAGCTGCCAATAGAGTTATTTGATCGATCTCATGCTTGTCACCTTTCTTGTGCACACCTCAAGAATTACCATATTGAGCATTGTGATTGGCCATCTCCCCAATCAAAGTCTAACCAGCATTGACTGCTTGATTCATGAACCTCCCATTTGTTGTTGAATCGAGAATGATACGAGATTCATTATTTAACCCATTATAGAAAGTTTACACCAAGAGCCACTTCTCTAACCCTATGATGAGAACACAATCGATGTAACTCCTTRTATCGCTCCCACTCCTCATATAAAGTCTCATCTCTATACTGCACAAAATTAGTAACTTGACTTCGCAACTGAGCAGTCTTCTCTGGAGGATAATACTTCTTATAGAAAGTAAGAGAAATAGCATCATATGTCGTGTGAGTATTAGGATTAAGGTTGTTCAACCACAATCGTGCTTTGTCCTTCGGTGAGAACGGGAATAACATGACATGAATCTGGTCTTGTTCAACTCCAACCTGCTTACTAGTACCACAATATTGGAGCACATTAGAGATATGCAAATTAGGATCCTCAATTGCATTCCCTCCAAACTGGTTGCGCTCGATCATGTTCAATAGCGCAGGCTTGAGCTCAAAATTGGTTGCCTCTATAGTAGGCATCCTTAGACCAGGTTGAGAGTAGTCTATAAGAGTGCGTTCTCGTCGTGCTGCCATTTCTTCAGAATCAGAATGGGCTACTTCAATTCGTTACTCACTGAATGTGACTCTTCTTCTTCTAAATTAGATTCGAACAAAGGATTCAAAAAATGTTGTGAGATTGAGGATTTAGAGAAATCCAATTGCCTGGCAAAGTTCTTTCGTTTATGATAAGTTTGCTCCACCTTAGGATCGTATGGAATCAAATCCCTAGTTCGGAAAGACCTTCGCATAAACAAAAGAAAATTTCATTGATCATAAGTGTTGTCTTGAAGAACAATGAATTTTTCTTCAAGACGAAAAACAAAAGAAAAATAGTATAGACCCTAACAATTAAATAAAAAAACAATGTCGCTTCCCCAGCAATGATGTCAAAATTTGACAGGCTTGTTACGTGCTAATAAAAGATAACCTAATAACACCAAATAATGTAGCTAATATATAARGGTCAAACCACGAAGAAGCAACAAGTTACGATTAATTGAATAAAAGCATCTAAATTAGTAAAGGGCCTTTGATTTATGCAATTAGCTAAGACTAACAAGAATAATGAATTAAGAGGATTAAACTATATGATAACTAAGTCTAAGGCTATGGTTAATTATAACAGTAATTAGCAATAATTGGGCATCAACAATTCATAACAAGGAACAATTGAAATAGGGTCAAAGTTCTCTTGAATCGAACTAACCATAAAACTACTCCTAATCATATCTCTCGACCTAGGATAGTCTCGTTGTACCTATTGACATAGATCTTGTGCTAAGTCTCAATCGCTTGATCTAGTGACTTGTGACTGATCAAATTAAGCAATTAAGTCCGGCCTTACGAAATTAATTAACATGAAGAACAATCTAATAGGAAATTGAATAATTTCCAAGTCAAGAATTGAATCAAACCCAAAGCATACTAATTAATTCGGTATAGATCCCCAATCGCCTTAGAAATTAAACTACTCACACATATTGAAATAAAATCTAAAAATAACAATTGGGGAAAACATGATTGAAAGCATAAATAAATCAAAAGCTATAATAAAAGAGATTAGAGATGAAATAATTACACAAATATGCAAGGAAATGAAGAATGAATGATTGATCTTATTGAATTGTAGAAATTGTATCAAAAGCTATCAATTTAGGGTTCTTGAGAGAATATGTAATTTTAATTTTAAACTAAAACTGATGGCAAAAGGTTAATTTACAAATTATGATTTCTCTTTAAATACCACTAATTTCCTAAGATAGATAAGCTGGAAATTTATAAATGTATCCTTGCATTAAAGCCAAAAAATAAGCCAAACGACAATCGGCCAAACACCGGGTCCAAATCGATCAGTATGGCCAATTGATCCTATCGATTTGGGATGAACCCATCGGTTTGGCCTATCTATCTCCTATTTCACTTCTTTCCACTCCAATCCAAGCTCCATGCTACTTCCTTAATGTTCAGTATTGCTTTCAAACGTCCAAGGATCGATCCAAAAACCATGAGAAGAACCCAAAACTAATCAAAACACTAAACAAATGATATTAGTAGCAAAGAGGGTCTTGAGAAGGCAAAAACCATGCAAATTAACAAGTGAATGAGGGAACAAACTGTACATCAAATCAGCACATTAGTATTTAAGACTCGTCTTATTACAAGCGCATTGGCGGAAACAATACACTAAGTTGGGTCTCAAAGATGCGGACAAATTTAAAAACTTCAAAAACAAACTTCAATAAAAGTTATTAATTCAATCCAGGGAGCAACATCTCCCAATAACTTAAACAATTCAAACGGCTAAAACCAAATTACGAAATATAAAAAGGGGGGCAGTCCTAAAGTTTCTCAATAGCCTCTTTCCCCAGCAGCTCCAAAACAGATCATTCCTCACCTACATCATCTAAAAATCACAAAAATTTGCCACTTAGTCGCCAGTAACTAGACCATACTTAACACACATGTTCAAACTTAAACAAAGAATTTACGAAAGGGTTAAATAAAAGGAATTCAATTCATAGACCACAAAGCTTCGAAAATATTATAGTCAAAACAAAATTAAACCAAGTCAATTAAAAACCAAATAAATCCATAATAAGTTAAACCTGTGAAAATTAAACAAGTTACTTAGATTTTCAAGTTGTAATTGGAACAGATGCAGTGAACAAATTCGCGGCTCACTAAGTCTAGATATAGTCAGGGCGAACCTCGAGTCAACCACAATGATAACCCTGTCTAAGAATGGCCAATCTCGGTCATTTTCCAAAGATCCAGCATAATGAGAACGACAACTAAATCCAAAACCAATCTACTATAGATGTGTTGTCCAATCGAAGGAACCACTATGGACTTACCCAACGATTTCCAATTATCAACGAAACAAAACCATCAAGGATCAATTCCAGAAACCAAATCCAAAACAAAACCAAATCAAATCCAATGTTCTCAAGGTACCACTATGGACTTACCCTTAAGAACCCAAAGGCCACAATGACAATTTCCAAAATAAGTTCCACAATTTCGTGAAGTAGATTAAAACCAAATTAAGGTCAAAATCAAATTCAAAAGCCAAGGTCAAAATCAAGTTTCAAAGATCAAAGTTCACCATTCAAACCTTTGGCAAAACAATTGAGMAAGTAATTTAAATCAAAATGCACATAGGAAAAAAAATAAATTCTTTCTTAATCCATGTAAATAAGCATGAGACCAAAATAGTAAATTAGCACAAAAAAAWTAGTTTAAAACCCACAAGACAACAACTAAAAATTACATTGTTAAAGGAACCTAGTTTAAACCATTATTAACCATTAATTCACCAAAATTAAGCCAAAACTCATCAATAAAATTAATAAATAAATAATTATAAAATATGTACTGTTCTAATTCATTTAAAACTTTTTTAAACATTTAGAGTAAATTATTTTACCAATTTTCTAACAATTTAATAAATTGAATAACCCAACCGAAATTAATTCTAAAATTACCAAATAACTCAAAAATTATTATTGAACTTAGAATAATGTTAAATGTCAGTTCTAAACCCTAAATCAACTATTTCGTGGCTGTTTAAAAACATAAACCAAAAAAAGAAGATTCAAAGTCCAAAACCGATTAAATAGATTAGTAATTAGGAAATTCCAAAAGACTTATTTAATTAACCAAATTAATTTGGACCATTACAAAACAGATTAAAACACATTTTAGTACGAAAAATAATAGGGAATATTTATTTTAGATCAATAAAATAATTTCGGAATTAAAAATTGTTTAAAACCGATTAAATAGATAAATTGTTAGAAATTCCTTTTTAATTAATTAAATTAACCAAAAATTACAAAAAAAATATTTTGGACCAATCCCTACTGTTTTTAACCCATTTTAGAGCTAGAAAAACGTTAAGAAAAATTCTAATTATTTAATTTCAGAATTAATAAAAGTGCGGAAAAACAATTTAAAACAATTGGGAAAAAAATTTATTTGCAGCATAAAATTAATTACCCATAAAAATAAAATCATACCAATAATTTAAGGGATCAATTAGGGACTAAAGAAAATTATTTATACAGTAAAGAAATCACGAAAATCTGCAGAATAAATTTTACAAGTAACACCCAAAAATCAGGAAAAACTGGAATTTTAGAAAATTGAAAATAATTCTTGCAAGTCACGAAAATTATAACTAAATATTTCTAAATTAATTCTAAATCATAACAAGTCATGGAAAATTATTTTAATAAAAATACTTCCACGAAAATAAATTAAAATATAATTTATCAACATAATACCGATAAAACATCAATTCCAATTTTATTAATCCTAACATGAAATATATGTTTAAATAAGAACAAAGTGAAGGAAAAAATCTAGTTACCTTGAATTAGGAGAAAATAAAACCTTCAAAAGAAAGAAAAGGAAAATCCTTCAAGAAAAATTGCAAGAATTGCAAAATACACCCTTGAATCAAACTTGAATAAAACCTTCAAAAATCACCCAAGCAATTTTTTTCTTTTTTTTTTTTTGAAAGGGGGGCACGACTGGTATGGAGAGGAAGGTGAGGGAGTTGTGTTTGCTAATTTTGCTTTGAGAGAGAGAAATAATGATTTTTCTTAGATGATGCAGGTGAGGAGTGATATGTTTTGGAGCTGCTGGGGAAAGACGCTATTGAGAGACCTTAGCACTACCCCCTATTATATTTCGTAATTTGGTTTTAGCCGTTTGAATTGTTTAAGTTGTTGGGAGATGTTGCTCCGTGGATTGAATTGTAATAACTTTTATTTTAGTTTGTTTTTGAAGTTTTTAAATTTTTCACATCTTTGAGACCAAACTTAGTGTATTGTTTCTGCCAATGCGCTTGTAATAAGACGGTTCGTTACAATTGGTATCAGAGCTAAACGGTTCTGAGGCTTGCTTGAACGAGTTAGTTGGAACCTGAGCAATGGACTTGACCTTAGTGTGAGGATAACTTGGGTAGTAAGAAATTGGGATTGCTTTTAGAAAAGCAATTGTGAGTRTAAGTTTATTTATATGTAAACTCTATCCCTGCTTATGTTTTATTTGATATCGGTGCTACTGTTTCTTTCGTCTCTTCTTCCTTTATTGAAAAGGCCAAGTTGCCCCCTTCCGTGTCTGTTAAATCTTTGATCTCCCTTCCTAATGGGAAGAAAATTTCTTGTAATCATGCTTTCCGAAATGTTCCTGTTGTCAGTGATGAAGTGGTGATGACCACAAATCTCAAAGAGTTCCCTATGGATGAGTTCGATGTAACCTTCGGCATGGACTGTTTGAAGGATCATCGTGCTGTCTTCTATTGTAGGGATGAGAAAGTGGTGTTGAGAAACTAAAAAGGGAAGCGAGTTTCTTATTCTAACATCAAGCCAAAGCCTGGTGTGAAGATCGTCTCTGCTATGAAGATGTTGAAAATGAGATTGAAAGGGAGCAAAGTGTTTTTATGTAAAGTAACTAAAGTCAACGGAGGTGTTAAGCTCGAAGACATCCCTGTTATCAGAGACTACCCTGATGTGTTTCCCGAAGAACTGCCGAGAATCCCTCCCGAAAGAGATGTGGAATTTGGGATTGAATTAATTCTAGGTACTGCTTCTATTTCCAAAGCCCCTTTCCGAATGGCACCCTCTGAAATGCAAGAGTTGAAGACTCAGTTGCAAGAGCTTTTTGAAAAAGGCTTCATAAGGCCTAGTGTTTCTCCATGGGGTGCTCCAGTTTTTTTCGTGAAGATATGGGCATTTCGAATTTGTAGTCATGCCTTTTGGTCTTACGAATGCCCCTACTGTGTTCATGGATCAGATGAATAGGTCCATCCATAAGTTGTTGGACGAGTGTGTAGTTGTCTTCATCGACGACATCTTGGTTTTCTCGAAGTATGAAGAAGAGCATGCTAAACATCTAGGAATGGTGTTAGACATCCTCAAGAAGCAGAAATGGTTTGCAAAGTTCTTAAAGTGTGAATTCTGGCTTAAGGAAGTGGCATTTCTAGGCCATGTTATCAACAAGGAAGGAGTGAAGGTTGATCCAGCAAAGATCAAGGTCGTTCTTGAGTGGACAAGTCCCTCTAATGTATTTGAAGTTCGAAGCTTCCTTGGTCTTGCCGATTATTATCGGAGGTTTGTGCATAACTTCTCTATTATTGCCCAACCTCTAACAAGTTTAATGAAGAAGGACTACAAGTTCTRATGGTCCGAGGATTGTGAAAAGGCCTTCCAGTTTCTGAAAGAGAAGCTCATAACTGCTCCTGTCCTAGCCTTGCCAACAGATGGAGAAGAGTATGAGGTGTTCAGTGATTCCTCGAAGAATGGTCTAGGTTGCGTGCTAATGCAACTAGGTAAGGTTTTTGCCTATGCTTCAAGGCAATTGAAGGTTCATGAGAGGAACTATCCAACGCATGATCTTGAGTTCGCTGCGGTGGTGTTTGCCTTAAAAATTTGGCGACATTATTTATATGGTGTGCCATGCAAGTTATACACCGATCATAAAAGCCTCAAGTACATTTTCACTCAGACAAATTGAATATGCGTTAGAGGCGCTGGCTCGAGCTTATCAAGGACTATGATTTTACCTTGGAATACAAGGAGGGAAAAGCTAATAAGGTTGCTGATGCCTTGAGTCGGAAGCCGGGTCACTTGCTGAACTTTATGAGGGTTATCTCAAAGGACTTATGTGAGGAGTTCCGCAAGATGGAAATTGATGAAGTGGTCTCCTTAGGTGGGGTTAAGGCTAGTCTAAGTGCTATGAATTCTGAGCTCGATCTTTATATTGAGTTAAGGAAAAAGCAACAGAATGATCCTAACCTCCAGAAAATTGGAGCTGCTAAAGCTCAAGGCCGAGCCGAGAATTTCACTATTTTTAAGAATGGGACTATGAGGTTCAAAGGACGATGGTGTGTGTCTAATGATCCGTTTTTGAAGAATGCGATCATGAAGGAAGCTCATAACACTCCTTATTAAGTGCATCTCGGAGGCTCGAAGATGTACAAAGATCTCAAGTTGAGCTTTTGGTGGCCTGGTATGAAGAAGGACGTTGCTGASTTTGTTGCCAAATGTTTGGTGTGTCAGAAGGTGAAGATTGAGCATCAAAGGTCGGGTGGTTTGTTGCAACCACTTCCTATTCCAGCATGGAAGTTTGACTCTATTTCCATGGACTTTATGATGGGATTTCCTAATGTTGTTGGTGGCTTGAATGTGGTGTGGGTGATAGTTGATCGCTTGACCAAAGTTGCTAGATTTATTCCTATGAAAAAGACTTGGTCAACGAAGCAAATGGCAGAGGCCTATTCGAATAAGATCATAAGGTTGCATGGTGTGCCTAGGGAAATTGTGTCTGATCGAGATCCCAGGTTCTTATCTCATTTTTGGTCCTCATTGCAAAAGGCTTTTGGTACAAGTTGAAGCTAAGTACTGCTTTTCATGCCGCAACTGATGGCAAAACGGAAAGAACAATTCAGACTTTGGAAGACATGCTTCGTGCTTGTGCCCTAGAATTTTAAGGCTCATGGGTGAAGTCCTTAAGTTTGGTAGAGTTCTCTTATAACAACAGCTACCATTCAAGTATCCAGATGGCTCCCTATGAAGCTCTTTATGGCAGGACATGTCGTAGTCCTACTTTTTGGAGCGACATAAGTGATACGTTGATATTGGGGCCCGAGCTTATCCAAGCTACAATAGAGAAGGTCAAGGTTATTCAAGCGAAGATGAAAGCTGCCCAGGATTGACAGAAGTCGTATGCTGATTTGGGTAGGAGACCTATTACTTATGATGTCGGGAATAAGGTGCTTTTGAAGGTGTCACCAATGAAGGGTGTGTCGAGGTTTGGTGTGAAGGGCATGCTCAGCCCTAAGTATGTGGGTCCTTATGAGATTCTTGAGAGGGTTGGTAAAGTGGCTTATAGGTTGGCCTTGTCGGTCGAGCTATCTAAGGTTCATAATGTGTTCCATGTCTCCCAGTTACAGAGTTACCGGAGCGATCCTTCGCATGTTATAACCGTGGAATCTGTGGAGATCGAACCTAATTTTACTTTTGAGGAGAAGCCAGCCAAAATTCTGGATCATCAGGTGCGTGCCCTGAGGAGAAAGGAAGTGCCTTTGGTGAAGGTGATGTGGCGTAGCCAGAAGTATGAAGAAGCCACATGGGAAACTGAGGAGTCTATACGACAGAAGTTTCCCGAGTTGTTTGTAGTCGTSTAATCGTAATGATGCCTTTTGTACTCATTCGTGTTTTCTTACCTTTCTCTTTGTAAGTTTCGAAGACGAAACTTTTTGTAAGTGGGTAGGATTGTAATACCCCGAATTTTCTCCATGGCATAATTTTATTTTTTTGTCACCTTTCTAGTAATTCCTCTCTAAGTACGGTTTGGATGTGTGTGTTGATCTGACGGGTTCTTCTCCTTTGACGCAATCTGGGTTGTCTGACTTCGTTCCTGGTCGTATGGTGGCGGTAGCAGCTCAACGGAAGCGGGAGAAGTATTTGGCGCGTTGTAGGACAATTAGATATGGTTTCCTTCCTTTTTCCTTCTCTTCTTTGGGGGAATCTAGATAAGGGCGCTGTTGCGCTTCTGAAACGGATCCAGACGTTCTCCAGGACCACAGGACATTGGGGACGTGCAGCTGCACATCTTTAGTCGGATAGCTTCTCTATTGCTAGAGGAGTGGGGGCCAGATTGTATCTCGGCTCCCTCCAACTTTTTGTAGATCAATTGTCTTTTTTGTTGCTTGTAACGCTACCACGTTTTGGTGTTTTATTATAATATAATAATAATAATAAAGATAATAATATAATAATAATAATAATAATAATTAATAATAATAATAATAATAATATAATAATAATATATAATAATAATAAGAATAAGAAAATAAAATAATAAGAATAATAATAATAATATAATAATAATAAATAATAATAATAAATTGTTGTTGTTGTTGTTGCTCACAAAGTTGCTGCACCTGCACAAAGGAGAATAATCCTATTGGATTATCTCCCCTCCGATGCATAAGTAAGTATGGAGTTAGGGAAATAAAAGTGCCAAGCTAGAGAGAGAAGTAGTGAGAGATGCTCTCAAGTAGTTGGAAATTATGCAATAAATGCTATGAAAATTGTTGTGTGTGTTTTCCTTGGTTTTTCGGGGTATTTATAGGCAATCCCTCAAAAACCAAGGCATCCCTTGGATGGGTGACACTTGTCATCCATTCATGCTTCCGAGCGTTCCTTACTACCATTTCAGTGTAGAAATGTCGGTTCTCCATCCCGTTTCAGTCCGGATTGATTTAATCTATAGCATTTGCCACGTGGATCATTTCGACCCAATATTTGAAGGACACGTGGACAAGGATTTTCCATGCCACATCAATTACTATTAATTTTCATTATCTTTTATTATTTATTTTTACTGATAATTTGTTTATTTTAAGTGTTATGTGTTATGTGGCTTAAGTTATATGGTTGGGCCGACTTAATGTAACTTTAGTTGTGATAGTTTAATTAGTGTCTTTGTTTTTAAACTAATTTATGTTGTTTTCTTTAAGTGATCTTTTTTATGTTAAAAATTTATTTAAGCTCATGTTTTTATGCAAAACCATCCACTTTACCACTTTAAAATTTTCCAAACAAAACCCCTTCTTTCCCTCTCCCTTGGCCGGCCAAATGGGGCTTTTGGCATGCTTTGAGTTGTTATTTTTGTAGTAAACACAACCTTTAAAATGACTTAATCAATAAAACTTAAACTCATCATTTTCTCCTATCAATGAAATTTGCAAAAACTTCTTTTTCTTCCTCTCTCAAACCAGCCGAGTTTCCCTAATAAAAAAATTTTTTGTTTGGGTGATTTTGATCGAGTTTGTTCAAGCTTGGCGCAAACGGTTTTCTTTTGCAAATTCTTGGAGGGTTTTCTTCAAGGATTTTCCTTTTCTTTCTTTTGAAGGTTTTATTTTCTCCTAATTCAAGGTAACTAGATTTTTCCTTCACTTTGTTCTTACTAGTTTTATATGCACGCTATGCGTGCAGTCATGTCTATTATGTTCTTCTCCCTTCATTTTTTTAGTTGTTCTAGTTTTCATTTTGGAATGTTTTCAAATAGTTGTTCCAAGTCAATCTAAAAATAACGTTTTTACTTTTTATCTATTTTATTTACTCTAAGGGTCCGTTTACATTAACTGAAATCAACTGAACTGGATTGAACTGAATGGAACTGAATTGAACTGAACTGAATTGAATGGAGATGAACTGAACTGAACTGAACTGAATTGAATATTTTATGAGAGAGAGAAATTGGGTTAAGAATTAAACTGAACTGAACTGAATGGAGCTGAACTGAACTGAATGAAGTTGAGCTGAACTGAACTGAAAATAAGCTAATGTAAACAGGCCCTAACATTAATAAGTTACTCTTTTCTAAAGCCAACCTTCATTATTTTACCCAATCTATTTATCCAAAATTACATTTTCTCAAAAATCTTCATTTACACATTTACTCTTTTACCTAACTTACTCAACTATTTTATCTAAGTTACTCAGTATTCAAGTAGTTTGAGTAGACAACAATAATATAACTATTCCGTAAGAAAATAATATGTACTCCGTAACTACAGTTAATAATTATTTTCACAGTAGTTGCACTTCATAATCACACTATTGTTGTCAAGCCTTGTTAAGTCTCTCGCATAGCGATGTGTTGATCATACTCATCAACTTCAATTACTTAATTTACTTTGTGTATATATATAGTCAACGTAGTAAAATTAGTGTGCTTTGAAGTCTCATAAAACATTCATGACTTTACTAAATGATCTTTCTCCAAATACGTTAAAATTGTAATTTGAAAGTGTAATTTGAAAAATAAATTGAAAATGCTTACCTTGTACGGAGTACAAAGAACAAACGAAGAAAATGTTGATGCTTTGGAATTTTTTCTGTTTAAGGCCCCAATATTTTTTTAAAAAAAAATTATATTAACTGATATTTCTAAATATATTTTGAGTATGTTTATTGATACATTATGTAATGTTCTGACGTTATCTAAGACATAATATACAGAGTAATGTTTATAGTTTTACATTATATACATTTAAAACTTATGACAATTTCTTATCTTAATCTTTTCTTTAAATAATAATTTGTCTTGTTTGTGAATTTTCCTAAATAAAAATTGCCTTTTATAATTGCATTAGATTAGAATTTGAAAATTTAATTGATTTTGCTTTGAACATGGCTTGAATATTGTCTTGAAGGTAGCTTAGTTTACTTTCCTTTTTTTCCCGTAAATTGCATTGCATTGGTGAATTTGAATTTTATATTGCCTTAATTTGCTCTTCAATAAGTCACACTTTTAAGTATTTTTTTCTTTTTTAAAATCCATTTATTGTTAAGTGTAAGATAGTATTTTCATAGGGGGGACACCATGGCTCCCCCTTGGCTTATATAATAGAGATTTAAAGATAGAATTCATGTTAGGATTAATAAAATTGAAATTGTTGTTTTATCGGTTTTATGTTGATAAATTATGTTTAATATATTTTCGTGCAAGTATTTTTGTTATAATAATTTTTCGATGACTTGTTATGATTTAGAATTAATTTAGAAATATTTAGTTATAATTTTCGTGACTTGCAAGAATTATTTACAATTTTCTGAAATTCCAATTTTCTGAAATTCCAGTTTTTTTTTTCTTCTGTTTTTTGGGTGTTACTTGTAAAATATATTCTTCATATTTTCGTGATTCTTTTATTGTATAAATAATTTTATTTAGTCGCTAATTGATCCCTTAAATTATTGGTATAATTGTATTTTTATGTGTAATTAAGTTTATGCCTCAAATAAATTGTTTTCTCAATTGTCTTAAACTGTTTTTCTGCACTTTTATTAATTCTGAAATTAAATCATTAGAATTTTTCTTCACGTGTTTCTGGCTCTAAAATGGGTTAAAAATAGTAGGGATTGGTACAAAATATTTTTTGTAATTTTTGGTTAATTTTATTAAAAGGGAATTTCTAACAATTTATTCATTTAATCAGTTTTTAACAATTTATAATTCTGAAATTATTTTATTGATTTAAAATAAATATTCCCTATTATTTTCAATACTAAAATGTGTTTTAATCCTTTTTGTAATGGTCTAAATTAATTTGGTTAATTAAATAAGTCTTATGGAATTTCTTAATAACTAATCTATTTAATCGGTTTTGGACTTTTAATCTTCTTTTTTTGGTTTCTGTTTTTAAACAGCCACGAAATAGTTGATTTAGGGTTTAGAACTGACTTTTAACATTCTTCTAAGTTTAAAAATTATTTTTTAGTTATTTGGTAATTTTAGAATTAATTTCAATTGGGTTATTCAATTTATTAAATTATTAGCAAAACGGTTAAATAATTTTCTTTAAGTGTTTATAACTGTCGTAAATAATATATAACAGTATCTATTTTGTATTTATTTATATTTTAATTTTATTGATGAGTTTTGGCTTAAGTTTGATGAATTAATGGTTAATAATGCTTTAAACTAGGTTCCTTTAACAATGTAACTTTTAGTTGTTGTCTTGTGGCTTTTAAACTAATTAATATTTTTGTATTAACTTACTACTTTAGTCTCATGCTTAATTGCACGGATTATGAAATAATTATTTTATTTGCTATGTGTATTTTGATTTAAATTACTTTCTCAATTGTTTTGCCAAAGGTTTGAATGGTGAACTTTGATCTTTAAAACTTGATTTTGACCTTAATTTTGTTTTAATCTACTTCACGAGATTTTGAAACTCATATTGGAAATGGTCATTGTGGCCTTTGGGTTCTTAAGGGTAAGTCCATAGTGGTACCTTGAGAACATTGGATTTGATTTGGCTTTGTTTTGGATTTGGTTTTTGGAATTGATCCTTRATGGTTTTGTTTTGTTGATAATTGGAAATCGTTGTCTAAGTTCATAGTGGTTCCTTCAATTGGACAACACATCTATAGTAGATTGGTTTTGGATTTAGTTGTCGTTCTCATTATGCTGGATCTTCGGAAAATGAGAGAGTTTGGCCATTCTTAGACAAGGTTATCATTGTGGTTGACCCGAGGTTTGCCTGACTATATCTAGGCTTAGTGAGCCGCGAATTTTTTCACCGCGTCTGTTCCAATTACAACTTGAAAATTTATGTAACTTGTTTAATTTTCACTGGTTTAACTTGTTATGGATTTGTTTGGTTTTTAATTGACTTGGTTTAATTTTGTTTTGACTATAATATTTTGGAAGCTTTGTGGTCTATGAATTGAATTCGTTTTATTTAACCCTTTCGTTGATTCTTTGTTTCAATTTGAACATGTGTGTTAAGGATGGTCTAGTTACTGGCCACTAAGTGGCAAATTTTTATGGTTTTAGATGATGCAGGTGAGGAGTGATATGTTTTGGAGCTGCTGGGGATAAAGGCTATTGAGAGACTTTAGGACTACCCCCTTTTATATTTCGTAATTTGGTTCTAGCCGTTTGAATTGTTTAAGTTGTTGGGAGATGTTGCTCCGTGGATTGAATTGTAATAACTTTTATTTAAGTTTGTTTTTGAAGTTTTTAAATTTTTCGCATCTTTGAGACCCAAATTAGTGTATTGTTTCCGCCAATGCGCTTGTAATAAGACGGGTCGTTACAATGCCAACGTATTTTATTGGATTTTCTATATGGTAGCCATCAATTTATACGAATTCTATTTGGTAGCCTTGTAATTTTTTTTTTAATTATAAGTTATAGCCACCAATTTACATGAGTAATAAAACATATCCATTTTACTCTAATTCTCCCTAAAAACTAGTTGAATTTACTAATCTACCCTTATTAAAAAAAATAAAACAAATATGTAATCTATTTTAGATCCCTCTCTCTCTCTCTCTCTCTCTCTCTCTCTCTCTCTCTCTCTCTATCTCTATCACTTCAAACCGCTCTCCCTTGCCAGCTCATCCTCCCTCGCCCTGCCACCCTTGCAAATGTTATACAAACCACCACCAACACCAACACCACCTCTAGCAACCCTACGAACCACGACGCAACAGCCATACGAAGCACTTTTGCACAACGTAGTCCCCACCTTCGAACGTACATGGTTTAATTCGTGCGCATAATCCACGATGCAACCCCCTTCTCCCAAACACATCCATGCCACTATCGCTACTTGCAGACCCATCACCGTCGCCTCCATCAGACTCACAAAAATTGGGGATTGGGGTTTTGAAATTGGGGGATTTGGAGTTTGAAATCGGGGAATTAGGGTTTTGATGGTGTCAATTTGGTTTGAGATATTTGTGTTGGTGGATGGGATGGTAGTGGCGGTCTAGGTGTGTGGTGGTGGCTGATGGTTGTGCGGGGTGGTGCACCGTTGAATTGTTGTTCGTTGTTCTTGCCTTTTTTGTCGTTGTTGTTGGTTGTGGTAAGGTGGTTCATGAGAGGGTTTCGTTGCGTGATGATGGCTGATGCAATGTGGGGGTGTAGTTTGAATCTGGGTAGATGGTGATGGTGTGGTTCGAATCTGGACAGGTGGTGGTGGTAAGGGGAGTGTGGTGGCAGGGGAGGGTGGTGGCAAGGGAGTTTGAAAAGAGAGATTATGGTTGTTAATTGTTAATTAGGTTAAATAATTATAGTCAAAATTTGTTTTAATTTTTTTTTGTTTTTAATAGGGGTATATTAGTAAATTCAACTAGTTTTTAGGGAAAAATTAGAGTAAATTGGTTATGTTTAGTTACTCATGTGAAATTAGTGGCTATAACTAAGAATTAAAAAAACACAAGGTAACCAAATAGAATTTGTAAAAATTGATAACTACCATATAGAAAAACCTTATTTTATTTGTGCAAATTCAATCTTACTATAACTAACATGATATGATAAATGAAAATTGGGGCGTGTATTCCTTTTATGTAAAACTTATGACTTGYTGCATATCTTATTATAGAGGCTTTAGTTTTTTAATCCACTAATGCTAAGAAGCCACGAGTTCGAATCATAGGGTAGCAATGAAATACAAAACTACATTATTAGTTCACTTAATAACTACCCATGCGATACCAAATAATTTATTTGTTTTGATCTTATAAAATTTGTATTTTGGACCAAACGATCATTTGATACATAAATAAATATTGAAAATTAAATTTGCAATAATTAAAATACAAATTATTTTCGTTCAACAAATTATTTGATCAAATATAAAAATATCAATGCTTGTAATCCAACCTCAAGTAATGAATTATTGAAAGAAATAAAAATGAAAAATATCATCTAAATTGACACAAATAAAAATTAATTAATGTAATGTAAAAAATAAATAAGTATATTACAACATCTGTCTCTTATACACATCTAGATGTGTATTATATATTAGTTCAAAATCGCTCAATTCAAAATTTGTATTTATGACAAACATTATAATTATAAATTAACATTAGATTTTAGAGAATAAAGATTAATGAGATTATAGTCAATTTAATAGGATATAGTTTTTCTGAATGCTCTTACCAATGTTATAGTGAAGAAAAAGTCATAAGGTTATAAATGCTTTTTTAAGTGGAAAACCACTATCTTTCACCCTCTTTCCCATTTATAATAGAAATTACATGAAAATTCGGTCTAATAATGGAGACACAATTGACGATGTTAGAATAATACACAAAATATTAAGAACTCTCACAAAAAAAAATAAAAAAAAATCACATAGTGGCTGCCATATAAGAGTCTAATAAAGATTTAAGTTCACTCACCATGACAGAGCTAATGGGTACTCAATTAGCTCATGCAGAAAGAATGCGTAGATTTGATGATCAACCACTTGAACATGCTTTCCAAGCTAAATTAAAATATTCTACTAATAGTGAAAATAAAAATGGTCATAGAAGAGATTTCCAATCAAAAAGAGGAAACATTAAGAACTGTGGTAGGGGGAGAGGAAATTACAAAAATCAAGGGAGCCAAAATAATAATCAAAACTACATTTATTGCATATTATGCAAGAAAAATGACCATAACACAAGAGATTATTGGTACAAATGCAAAAGATGTACACGGCACTTTCACTTTGAAAAAGATTACTAATTTCGACAAAAAGAAGAGGTTAATTTCACTGAAAGTGATAACTCTAATGATCAATTGTTTTATACATGATTAAATGCTCAACAAGGGCAAAATGATACTTGGTACATAGATAGTGGGTGTTCTAACCACATGACCGGAAATAAAATTCATTTGTTAATCTTGATGAAAATGTAAAATCACAAATAACACTTGGTGATGGGAGTAACCAAGAAGTTGCCGGAAAAGGAACAATTGTTGTTAAAACAACAAATGACTCCTTTAAATTCATCCCCAATGTCCTTTATGTACCCGGGCTTGCTCAAAATTTGTTTAGTATGAGCCAATTAGTCCAAAAGGGCTACATGGTAAAATTTGATAATAACCAATGCCACATATATGATAAGAAAAGGGGCAATTAATCACTACTACTAAAATGATTCCTAATAAAATTTTCCCACTTAAAATGCAATTGGAGTCCAATATAGTCGTAAGTTCTATTATGAATGAAACTACCTTGTGACGTTTAATATTCGGACATTTAAATTTTGAACGTTTAAAATTGTTAAAAAATAGAGAAATGGTGATTAGTCTACCACCAATCACAAGTGAAAAGAAAGTTTGTGAGGGTTGTATTTATGGGAAAATGCAAAAATCACCTTTTCTAGCCTCATCTTGGCGGGCTAGAGTTCCTCTAGAACTTGTCCATGCAGATATATGGGGCCCTGCTAAGTTTCTGTCTCTTGACGGAAAAAGATATTTTTCACGCATGATGTGGGGTATATTTCTTGGAGAAAAAAATCATAAGCATTACCCCGCTTCAGGCAATTCAAAGCCCTCACATAAAAACAAAGTGTGCATTCAATAAAGTTTCTACGTACCGATCGTGGGTGAGAATTCACAAGTAATGAATTCAACAAGTTTTGCAAAGAGCAAGGCATAAAAAAAGGAGCTCATAGTCAGACGCATACCACAACAAAATGGTGTCGCGGAGAGGAGAAATCAAATAATTGCAAAGATGGACCGCAGCATGATGCAAGGAAAAAATCTGCCAAAATATTTTTGGGCAAAAGTTGTCCACACATCTATTTACATCCTTAACAAATCTTCCACGAAAGCATTACGAAGCATGACACCCTATGAAACTTGGCACAAAAGGAAACCAAGGGTCGAGCATCTCAAAGTCTTCAGGACTTCGGGTGCATTGCATATCCCCACATCCCAAAGGAGAATCGAGACAAGCAAGATGGAAAACGAGAAAAATGTATCTACATTGGATAAAGTGCCGAGTCTAAAGGATATCGTCTCTATTAGCCCGAATCTAAGAAGTTGATTATCTCAAGAGATGTCATATTCGACAAAAAAAAAACACAATGGGAATGGAATGAGAACGATCCAGAAGTTCCAAAAGTACTCATTCCACCACCAAGGCCAGATCAAGGTGAAGGCCCAAGTCAATCATCAAGCAATCCAAGATCACCATCAAGGAGCCCAACATCACCTTCAAGCTCAAGTCCCACAAAGAATCAAGTCCAAGATAAGAAGTTCGACGATTGCATTGCGATCGACGCCCCCCAGGTTACTTAGAAGACTATCTATGCAATCACGCAATGATGACACTATTCGTAGGATAACCACAAAACTTTCAAGAAGCTGCTCAAAAAGACAAATGGATCGATGCCATGAACGAGGAGATCAACACATGGGAGCTCGTGGAAAAGCCACAAGATAAGGAAGTGGTAGGCCTCAAATGGGTCTATAAGACAAAGTTCAATGAAGATATCTCCATCCAAAAGCACATGGCACGACTTGTAATAAAAGGCTTCTCACAACAACTAGGAATCGACTTCAACGAGACTTATGCTCCAGTTGTCCGCATGGAGACAATCAGATCAGTTCTTGCCCTTGCTGCACAATTAAAGTTATTAGTTTATCAATTAGATGTCAAGTCAACATTTCTCAAAGAGGAGCTAGAAGAAGAGGCGTATGTTTAACAACCTCAAGGATATGTAATCGAAGGCAAGGAAGATAAAGTGTATCGCCATTGAAAAGCTCTTTATGGGCTTAAGCAGGCTCCTCGGGCATGGAATAGCAAAATCGATGGATATCTTATCCATAAAGGCTTTACAAAAGTCCCAAGTGAGCCATCACTCTACATCAAGACCCAAGGGCCAAATTTTCTCATCTTATGCCTATATGTAGATGACCTAATCTACACAAGCACCGATCCGAAGATGATAGAAGAATTTAAGAAGACAATGATGTCAGAATATGAGATGACAGATCTCGGGGCTATGAAGTACTTCCTTGGCATGCAAGTCAAACAAAGTCCAGGTAAAATATTTCTCTCACAAGAAAAATATGCCGAAGATATGTTCAAAAAATTCAACATGAGCGATTGTAAGCCAATGGCTACACCAATGGCTACAAGTGAGAAGCTCTTGAAATATGATGGCAAAGAAAAGGTAGATGCATCACTCTATAGAAGTTTGGTCGAATCTGTCATATATCTCATAAATATAAGGCCCAACATCATTCATGCGGTGAGCATCATTTCAAGGTTCATGAGTGATCCAAGCTAAGATCACTTAGTAGCAGTCAAAAGGATACTAAGGTACATCAAAGGAACAAAGAGTTATGGAATAATGTACGAGTCCGAGAATGACTACAAGCTTACAGGCTACACTGACAGCGATTGGGCTGGAAGCATCGAGGATCGAAGAAGTACAAGTGGATAAGTGTTCCAGCTAGGATCCAAGTCTATCTCATGGTCATCAAAGAATCAAGCAACAGTGGCTCTATCATCATCTAAAGCAGAGTACATAGCCGCAACAAGCGCATCATATGAAGCGGCATGGTTTAGGAGAATCCTAAAAGATTTACAACAAGATATAAAAGATCCTAATACCATCTATTGTGACAAAATGTCAGCCATAGAAATGACAAAGAATTCGGTCTTCCATAGTCGTATAAAGCATATCGACATACGACACCACTTCATTCGAGAATTGGTCGAGAAACAAGAGATCGAGCTATAATTCTGTAAGACGGGCGAGCAACTCACAAATTTATTTAGCAAGGCACCTCCAACGAAATGTTCATCCAATTTAGAAGACAACTTGGAGTCCAAGATATTTCAGATTAAGGGTGAAGTGTTAAAATTAAAAGTAATCTAGAAAAATCTAGGATTATTTTGTAATACAAAATATCTAAGTATACTATAGAAAAATCTAAAAAGTCATGTATCTAGAATTATCTTAAGGAAAATCTAAGTAGAAAAAATCCTAGAAATATCTAGACAATGATATAAGACTTAGAAGCCTAGAATAAATAGAAAGGAAAAAAAAAAGAAAGTCGGCGAAGGAAGAAAACAACAGAATATTGTAAGTACAAGTATGTAAGCATGCATGTGTGTAATACTGTAATCCATTCAAGTCATCAATACAAAAAAAAAATTATTAAAATCTCGATTCGACCCAACCATTCTACAATTTTACGATCCAAATATAAATTTTCAATTCGATCCGATCCTATGGTTGAATCTTGATTTTGTAGCTTCGCACGACCCTACTTTGATTTAAACTAAAATTAGTAGAATCTTAATACGATCCTACGATTCAACAACCCGATTGATTGATAAGTATTATAGTAAAATTATACACTTTGAAATTTTTGTCAATAGTTTCATCAATTATAATTTCAAATTGATCAAAATTAGAATCTTAATCATAACAGATTTCCATTAACCATATTAACGACTATATTTTGATTTTATTTATACACTTGAAATTATACTTACCTTTTGTCCTTATGCAAGGAAAACCATTTATTTTAGTTATTTGTCTATTAAAATGATTATTTTGTTATTATATCTCAGCATTGTTGTTGAGTTTTGGTCATTTGTACAATCTGATTTTATCGATCCGATCCCATAACAACAGTTATGGTTTACACGTACTACATAAAAAGATTTTTTGGGAAGGTGCAAAAAACAAAGCCGTGAGGGCTTACATACACCCTTGTGTGTGTTTGTGTGAGCATGGTTTGGCAGCCCTACAATTATTATTATTCCCCAACTATGACATATTATTTATGTTTTTGAAATAAAGTTAGAAATATTACAACCCTCTTGCATGAACTTTCCAATTTCCATATCAAACCTGCTTGAACAATTATTTGTACAAGTACAGTTATACAATTACAACATCAATTGATGAACTACTAGCTCCAAACTTGTTACAGCAACTTGAAGGTCTGCATTTACTACTTCTGCAACTTGAAACTCTCTTACAACATCCAACATTAACCTCACTTCCACTTGATGATATCTCACTATCTTTCTTATCAACCAACCCTTCCACTTTAGCAGTACAAGCACTCTTTTTAGCATTGCAACAACTTTTCTTTGCCTCCTTTGCCTTCTCATCACTCGACAATTCAACAACATTTTTGCTAACTTCACTTCGGCCATTCACATTTTCCTTGCAATTTTTACTATCACTGAAAGCCTTGTTCTGAACATGTTTCACAGTCTTCTCATGCTTCTCTGTTTCTCTTAGTAGTAGCATGCTATTCAGTATCACGAGTAAACACGTTCCAACATCTGTCACAACCGCGACTAAGAGCATAGAGTACCAAGCAATGGCCAACCCGAGAACTAGTCCCTTTGTACAGAAAGATATTACAACATTCTCAACAATCTTCCTAGAGGCTTCCTTGGATATCCCAATGGCTTGCGGTATTTTTCTGATGTCGTTGGACATGAGAATTACATTTCCTRTTTCCATAGCGAGTGCAGAGCCAGATATTCCCATTGATATCCCGATATCAGTTGTTGCTAATGCTAGTGCGTCATTTATTCCATCTCCAACCATTGCTACTACTCCATCCTTCTTCAGTTCCTCGATGATTCTAGCTTTGTCTTCTGGTAGTAGTTGTGCATGAACTATGTCTAGTGCTCCCCCTAACTGCATACAATCAATTAACATTTGTCATCAAGAATTGGAGTCGTTTAGCTCTTGATATTAAATTTTTCCTAGAACCAAAGTGCACATATTTACCTGATATTGCACTAGAAAAGCGAAAATCATTGACACACTTCAGTTATTATACAGACTAAATTATGCACTAGAAAAGTATAYAGACTAAATTAACGTCGTCCTTGTACATACCTGATATTGCACCTGTTGAGCTGCGACATGATTATCACCTGTGAGCATAACTGTTCTAATGCCCAATTCTTGTATCTCTTTGATTGCTTCCATGGCCCCTGTTCGACAACTGTCGGACAGGCCAAACGTTCCAACCAGCGTTGCTCCAATGCATATATACCCGCTTGCTTTACTTTCCATCTCATTCAGTTTGTTCTCATAGTCTGGTAAGAACACAAATAAA
The DNA here is from genome assembly GCA_008642245.1 of Bassia scoparia. Taxonomy (NCBI): domain Eukaryota; kingdom Viridiplantae; phylum Streptophyta; class Magnoliopsida; order Caryophyllales; family Amaranthaceae; genus Bassia; species Bassia scoparia. The sequence goes on from SNQN01000098.1 coordinate 137,341, forward strand.
AAAAACAGAATTGAAACACTAGAAAAATCATGCAGAATTGTTGTAGAAGCTTACAAAAAATATAACAGACTCACTTTCCATGCATCCTGCTCTTAGAAGGATTCTAGAATTCCCAATGTAGATATCTGCACCCTGAATTTTCCCATAAATTCCTTCTCCTGGATAATTTGTAAATTCCTCCACTTTTTCAGGCATTGGTACAATGGAACACGATGCAGCATAGTTAACAAGTGCAGCTGCCATCGGATGACTCGATTTACTCTCAATGCTTGAAACCCTGATAATGTACAGATCTATCAGAACTTACTACTATAAAAAGTGACCGTAAAAAAAGGAATTGCCCTATGTTTTCACTGATAAACTAACCAGAACAACAACTGTTCAATGCTGATTGATTCCTGTAATGACTGAAATTGTGTGACAACAAAATCTCCAGTTGTTATAGTCCCAGTTTTATCAAAGGCAACTGTCTTAACTTTCGCAAGGAGCTCAAGGTAATCTCCTCCTTTGAAGAGAAGCCCGGTGGTTGCTGCTTTTGACAGTGCACAGAAAATTGTGACTGGTGTGGAGATGACTAGTGCACAGGGACAAGCACTCACCAGTACAACCAATGCAAGATGAAACCAGCGCATTTTATCACCGGTTTGTAGCACAAAAGGAATCACAGCTATACTTGCTGACAACAGAACAACAACTGCAAAAACACAGTACGAAGCATAGGCAAAAAGACATAGATATGCAAGTGGTTTATTTGACAATAAGAACTAAGATTTACTGTAAATCTTGATTACTTATGATATTTGACTTACCAGGAATGTACCACTTTGCACAGTCGTCAATGAATGTCTGTATTTTAGCCTTTCTACTCTGAGCCTCTTCGACAAGATTCACCATCCTGGCTACTAAGCAGTTTTCCGCTAACATAGTTGTCTGTATGCTCATATAACCTGGTGAAAGTTAAAACTGGTCTCTTAATTCATGATCACAATCACATCTGAAGTTTGTTCTTATGACCTTTTAAGTTTCAAGAAAAGAAGGATGCAAACATGCAAATGAGTTTCAAATTCGGACATGTATATATTTCGATATTTACACTCAAAATATCTAAACTCATATGATTCTAAACAAACTAACCATTTAAATTGATTGTGCCTGCCAAAACAGTGGAGCCAATTTCTTTAGTGACCGGAAAAGATTCTCCAGTTAATGCCTTCTCATCCACGTCACACTTTCCATCCAAAACAACCCCATCAATAGGAATAACTTCGCCAGCTTTGACAGCAATACTGGTTCCTAGATCAACACTGGTGACGTCGACTTGTTTTCCAGTTTCAGCAAGAGTTGCTTTCAGAGGAGTCATGCTTGTAAGAGAAGACATGACAGACATAGCCTATACAAGGAGAGGACTGTGAATTCAGTAACAACTTACAAGGGAAATTGAACATCTAATGACATCATTCAAAAGCTATTASCGGTCTTCCAGATAAAACAGGAGTCTCACCTTGTAACTAGCCCTCGATTYGAGCCACTGAGCTATGTTATACAGGAAGACAATTATAGCAGCATCTGTATAATCTTGCAGAGCAATTGTTCCTCCAACTACAATGTTCCAAGAGTATCGAAAGTTTAGTTATAATCTATTAATATGAATGTGGAACATAAATTTGGTTTAGCTCAGAAGTCAGAAGCATATCATCAATCGAACCATTTTAGCCCAACACATCAAGACAAGCCACGTCACGTTTTCGAGCTAAAAAAGCTGCCAAGCCTGTATAGTCAGTCGAGGCGAATTTGAATGAAAGACAGCATGTGGCCTGTCCATTAGTTCAATTTGGACCAGAAGTAAGCTGCCTGAACAGGCCTGAATCAGGCCATAATTCTAGAGCCAAGGCATTCTTTGGAAGCATTAATTCAAATATAAATAAAATATAACTTCACATCTTAATAATTTCCTTAGTCCACTACTTCCATGATCATCAGTCTATACAATACAAGTTTAATCAACAGAATAATTTAGATTCTCTAACACATAGTACTACTTCGAAGCATGTTACATAGACACAGTTTAAGTATTTACTCGGACACAAGTGTCAAAGTGCGGGAATGCTACTTTGCAGAGAAAAGTGCAGTTATTGGTTAAAAATGAAGTATCCTAGTGTCATGTTGTGTCCAATACATACAACACATAATTTCGAAGGTAAATGAGGGGGAAGGTAAATATTTCTCCTTATTTCCACTCACAAAACTATATAAACCAAATCAGCTATCAGATCAAACTAGCAAATTAAAATTGTAAGAATTGGAAGTTAAAAGATAATTACCAAGAGTAATTGGAAGTTTAGGACTAGCAAATCAAACTATCAAAGGGCTAGCAAATTAAAATTGTAAGAATTGGAAGTTAAAGTTAATTATATTACCAGCAATCAGAACTATAACATTGACATTCAGAGTCAGATTTCTGATAGATGCAATGCTCCTCCATATGATGTTTGGAACTCCAATAAGAACGGCCACAATCGCGAACCATTGCATAGGATGGTAAATATACTTGAAGAAGGATAATAGAAGAAATAAACCAGAAGCTATATTCCACTTCCCTGGCCWTTTTTTGGTGTAGTTACTCTCTCCTCGAGGTCTAACACTTGCTTCTAATCTTGCTTGATTTAATGCATGAACTACAGCACCAACAACCAACATAATCAAACACAAATCTTATAGGATGATCATATCATGTAGAGTAAACTATTAATTAATGCTTGATTTTTTTCAAAGATTGTTATTTTTAGCTTCTTATTAACATTTCCTATATAGATATACAAAAGTTCGTTTATATTATTCTTTCTTGATTGAATATTACACATTTTTATCAAAATTATTAATCTTGTTTGACTACTGCGCACAGGGATTTAGCTTTTTTTTCATAGGCATTTAGAAAACATAAAATCATGTCATTAAAAACTGCAAGCTAATTTCAAAGAATGCTTAAAATACTAGTATTCTATAACATTAAAATCAAAATGATGAGAGAAAAATACCGATTTGAGAGGGGTGAATGAGATGAATATCATGAACAACCATCAAAGTTTTAGTTGGGACAACAACAGAAATCTCCTTGACACCATTTAATGGGTTGAGAATTCCTTCAATAAGTGGAACTTCTGATGAGCAACACAAACCCATTATCTCAAAGTAGCTCTTCTCTAATTTCACTTCAYCCTGTTTCCCATTTTCCTGCTATACATGATTATTCACAAAACCATTACATGAAGAAATTACATATATAAATGGAAAGAGCATTTTGTACATTTCATGATATTATTTACTCGTTATTTAGGATCATAATACAATGGATCAATATATCATTTTGATTACAAACAACTAAAAGCAAGAGGAAATAAAAACAGAAATTAAGTCAAACATCATTAATCAAAGATAAAAGGAAAGCTTACATAATTTTGCAAGTGTTGAGGATGGTTGTTATGTATCAATGGCTGCTCTAAATCATCAGTTGACATGATTATTATCACTCTCTATTGTTTTGGATGATTTTTCAGTTGCGAATCGATGTTGAAGTCTTGTAAATCAAATTTGGCAGGAAGCCTTTAATAATACTATATATGCTGATTTTGATGGATGATGAATGAAGGATTCAAACTTTGTTGCCCTTTGCAACATACAAAAACAATTTCTGCGTCATCTGCTTCGTTGACTTTGACTTTCTCCTGGGCTTATCCCTAATTTTTGTCCTTTAAATAACAAAAAAAAAATGTCAATGATAATGATCTTCCATTAATTATACATACATAATTTGGCTTCTTTTGTTGTAAATAAACAATTATGTACGACTAAGCTAATTAATCTGTTATATATCCAACCCAAAAACAGTACTGTGTGATCATGCACATTCCTTCACTAACAAAGCTGATTTCTATAGGAAGGCACTTTCAAAATATCTTTATATAAGTGAATGAATTAATACTTTAAGGCTATCATCACCCTAGCTAGTAGCTACACCCTCAACATCAATTAAATCTCTAATAATACGGCTCATACCGGATGGACTACTTTACCTGATGAAAGCGCTGCCTCCTTTAAGGCTTTAATCTTGAGCTAATTCTGATCTGATCTGTTCATAGAATCTATGCTAGAGAATTGGAAGCAGGAGACTTATTAAGCACCAACAAATTAATTAAAACCGATATAACAATAATCTTACCATCCATATCATCTACAATTTTTTTTGTAGTAAAGCATTACTACTAATTACTAAGAATGACTAGCTACCTTATTTAGTAAGCTAAGGTAGTAATAATGCATTTTAATTTGAATAACAGCCATTATTAGAGCGAGCTTAAATGAACAATGCTAGCTACTCATCACGTATGTCTTTATTAAAACAGAAATTAAAAAGAATCATAATAAAGATAGATCAGACAAGAAATAAATCAAAATTATTTAATTTAGGCTAAACAAACATATAGTATTATCATATATAAGAGTATGTAGTAGTACTCGTCGTCTTAATTAGTAGCTCATTTAACAAGATGAGCATCCATAGTCTGAATGCCCCTCCTCTGTAGTCTAATGTATGCTAGCTGCTTCGTATCTAATCGCTACATAAGTAAGCATAAGATAGTCTCTAGGGCAAAAACAGGTTTACATAATACATATATAGTTTCATAAAGCTATCCTAGCTATAATAATTCATGTTTATAGCTAGATTTTGAATTGCTTAGACCAAAAACTCCCAATAAGCTAAGGGAATGCAACCAGCAAGATGAATGTACATATCAAGCTGCCGGTGCCACGTCATCACCATCGTCGTCGTCGTCGTCATCGTTCTCATGTGCCCTCTTTGTCGCAAGGATGTTCAACTTAGTCTCACCATTGATTACGATGAGACCAAGTTCTTCGATAAAGATAGACATCCTTTTGATCAAAAGCAATTCAAACAAGCTAAGTAATAATAAAAATATTTTTGAATTAGTACAATAAACAATGCTRACAAAAGATCGATTAAAAAATATATGTAAGATGATATCGATGATGAATGTATTAAAATTTTCAGAAATACCTTATTTATAATACTTGGAAAGAATAATATAGAGAAATATTCGCGAAGGCATGTTATCTGTAKTAAGTGATGTCGTTTTAGTGTAAGATTATKTTTTAACTTTATAAGATGTGAGAGTATGTGATGCAAAATGTTTCAAAGTGGAGAAATTAGGGCACATAAGAACATAGAGGTTAAGGGGCAATAGTGTTAAAAGCCATTCACTTCAGTGTCAAGTGGCACGTGGGCCATAGCAAATGGTGAGCTTATGTGGAGAGTAAGTAGTGCACAATCTACGTGTGGAGACAACAGTCCATGCACACTCTCATGCAACTTTGTTACGTGTTTTGCATGTGTTTATTGAGTGCGTGCTTCCTCACCAACATACATATACTACTTACTTGGCTAGTCAAAGGCTTTCAAATCTTGAATTGGTCAAACTAAGCCTAACTTTTGTTGTTGTGACTCTTGTGAGCTTGACCACTTTGGTTTTGTTGATGAGATATATTTGGCCAATTGGCCTACTCATGATTATTATGTTTTGGTCACCTTTGAAAAGCAAGCTTTTGTTTATCATTGATACTGGATCTCGGCCATCAGCTTAAGCTTTTGGTTGAAATGGTCTGGTTAACAATCATGAAGTTAAAAAAGATAAGAAAATTGAAAACAAGTAAAATTAAAGTGAGTAGAATATTAGCGGGTACAAGTATAATTATAAAGTACTAGGATGTATAAAATTATTTGTTGTATTTACAATTATGAAAATTAATGGAGGTGACGATAAATTAGTCCATGAGAGGGTGTGAAAGTGTTTTGAAATAATTTTTAAATAATTTTTTAATAAAGATATACTTCATAATTTATGGTATATTCATAAGTAAAATTTTTTGGAAGGTTTTCTTCCGGTTGTAGCATCTATTTTGCCAAGCAATGGAAGTATATGGAACACATCTTCCATACCAAATTCATTGCTACAATAGTTGTTTGTTGTTGGGTGAACGACAGAGATAGATGAAGGTTAAATGTTGTAGTCGAGATTTGATGATCAAGCATTATGTATTAAAACTTTATCAACTAAGTAACAAATTAAACTAGATATATACATTATGGGATTTGTATTAATATCCCTTCGATGGCTACATGTCTAAATAATTCATATGTAAGCTGATGTTTAAGATAGTTTTAGTTGTGACATCACCATCACTCACATGTATGTACTCTTTTAAAATGAAAGAATAATTGCTCAATAACACTAGCTAGTTGAAAACTTGAAATAGTAGATTAGTAGTACGTCTATCATTCAACTCTGAAAATATAACAAATGAAGTTTACTTGTTGACCCKATGTTTTGATGATGACATAATAAACCAAAGAAGGCAAACATTTTAACCTTGTTTTCTAAGTGTGTTAAGGTCATGATTAATTGTGGAGAAATTGTTGAAGGAGTATTCGACAAGTGCAAAGAATCATGTCAGACAAACAAGGAAGCAAGTCAAGAGTATTGCAGATCAATCAAGTAGCTATGGTGTTATTAGTTTGATTTTGTTAAAGGAATTGGGAATGGAACAAGGTTCAATATAAAGGAACTAGGTTTAATGATAATATAATAACGAGTTCTTTGGACGATTCTTTGGAACGAGTCCTATGGAACGAGTTCTTGGAACGAGTTCCTTTGGAACGAGTTCCTTTGGAACGAGTTGGAACTAGATTATACTAGTATTTGGTGCACGCGATGCGTTGCTTGCATTGTTTTTTAAAAAAAGTTTTTACGTTATAGGGGGAATCATATTTATAAGCATAGTTTTGTTAACTACTATGAATTAATTTAATACACATAGTACTATAAGCACTGATGCGTGCAATCAGTGTTTTAAATTAAATAAACAAATATTTATTAGAAAAAATCACGTAATTGGGTACAGTTTCATATTAACAATGGCGGTGAGTTATTAAGATTTTCAAATTTTCGATGCAATTTTTTCTTTCAATTGAATCTCTCCACAAAAGATTAAATATAATTACATTGAATCAAATAGAAACATATTGAAATACATAATAAACTAATAGATATTTAATTCAATATGATTTCAACAATAATTTTGCATGATAACTGATTCACAGATGTGAGAAATTTAGTCATATTGTAATTAATGATTTATATTTGAATTTTCCATATAATTAATTAAATTCATTTGCAAAATAATTTGCAATGTTTAAGTGATTCAATGAAATAATTAGATAATGTAATTATTTAATATGGATACTATAATAAGAGTTCCTATTGGAACGAGTTCCTTTGGAACGAGTTCGTATGGACGAGTTCCTTTGGACGAGTTCCTTTGAGACGAGTTCCTTTGTGAACGAGTTCTATGGAACGAGTTTGGAACATTAGATTATATTATTATATCTCCACTCCACGAATAAAGTATTTAATTTGTGAGTTTTAAAATTGATTAGTTAAAGATAAAATTTTATGAGTTTAAATATAATTTTATCTTTACAAAAGATTTTATACAAGATATTTATTTTAAAATGTTTTGGAAATATCTTAAAACAATTAATTAAATTCCCACTTTCTATCTACTGGCCATAAACGTGGGATGGATAGAAGTTGAACTTAGTTGGTTGATTTCAGGGAACACTGTAATGGGTTAGTGGGATCATGGACTAAGTTCAGGAACACTATAGGTGTGTAGTGGGATCATGGTACGCTGGTGGAGTGGTGGAACACACGTTAGATATCTTGGGAGAAAAAGATTTTTGAAAATAAAAATCACGCTTTAAGTGTTGTGGACAAATTGGACATCTGACTAAGCAATTTGAGCGTAATAGAGTTTCTAATCTTAATCTAAGTCATTTTTCCTGTGTCTAAACCAAGTTCCCTATCTAAGAGTTTCAATCTTCTTGTAAGTTTTGGGTTTTTGGGGTAAAGGGGGAATTTGAGCTGATTTCTGTAATCAAGGCTTTGAGTGAAGCTGAGAGAGTATTGAGTTAGGCTTGAGTTTAAGGCTGTAGAGAGAAGAGAAGACTGTCCGGGAAGTCAGTGAGTTTGCAACAGTCTAGAGGAACTGTTGATTGGAACTTGAGTTCTTAGTGGAACTCAGTTGGCCCGAGTCGTATAGGATTGTAACAGAGTTGTTTGCCTATATTAGTGAAAAGAGTTTGAGTWAAAATCCCTAGTGGTCGAGGTTTTTTCCTTCCTGATTGGGCCCAGGAAGTTTTCCTCGTGCAAATCTCTTGTCTCTCCATTGTTCCTTTACAGTTTAAATTTTATTCCGCAAAAATTTGAATAGGATGAACTCAGTACTACAATTCACCCCCCCTCTTGTAGTATCCATTCGAATCAACATTACTGATGAGTGGTTCAAAATATTCATGGAATAGATAAGGTACATACTTCCTTCATAACGAAATAGATGTTACACTTTAATAAAATATCTCCCACATATGTTATCAAAGTGTAACATCTATTTTTTGCAGAGGGAGTATATAATCAGATTCATTATTTCGTTCATCCTATTTCTTTCTTTTTTTCCTTTTTTTACTTGCATTAGTTAATTTAGTTTAATAAAAAGGACTCTTGGGGGATTTTTGGATATATGGGAAGAATATATGCAGGGGGGAAATTGATGTAATTAGAGAAGGATAAAAAGGGTTGCTTTATTCAAGAAACATGTTAATCGATTTTACTTAAAATAGCACATTAAACTATCGTGCTCCATATCATTTTCGGTAGCTGAAATAGGTTTTTAAGAAGGCCAAAGTAAGGCTTGAGCGTATTATGTTACCATATATATGATATATCTACGTTTATTCAATTTTTTTATTTTTATTTTCACTTTTCAAGAAAGGAAGAAAGACATGATTGACATTATACATAGTGATAGACATTTGACATAATTTGTAAGGAAGTAAGTTACAGCATAACTTACATTGTTTACTAGTTTTTTTTGCACGCGATGCGTGCGAGTATTAGAATGTAATAATCGATGTAAATGCTCTTTTATCATAAAAATCTTATTTAATAATTGTCGTACAATATTAAGAGTTTTGCTACCTCATATTATGTTAAATTATCTTACAACATGATTTAGAAACTGTTTAGATCAAATACATACATTGTGATGAACGAGCATGCAAGAATGAATAACAAATAAATAAAAATGCATCAATAATAACCATTACACTAATAAAAATGCATCAAAAATTGAATAAGACGGTAAAATAATGTCATTTTTGGTATAATTGGTTACCAAAAAAATTGAAATGTGTAGGTGTCATAAAATTTAGCCAACTTTATCATCATTGATCATATAGAAATGTTGATGAAAACATGAGGAGCAAAAGATTAATAAACTAAAAAAATACCTTCGACATGTTTATTAATGAAGAAATTAATTGTAAGAAATCATAACAAAGATGAATGATCATAAATAATTCATAAACACAATTAAAATGTCAATAAAAAGTGGGATGACTAAATATTGTATTTTGATTGTTTACAAATGGGTTTTATATAGAGTGAAAATTACTCCTAATCTTAGGTAGATTGATAAATGTTTTAATTGGTTGATAATTTAATATAAATTTTAGGTTCATTGATTAATGTTATAACAATTTTAACTTTTTAGTTAAAAACTTTTTTATTAATTCGAAAATCAATTTTGATTTAGGGAAGTTTTATTTATAAATCATAAATTGACAATTATGTTTAATGACCTTAATTACATTCCATCTAAATTAAATTTATTGAAATCTTAAATTAAAATATCAAAATATCTCTATTAATATACAAGGGGCAATGGTGTCCCCCTTGGAAAATACAAAAATACCCTTCACTTATATATGTAGTCAACACAAAATTCAAATAAATTGTCAAATGTAACATAATCAATTCACAATTAATCTAATAATTCAAAAACATTGCCAATATTTAACATAATCAACATAAAAACAAAATAAATGGAGGTCAAATAAAGAACTCACTCAAATTATAAAAATTTAAAAAAAAAGTTTCTCATCACTAATGAGTAATAGTAAAAACAAAAAATTACTGAATGAATGTTTAATTGACTTCTTCATATAAATTGAAGTGAAAAAAATTACGATGATGGGATTAAATTCTAATAATAAAGATGTTAATGTTAAATGACTACGGATACAGAGGAAATACGTTTTAGTTTTACACCAGTATCTATTTTTTAGTTTTTTTTCTCTTCCATCGATTTTTTTAGTATTTGCAACACGATAATATATTTAGATATACATAAGTAAAACAAAATTTTGAGTTTCAATACATAAATAAAAATGAGACTACAATTAATAGTAATTGACCAATGTTTTTTCAATTATTTGCAACTTGATGATGATTTTTTATCTCAAAAAATAAACAAGACTTAATTTCAAAAATCAAGACTAATTTTTGGAAAAAACAAATAATAAATTATAAGAAATTCACATGCATAACTTCTCAACACTAAAACAATATAAGATATAAAATAAAGTCGCCGCATCGCTGCATAAAAACTAGATACTTCTATAATTGATTACAATAATTAATTGTGTCAACCATTTTAAATTTCATCAATTTTATTTTTTTCATTTGTAATTGATTTGACAAAAACTTATTCCCAATTTAAGCTTGTTATGAATGGTATAGGAAATAGATTGATTGTCCATTTTTCCTTTAATTTGTTTTACATTTAAATCATAAGATACTATTTTATATAGGGGACACCATACTCCCTTGCTTTTATATATAAATTTGTTACTACCTTTGTAACACATTGATTTTTATACCGATGATTTTAAACTTGTTTTAATGAAGAGATTTACAGTGTAGTTATATAATCTGTAAAATAGCAAATTAAAACAAATATATAATTCAAAATTTAGTAACCTATAATTTTATTATTGTTTGTATTAAAAGTTATATTGTCTAATTTATTCATTTGCACACTTCTATCTCTATTTAAAAGTCTTGAAATGAATGTAAAAATCTGTGTTACGACGAGTAATAATATCTCCACCACCCCACTATACAAAGCCGATCAATTCATACATAAGCTCATCGAGACTACCCTATTTCTATCTATTATTTTTGCACGCGATACGTGGTATTTAACAAATAACGTTTATTGATTAGCGAATAATAATGTAGACAATATACTTAGTGCACAATTTAATTATTATAATTGGTTGTCATATAACTACACTAATATTCCACATTGGTTCACCAATTATGTTATCACGAATATCATCTGATTAGTGTAACTTTAATATGATATAAAATTTAAGTATTACGTTTTTGTTCTGTTTGTTCAATGTTTTACAATTATTTTGTCAATTGAATTCTTTTTATTAGGTCACTTAGATTATGCATATTTCATTTTACACGTTTTTATGATAAGAAAAAATAATAACTTAAACATACTTAATTAGTATTTAATTGAAATTTCAAAAGCAATGCCATTTAACTTGTTTCAACATTTATGACAAATTTAAAAAGAGTGATTTTTTTAAATCATTGTAAATTAAATAATGAATGATATGATAATCATTTCATAGAGGATCATTAAGGATATGATAGACATTTTGTAAGGGGACACCATCTTCCTCCCCCTTCATTTATATAATAGAGATAAGTAAATATAAAGTTTTAAAAAATCTATTTTTTCATCTTTTTTAAGTGATGTTTATTGGTATTGATTTAAATCGTTTATTAATAAATTTACATTGCATAGTCAATGCATTTTTTTTAATTGGTCACAACAAATAAAACAACTTACGAAATACGGAGTACAAAACATCTCATTAAGGSTAAAATAGATATTTTATGTGTATTCCAATAGAGATTAAAATTATCCTTAATGATATTTAATGCATATTCCATATTTAATTTGTTTCTTTTTAATATGACAAAATCGAAAATGGAAAGGGTTTTAATTTTTTTCTTTTGTGATTTTTTTTAATAATGAATTCATTAAGGATATTCTGTGGTTTTTAAAGGGGGACACCATCTTGCTCCCCTTCACTTATATAATAGAGATAATGGTTAGACATTGCATATCACTGTTTTATACTTACTCCAAGTGATAAAAGCAAGAAGTTCACATGAAATATCACGACAAATAGCGTAATGGTTACAAATGGTACTCAATAGGATAAATAAATGGATAGTAGGATCCTTCGTAACCATTTGAAAACTTTTGCAGAATTGGTAAAAACAGAGAGAAGGTTGCATTTGGTTTGGAGTTAAGAATGAAGTAATGAACATGAAAAAATATCATTATCAACAAAAGGACATAAGAAGATATTATGAAAACAACGTTACCTTACTTGAGAACTTTACTTGCTGTGTAAGATGTTTCATACACAATGAGTGATTATATCATCAATTCATGATTGTCGTATGCAGTAGCTATCTCGAATGTAATTCTAATGTTGATTATAGGTAGGTCGGGGTTGCTTGAGTTGCGTCAATGGCTCAAGACAGTATGCTTGCATACAAGCAAGTGGTATGTTTGATATTTAACCAATAAGCCCTTCTTTACTGAAAATGTTGTCAGCTATTGGTCATTCTATTGTTTACAAGAGCAAACTAACCTAATCACCCCGCCCCTCCCGAATAAAGAAAAGAAAGAAAAGAAAAAGGAGGTATTGTCTGTGGACTTTACAAAGATATATTCAGCATTAAACAATTTACAATCGCCACCATACTTGATGGTGAAAGGAGAGCAAGATGAATCTTTTGCACCATTGTTCGTGTTGCGCATAACGTTTTCAATGCTGTCTGGAGTGAAGGACAACCTGATCAGGCAGCATCAAGCATCAGAGTGCCTAAAAAGGGGGCAGCTGCGCTGTTATTGCCACGCTCCTAACTCGCTATCTCCTGTTTAGCAGAATGTACATGAAAGATTCCAGTGACCGTCTAAACTGAAGCTACTGCATGACTGCAAGTAATAATTAAATGGAAAGAGCATTTTGTACATTTCATGATATATTTACTCGTATTAAGGATCATAATACAATGATCAAATATCATTTTGATTACAAACAACCTAAAAGGCAAGAGGAAATAAAAAACAAGAAATTAAGTCAAACATCATTAATCAAAGATAAAAGGAAAGCTGACATAATTTTGCAAGTGTTGAGATGGTGTTATGTATCAATGCTCTCTAAATCATCAGTTGCACAATTATTATCACTCTCTATTGTTGATATTTTTCAGTTGCGAACGATGTTGAATCTTGTAAATCAAATTTGGCAGAAGCCTTTAATAATACTATATATTGCTGATTTTGAGGATGATGAATGAAGGATTCAAAACTTTGTTGCCCTTTGCAACTACAAAAAACAATTCTGCGTCATCTGCTCGTTGACTTTGACTTTCTCCTGGGCTATCCCTAATTTTTGTCCTTTAGAATAACAAAAAAAAAATGTCAATATAAATGATCTTCCATTAATTATACATAACATAATTTGGCTTCTTTTGTTGTAAATAAACAATTATGTACGACTAAGCAATTAATCTGTATATATCCAACCCAAAAACATACTGTGTGAATCATGCACATCCTTCACTAACAAAGCTGATTTTCTATAGGAGGCACTTTCAAAATACTTTATAACGTGAATGAATTAATACCTTTAAGGCTATCATCCACCCTAGCTAGTAGCTACACCCTCAAACATCAATAAAATCTCTAATAATACGGCTCATACCGAGATGGACTACCTTACCTGATGAAAGCCTGCCTCCTTTAGCTTAATCTTGAGCTAATTCTGATCTGATCTGTTCATTATAGAATCTATGCTGAGAGATGGAAGCAGGAGACTATTAAGCCACCAACGAAATTAATAAAACCGATATAAACATAATCTTACCATCAATACATCTACAATTTTTTTTGTAGTTAAAGCGATTACTACTAATTACTATAGAATTGACTACTACCTTATTTAGTAAGCCTAGGTAGTAATAAGCAATTTTTAATTGAATAACAAGCCATTATTAGAGCGACTAAATGAAAAACAATGCTAGCTACTCATCACGTATGTCTTTATTAAAACAGAAATAAAAAGAATCATAATAAAGATAGATCAATCAAGAAATAAATCAAAATTAATTTAATTTTAGGCTAAAACAGAACATATAGTATATCATATATAAGAGATGTAGTTAGTACTCGTCTCCTTAATTATAGCTCATTTAACAAGATTGAGCAGTCCAAGTCTGAATGCCCCTCCTGCTGTAGGTTATGTATGCTAGCGCTCGAATCTAATCGCTACATAAGTACAGCATAAGAAGTCTCTTAGGGCAAAAAACAGCTTTACATAATACATATATAGTTTCAAAAGCTATCCTAGCTATAATAATTCATGTTTATAGCAATTTTGAATTGCTTAGACAAAAAACTTCCAATAAGCTAAGGAATGCCAACCATTCAAGATGAATGTACATTCAAGCTGCCGGTTGCCACTCATCACATCGTTCGTCGTCGTCGTTCATCGTTCTCATGTGCCCTCTTGTCGCAAGGATGTTCAACCTTATCTCACCATGATTACGATGAGACCAATTCTTCGATAAAGATAACATCCGTTTGATCAAAAGCAATTCAAAAAGCTAAGTAATAAAAAAATATTTTGAATTAGTACAATAAACAATGCTGACAAAAGATCGATTAAAAAATATATGAAGATGATATCGATGATGAATGTATTAAATTTTCAGAAAACCTCTAATTGTATAATACTTGAAAGAATAATATATAGAATATTCGCGAAGCATGTGTATCTGTAGTAAGTGATGGTCGTTTTAGTGTAAGATTATTTTTTAACTTTATAAATGTGAGATATGATGCAAAAATTGTTCAAATTGAGAAATTAGGGCACATTAAGAACCTAGAGGTAAGGGGCAAGTTTAAAAGCCATTCACTTCAGTGTCAAGTGCACGTGGGCCATAGCAAATGTGAGCTTATGTGGAGATAAGTAGTGCACAATCTACGTGTGATAAATCAGTCCATGCACACTCCATGCAACTTTGTTACGTGTTTCTTGCAGGTTTATTGAGTGCGTGCTTCCTCACCAACAACATATACCTACTTACTTGGCTAAGTCAAAGGCTTCAAATCTTGAATTGTCAAAACTAAGCCTAACTTTTGTTGTGGACTCTTGTGAGCTGACCCATGTGTTTTTTGATGATATAATATTCGGCCAAATGGCCTACTCATGATTATATGTTTTGGTCACCTTTGAAAAGCAAGCTTTTGTTTATCATTGATACTGGATCTCGGCCATCAGCTTAAGCTTTTGGTTGAAATGTCTGGTTAACAATCATGAAGTTAAAAAAGATAGAAATTGAAAACAAGTAAAATTAAAGGTTGATAGAAATATTAGCGGCGTACAAGGTATAATTATAAATACTAGGATGTATAAAATTATTTGTTGTATTTACAATTATGAAAGATTAATGGAGGTGACGATAAATTAGTCCATGAGAGGGTGAAAGTTTTTGAAATAAATTTTTAATAATTTTTTAATAAAGATATACTTCATAATTTATGTATATTCATAAGTAAAAATTTTTGAAGTTTCTTTCCCGGTTGTAGGCATCTATTTTGCCAAGCAATGAAGTATATGGAACCACATCTTCCATACAAAATTCAATTGCTACAATAGTTGTTGTTGTTGGTTGAACGACAGAGATAGATGGAAGGTTAAATGTTTGTAGTCGAAGATTGATGATCAAGCATTATGTATTTAAAACTTTACAACTAAAGTGAACAAAAATAAACTAGATATATACATTATGGGATTTGTATAATATTCCCTTCGATGGCTACATGTCTAAATAATTCATATGTAAGCTGATGTTTAGATAGTTTAGTTGTGGACATCACCATCACTCACATGTATGTTACGCTTTTAAAATGAAAGAATAATTGCTCAATAACACTAGCTAAGTTGGAAAACTTAAATAGAGATTAGTAGTACGTCTATCATCAACCTGAAAATATAACAAATGAGTTTACTTAGTTGACCCGATGTTTTGATGATGACATAATAACCAAAGAAGGCAAACATTTTAACCTGTTTTCTAAGTTGTTAAGTCATGATTAATTGTGGAGAATTGTTGAAGGAGTATTCCGACAAGTGCAAAGAATCATGTCAGACAAACAAGGAAGCAATCAGAGTATTGCAGATCAATCAAGAGCATGATTTGTTATTAGTTTGATTTGTTAAAGAATTTGGAATGGAACAAGGGTCAATATGAAAGGAACTAGTTTAATATGAAATATAATAACGAGTTCCTTTGGAACGAGTTCCTTGCGAACGAGTTCGTATGAAGCG
Source organism: Bassia scoparia (assembly GCA_008642245.1). Taxonomy (NCBI): domain Eukaryota; kingdom Viridiplantae; phylum Streptophyta; class Magnoliopsida; order Caryophyllales; family Amaranthaceae; genus Bassia; species Bassia scoparia. The sequence goes on from SNQN01000098.1 coordinate 153,746, forward strand.
AGTTCCTTTGAACAGTCCTTTGGAACGAGTTCCTATTTGAACGAGTTGAACTAGATTATACTATATTTGGTGCACGCGATGCGTGCTTGCATTGTTTTTTAAAAAGTTTTTACGTTATAGGGGAATCATATTTATATAGCATATTTTTGTAAAACTTACTATGATATTAATTAATACACATAGTACTATAAGCACGTGATGCGTGCAAATCAGTGTTTTAAAATTAAAATAAAACAAATATTAATTAGAAAAAAATCACGTAATTGGTACAGTTTCATATTAAACCAATGCGGAGTGTATAAGATTCAAATTTTCATGCATTTTCCTTTCAATTGAAATCTCTCCACAAAGAATTTAAATGATTATACATTGATATACAAAATAGAAAATATGATACATAATAAACTAATAGATATTTAATTCAAATATGATTTTCAAATAATTGCAATGATTAACTGATTCATGTGAGAATTTAGTATATGTAATTAATGTATTTATATTTGGAATTTTCATAACTAATTAAATTAAACGATTTTCAAAATAATTGCAATGTTTAGTGATTCAATGAAATAAATAGATAATGTAATTATTTAATATGATAATAATTAATACGGATTCCTTTGGAACGATCCTTTGGAACGAGTTCGTATGGAACAAGTTCCTTTGAACGAGTTCCTTGGGAAACGACGTTCCTTTGCGAACGATTCCTATGGAACGACGTGGAACTAGATTATATTATTATAAAATCTCCACTCCACGTAATAAGTATTAATTTGTGAGATTTTAAAATTGATTATTAAAGATTAAAAAATTTATGAGTTAGAATAAATTTATCTTGACAAAAAGATTTTATCAAAAGATATTTATTTTAAATGTTATTGGAAATATCTTAAAACAAATTAATTAAATTCCCACTTCATCTACGGCCATAAAGTGGGAAGTGATAGAAAGTGAACTTAGTTGTTGATTTCAGGGAACACTGTAAGGTTTGTTAGTGGATCATGGCCTAAGTAAGGAACACTATAGGTAGTTAGTGTATCATGGAAACGTGGTGGAGTGGTGGAACACAGCTTAGATATCTTTTTGAGAAAAAGGATTTGAAAACTATAAAATCACGCTTTAAGTGTTGTGACAAATTGACATCTGACTTAAGCAATTGAGCGTAAATAAGTTTTCTAAATCTTAATCTAAGTCATTTTTCACATTGTTCCTAAACCAAGTTCCGTATTAATAGTTTCAATCATTCTGTAAGTTTTGGTTTTTGGGGAATGGGAATTTGAAGTGAAATTTTCCTGAATCAGGGCTTGAGTGAAGCTGAGAGAGTATTGATTAGGCTTGAGTTACCTGTGAGAGAGAAAGAGAGACTTCGTGGAAGTCAGTGAGTTTCACAGTTAAGAGGAACTGTTGTTGGAACATTGAGTTCTTAGTGACTCAGTGGCCCGAGTCGTATAGATTGTAACAGAGTTGTTTGCCTATATTAGTGAAAAGGTTTTGAGCAAAAATCCCTGTGGTGCGAGTTTTTTCCCTTCCGCTTTTTTTCTCCATGATTGGGCCCAGGAAGTTTTCCTCGTGCAAATTCTCTTGCTCTCCATTGCTCCTTTACAGTTTAATTTATTCCGCAAAAATTTGAATAGGATGAACTCATACTACAATTACCCCCCCTCTCGTATGATCCATATCAGAATCAACATACTGAGAGTGTTCAAATATTCAATTATGAAAGATAATACATACTTTCCTTCATAACGAAATAGATTTAACTTTAATAAAATATCTCCCCCAACATATTTATCAAAGTTGTAACATCTTATTTTTCAAGGAGCTAGTATATAATCCATTCATTATTTCGTTCAATCCTACTTTCTTTCTTTTTCTTCTTTATACTTGCATTAGTTAATTTATTAATAAAAAGACTCTGGGATTTATTGATATATGAAAAAATATGCAGGGGGAAATGATTAATTAAAGAGAAGTAAAAAGATTGCTTTATTCAAGAAACATGTAACGATTTTTACTTAAAATAGCACATTAACTATCGTGCTCCATATCATTTCGAGCCGAAATAGGTTATTTAAAGCCAAGTAAGGCTTAGCGTATATGTTACCCAATATATGTATAATCTACGTTTATTCAATTTTTTTATTTTATTATTTCACTCTTTCAAGAAGAGAAGAAAACTAATGATTTACATTACTTGTGATAACATATTACATAATGATAAGGAAGTAAAGTTACCAGCAATAGCTTACATGTTTACTAGTGTTTTTTGCAGCCGCGAGGTGCGAGTATTAGAAGGTATAATCGCAATTAAATGTCTTTATCATAAAAATTCTTATTTAATAATTGCGTGTACATATTAAGGTTTGTGTGAACCTCATTATGTTAAATTATTTAACAACATGATTTAAGAAACTGTTTAGATCAACATACAACATTGTGATGAACGAGCATGCAAGAAGAATAACAAATAAATAAAAGCAATCAATAATAACCATACACTAATAAAAATGCATCAAAAATTGAATAAGACGGTAAAATAATGTCCATTTTGTATAATTGGTACCAAAAAAATTGAAATGTGTAGTGTCATTAAAATTTAGCCAACTTTATCATCATTGATCATATAGAAATGTTGATGAAAACATAGGAGCAAAAGATAATAAACTAAAAAAATACCTCGACATGTTTATTAATAAGAAATTAATTGTAAGAAAATCATAACAAAGAGAATGATCATAAATAATCATAAACACAAATTAAATGTCAATAAAAAGTGGGATGACTAAATATTGTATTTGATTGTTACAAATGGTTTTATATAGAGTGAAAATTACCTCCTAATCTTAGGTAGATTGATAAATGTTTTAATTGTTGATAATTTAATATAAATTTAGGTTCATTGATAATGTTATAACAATTTTAACTTTTTAGTTAAAAACTTTTTATTAATTCGAAAATCAATTTTGATTTAGGGAAGTTTAATTTATATAATCATAAATACTAATTATGTTAATGACCCTTAATACATTCCATCTAAATTAAATTTATTGAATCTTAAATTAAAATATCTCTATTATAACAAGGGGAGCAATGGTCCCCCTTGGAAAATACAAAAAATACCCTTCACTTATATATGTAGTCAACACAAAATTCAAATAAATTGTCAAATGTAACATAATCAATTCACAATATCTTATAATAATTCAAAAAACTTGCCAAATATTAACAGTAATCAACATAAAAACAAAATAAATTAGCATCAAATAAAGCATACTTCACTCAAATTATAAAAATTTTAAAAAAAAAGTTTCTCATCACTAATGATGTAATAGTAAAACAAAAAATTATGAATTGAATGTTTAAATTGACTCTCATATTAGAATGAGGAAAAAAAATTACGATGTGGATAAAATTTCTAAAATAAGGATATATGTTAAAATGACTACGGATACAGAGGAAATAGGTTTTAGTTTACACCAAGTATCTATGTTTTAGTGTTTTTTTTCCTCCATCGATTTTTTAGTATTTTGCCAACACGATAATAGATATTAGAATTACATAAGTAAAACAAAATGTTGAGTTCAATACATAAATAAAAATGAGACTACAATTAATAGTAATTGACCAATGTTTTTTCAATTATGTGCAACTTGATGATGATTTTATTTTTATCTCAAAAAATAAACAAGACTTAATTTCAAAAATCAAGACTAGATTTTTGGAAAAAACAATAATAAATTATAAGAAAATCACATGCATAAACTTCTCGAAACACTAAAACAATATAAGATAAAAATAAAGTCGCACGCATCGCGTGCATAAAAAACTAGTACTTCTATAATTATTACAATAATTAATTGTGTCAACCATTTTTAAAGTTCCATCAATTTTATTTTTTGTCTTATTTGTAATTGATTTGACAAAAACTTATTCCCAATTAACTTTTATGAATGGTAAATAGGATAATAGATGATTGTCCATTTTTTTTTCCTTTCTAAATTTTGTGTTTTACATTTTAAAATTCATAAGATACTATGTTTATATCATAGGGGACACCATAGCTCCCCCTTGTATATTATAGAAATTGTTTACTACCTTTGTAACACATTGATTTTATTACCGTGATTTAAACTTGTTTTAAATGAAGAAGATTAACAGTGTAGTTTATATATCTGTAAAATAGCAAATTAAACAAAATATAATTCAAAATTTAGTAACCTATAATTTTATTATTGTTTGTATTAAAAGTTATATTGTCTAATTTATTCATTTGCACACTTCAATCTCTATTTTAAAACGTCTTGAAATGAATTGTAAAAATCTGTGTTACACGAGTAAATCATATCTCCACCACCCACTATACAAAGCCGATCAATTCATACATAAGCTTCATCGAGACTTACCCTATTTCATACTAGATTTTTGCACGCGATACGTGCTGTTAAACAAATAAACGTTTATGATTAGCGAATAAAAATGTTGAGACATATACTTAGTGCACAAATTTTATAGTATAATTGGTTGTCAGTATAACTACACTAAATTTTCCACATTGGTCCACCAATTATGTTATCACGAATATCATCTGATTAGTGTAACTTTAATATGATATGAAATTCTAAGTATTACGTTTTTGTTCTGTTGTGTCAATGTTTCACATTATTTTGTCAA
>SNQN01000098.1:163416-166056 GCA_008642245.1 Bassia scoparia
CTAGAAAGGCTATTGGCATGGTCAAGTGTGTCAAAGATAAGAACCACAAGGTTGGTTCAAGATGAGACATCAAAGAAAGGTGGATGGAGTATTTCGATGAATTATTTAATGGAAGTCAAGGGCCGTTACAGGGGATATGTCTGTGAGTAAGGAGGAATCAATGTGGGTTTGTTCGACAGGTCAAAGAGTAGAGTAGAGGTTGCATTGAAGAAATGAAATCGAAGAAAGCAGTGGGGCCTATGATTATACCGATTGAGGTGTGGAGGTGTCTAGTAAGGTTGTATTGATTGGTTAATGGAGTTGTTAACAAGATATGGGAAGACTTCGAGGATCCCTCAAGATTGCGGAAAGAGCACCTTGGTCCCAATTTATAAGAACAAAGGAGATGCTCAGGATTGCGCTAACTACCGAGGAATAAAGCTTATAAGTCACACTATGAATTGTGGAACGGGTAATAGAACAACGGTTAAGCGATGCACGTCATATCTGAAAACCAGTTGGTTTTATGCCTGGGCGATCCACAATAGAAGCAATTCATTTGTAAGACAAATGATGGAGTTTTATAGGGCGAGGAAGAAGGACCTCCATATGGTCTTTATCGATCTAGAAAAGGTTATGAAAAAGTACCAAGAGATGTACTTTGGTGTGGCAATGTTGAAAAAAGGTATTCCCCGGAGGTACATTGACCTAGTTAAGGACATGCATCGGGGTGTGGCACAAAATGTTAGGACTTGTGATGATTGACAAAGGACTTCCCTATAACGATTGGTTGCATCAAGGGTCGGCATTGAGCCCTTTCCTTTTTGAATTGGTTATAGATGAAGTGACAAGGCCAATCCAAAGGAGTACCATGGTGTATTTATTTGATGATATTGTATTGGTGGATGAAACTAGAACTGGGTTAATGCCAAGTTGGAGCAATGGAGACACAGTTGGAATCTCGAGGATTTAAGCTAAGTCGGAGAGTATTTGGAATGTCGATTTGGGTCTCAAGTGGGACCAATGATGAATAGTGAGGTTGGACGGAAAGGACTTTGACCATGAGTGATTGCTTTAAGTATCTTGGGTCAATCATCCAAAAGAATGGGGATATTGACCAAGATGTGGCTCATAGGATTAAGTCAGTGGGTTAAATGGAGGAGCGCTACAGGAGTTTATGCGATCGAAGCATCCCTTTAAAGCTAAGGGAAAATTTTACAGACTGTATAAGACCAGTTTGCTTTATGGTACGGAATGTTGGCCTCCAAGAAAGAGCATGTTCAAAAGTTGGGTCACCGAGATGCGGATGTAAGATGGATGTGCGGAACACTCTACGAGATCGAATAAGAAATGAATTATCCGCCAGAAAGTTGGTTTGCAGATATTGCAAGCAAGTAAGGAAAACCGCTTGCGTTGGTTTTGGCATGTAAGACGGAGACCTCAGGGGCACCGGTGCGAAGAGTGGAAGATGGATCAAGGGATTTTAACGAGTAGAGGAGACCAAAAATGACTTGGTGGAAGAGTTAGAAAAGATCTGAAACAGTTGATTTGCAAGAGAGTGAGGCTCTCGATCGGAGGGATGGAGAGAAAATTTATGTGGATGACCTCCCAGAAATAATCACATTGGTTCATGTTAGCCGACCCACATATGGGATAAGGCTATGATGATTGATTAATTATATATATATATATAATATATATATATAATATATATATATATATATATATATTATATATATATATATATATATATATATATATATATATATATGTATATATATGAAAATCATCATTGAAAAACCAATTGATTTGGTTGAAAACTAAAAACCTTAAATCTCAACCATTCATCTTTAAAAATTAAATCACATCCATTGAATTAATTTGCCATCATTAACCATACACTTCACACCACGTCAGCATGCCACTGCAGCGCAATCATGCCACGTAAGCCGCCATGTCAGAGCCATGTTAGCACCCCCGTGCCACGTCAGCATTGTCACTCAGCGATGCTTGACTTGGCGCTGACATGGCATGCCACATCATCTGTCACGCAGCATTTGAACGTGACGTGGTACGCTATTGTGCATGCACGTCACCACTGGCGTGACGTGATACGCTGACGTGGCATGTCAGTCATCGTGCCACGTCAGCACTGACGTGACGTGGTACGCTGAATGTGGCATGCCACGTCACCACTGGCGTGACGTGGTACGCTGACGTGGCATGTCACATCATCGTCCACGTCAGCACTGACGTGACATTGGTACGCTGACGTGGCATTATCATGTCAGCACTTGAGTGACGTGGCATGTCATTCACACTTTGCGTCGTGCATGTGCATGTCAGCACTTGCGTGACGTGACGCTACGTGGTACGCTGACGTGACATGCAAAGTCAGCGCTGGTGCTGATGGGGCATGCTGACGCGCCGGATGACGTGCATGTTTACGTAGAAAGTCCTAAAAATCGTAAAAAAAAAAAGTCCTAAATTGATGCACAAATATCCTAAATCCGAAAAAATGTCCTAAATCACAAAATGTCCTAAATCGTGTAATAATGTCCTAAATTATATGCACAAATGTCCTAAATCCGAAAAATGTCTCTCTCTCTCTCCTCTCTCTCTCTCTCTCATATAATATATATATATATATTCTTTAATGTC
>SNQN01000098.1:171081-229012 GCA_008642245.1 Bassia scoparia
GGATACAGGGATGGAGGAGGAAATTCCCCTTTGTTCTTGGCAGAATTCGAGCCAAAATACTAAATTATTTACTTTTTTTACTACATTAAATATGCCACCCAAACCAATCAACTCCATCTCTCCCCTCTGAACCCTCTCATAGAAGTCACCCACGAYCGGCCCCCCTCCCCAATCTGACCCGATCTCCTTCCCTTTCGCCATCAACTCCTTCCCCCTCCCCCACCACGTAATCTCCCTCCCATGTCCCCTTTCCCCACCGCGATCTCCCTCCCTATCCCCTTTCCCCACTGCGACCTCCCTCCTTTTCCCCTTTTCCCATTTTCCCCCACCGTGATCTCCCTCCCTTTCCCAACTACATATGATCGACTACGCTTTTCCACGACAATAAACTCTTGCCCGCCTGGTGCCATTGAGTGCTGATAAATCCTCCCACAGTCCCACGATGACATCGTTGCTAGGTGGCATTGAGGAGAGCGAAACTGCCTTCGACGATGATGATGTTGATGGTGATGAACTTTGTTGGTGTTGAAGGTTTTGAAGCTTCTTCATGGTTCATCAATGGTGGTTTTTGTTGGGTTGTATTGGGTTTGAAGGTGGTTGAGAATGGATTGCGGTGGTGGCTAGGTTTRGATTGCGACGGTGGGTGGTAGCCAGCGAAGAGTGGGTGGTGAGTTTTAATTAAGTTAAATTTATTTTAATTAATTTCATTTTATCTTTAATTAATTAGGAAAATTTACCAAAAAAGACCTTTTATATACCTTTTTTTGCGAAAAAAAACCTTTTAAAAAAAAATTTGTGAGAAGAGACCTTAAAACAAAAAAAAAAATTGTTAGAAGGGACCTTGCCCTCAATTGCCACCATTGACTGGCCATTTCAGGCATTGACCACCTGAAGTCACCTATTTGCACTCCTCTTTACAATTTTTGTTTACTTCAAATATAAAAAAAAAAAAAAAAAAAACCCAAAAACCCAAAACCCCTCACCTCACAACATGACCCTCAAACCCAACCCTCACCACCACAACTCCTCCCCTAATCATGCCTGCTTGCGTGCCTCCTTCCCCAAACAACCACCACCATTACCAGCCTCCCAGCCCACGCACCACCACCGTCCCTCATAGCTGCTCGCGCCACCATCGCACCCTTACATCCACTTGCAACCTCCATCGCACCTCACCACCCAGCCATCCCCATTCTCTATTCCGCCACCACCTAGCCATCCCCTCTCTAATCTCCCGCACCGCCACCACCCAGGCTCCCTCTTTTCCGCTCTCGCACCCTCTCTTCCTCCTTCGAATCCAATTGGTGATCAATTGGTGGTTGAAGTTAGGGTTTCTAGTGGTGGTCAATTGGTGATGGGTGATGGTTGAGTGGTGGGTTTTAGCGTGAGGGTGGTGGTCGACTGCGTGAGGGAGGGTGGGTGGTGGTCGATTGCGTGATAGAGGGTGGTGGTCGTATGGGTGAGTGAGGTCCCTTCTAACAAATTTTTTTTTTGTTTTAAGGTCTCTTCTCACAAAATTTTTTTTAAAAGGTCTTTTTTCGCAAAAAAAAAAATATATAAAAGGTCTTTTTTGGCAAATTTTCCAATTAATTAACTAAAACTAATTAGGAAGAGATTAACCTGTAGAATAGGTTACCAACAGGTCATGAATCATTTTGGAATAAGTGGCGTAAAGGTTGGATTATTTTGGATTAATCAGAAGTTGAAATTAATTTTAGAAGACACCCCATAGGTCGGATTATTTTTGTTAGTTTTTCCTTAAATATAACCTATCTTTCAATAATTTTTCTTTCCACGAATAGTGTATTTATTTTTTATTGATGGGATTTGCAACGAGTATAATTAAAGAATTCTGAGGGAAAATTACAATGTTCAACTTATAAGTTTATGAATGGAACTATAATTTCCTGTAAAAAAAAAAGTGACCTAAGCATTAATTTGGGACGGGCATCAAGAGAAATGCAGCCTATTATTTGGGGGTGGATGCTGTAAATTTAACATATGACTCCTATTTTTTCAAGAAAAAAGAGATACATACTCTATGGGTGCCATCACGACAGAAATAGATCTTGAGACTCCATTGGGGATGCCCAATATCGGAACAATGATTCAACAGTCAACCTCCTGGATGCACTGAGCATTGAGATAAAAAATCTACAACCATCAATTTTGTATTCCTCCAGTGGATTCCTGTGCCCAAAGCTCCTTACATTCACCTGCATTTAGTCTGTATGAGCTAATGTCCGCAAAAATAGACAATAACCAGCAAATGCAAAAAATGGATACCGCTGAACTGAGTCTGTTCATGTTGACAAGATGATCTCTCCAGAAACAATCTAAAGTCTTGATGAGTACTGTCCTCTGCAATCCAGAAACATTCAAAAAGGGAATCAAAACACCAATTTTTTGTTGGTCCGAAATAATAAGAGCTAGAAAAGAGAATAGATATATGGCACTTGAAAAATATGTATTNTAGGTTCATATGAGAACCACTCTTATAGTGAAAACCATGAGAACTTTAATCTCAACCATTAAAATCAACCCAAAATCATCACATCCATTCATCAATTTAAATTAATTTTAAAACAAAAATTTGATTTTGATTATTTCCTCATCCATATCTCTCTCTCTCTCCTTCTCCTCTCATTTCTTTCTCTCTCCTCCCTTACCCATTTCTCTCTCCTCCCTTACCCCTTTCTCTCTCCTCACCACTGCTGCACCACCGCACCACCACCTTTCTGTCAGTGCCGCACCAACCGCCGGCACATCTGCTTCCCCCTCCCCACACACGAACCCCAACCACCACCGCCCCACATCAAAGCCTCCACCGCCCTTTCTCTCTCCCGCTAACCCCTTTCTCTCTCCACCGTACCAGACCACCACCACCTCGYCATCCACRTTCGCCGCACGTCGCAGCAACCCTCACCCTCAAACACCGCCGCCATCATCGCACGTCGCAACAACCCTCAAACACCACCGCCACCTCACCCACACCTCTCTAATTAGGGTATGTATTCTAATTAGGGTTTTTGATTTGGGGTTGTTTGTGGTGGTGGTTGCGAATTTGGTGGTCGTGGGTGGGGTTAGTGCTCGAGTACGTGGTGGTGAAGCAGTGACGAGGCTGGTGGTGGGCGTGTGTGGGGTGAAGGTGTGTGTGTGTGGGATGAAGAGGGTGCGGTGGAAAGGGTGAGGGCGGTTTGGTGGTGGTGGTTCGTGGGTGAGTATGAGGGTGTGGGTGAGGTGGTGGTGGTTCGTGGGTGAGGGTGGGTCGGGTCGGGTTGGGTTGGGTGAGGGTGGGTCGGGTTTGGTTGGGCTCAATGCGGAAGTTGTGGTGGTGCGTGGGTCGTTTGTGGGCTGGGCTTGGTGGTGGTTCAATAGGAGGAGAGAGAAAGTCACNCACCACCACCATAAAATTTTGGCCAAAAATTGAATTTTTGGCTCATATCCAACTTCATATTAGCATCAAACTAAYTAACAACAACAACAATTCAAGAAAACCCCAAATTTTAGCCCCCAAAAATCGAAAAATTTCAGCCCCAAAAAATCGATGATTTCAGCCCCAAAATAAATGAATCTATTAATTTGAAGTTGAAATCGGATCCTCCTCGCTTGGAGTTCCAGAAATTGGTGTTTTGGGCACAAAATTGGAAATTTCAACTTGAAAATCTGGAATTTGGTTCGAGAAACAGGATTTCGACTTCAAAACTTGGGACTTTGGTTCGCCAATCTGATTTYCGCGTTAGGGAGTGATTGATGACAGATTGTAATGTTTGATGAATTTGTTGGAAGTAAGCGTGTTATTAAACTTCCTTGTTTAACAGCTTTCATAACAGCATTTCAATTCTGGGTATGTTCCTGATTTCTTGTTTTTTAGATTTCAAAAATATGGTCTTTTGTTGAGGTTTTGTGTTTATTTTGATTTCGGGTAGTGCCCACTAATRGTTGTTAAAGCATTTGAGTRCATCATTGTGGATAGAGAGATASAGCTGATTTGAGGAGAGAKATAGGAAGGGAAGATGAATGAATGAATTGATGAAGGTGAGGCAGAGGGAGTGAGAGGGTTGAATAATTTCATGGGGGTGGGTAATATTGGGAGATTAATTTATTTAGATAAGGGTATAAGGGTAATTTCATAGGATAGGGGAAATTTTGGAGGGAAATATAGCTAAGTTGGGCCCCACATGACGGAAAAGTCCTTTTTTTCGTCGGAAAATGAAARTGGGTAGGRATTTCTAAACTTTGAGCAAAATCTGGGTAGTTATTTTTAATAAAATGAAATCCGGGTAGTTGTTTCTAAACTTGGCCAAAAACTGGGTAGTTAATGGCAATTTTTCCTTTATTTAACTCCTTGAACTGCAACAATATGAGGTGCTAATAAAAAGCGAATGAAGAAGCACAAGTTGACAAGCTTCTCTTGTTTTCCCTTCAAAAAAGCTTTTTTCACTTCCGCTATAATACTCTGAAACCGAGCATTACAATTTACAACTAGTGACATCTCCACTTTGACAAGAGAACAGTACATATAAAATGAAAGAATCAGGCAACCAGGGGGGTTGCTCTGAAGTCTAAACGCTCCTTGTGGAATTTATTACAACTTGATTGAATACATGGACCCCTTTCTAAACTATTTTAGAGGTAAAATAAACGTGGAAACCCTTCCAATTACTCTTTTTTTTTTTTTTTTGAGAGTACGATCTCTATCCTATAAACTTTATAAACCAAAACTAGGCTGATTAGGATAATGATCACAGAAAAGGCTGTTTGACCCAAAGCACTTCTATCAAGCATGACATCCAAAATGAAGCTGTGCATACTGTTGCACTTTGTGGACCATGAGCCACCAAGAAGACAGAAATTCAACTTAATTAAAGATTATCAACCAAGATTGACTTAAGAACCAGAATTTGATGCACTAAATAAATGAATTGGTGCCAACAAGATAGTCGAATTTTCAATTGCAGCTTTTTAATGTACCACATAGAAACTTATACAGTACAGCCAATATGCAACAGAATTCAAAAATTACTCACCTCAATTTCCTTCACATATGTATCATCATATCCAGATTCTTCAATAGTGTGAAGATATGAAGCGATAATAAAATCTCCAAGGTAATGACGCAAGTAATTGATGATCACTCGATATTTCCCGTCTCTGCTTATAACATACGGAGTATTAGGAGAACACATCATGCTAGGATTAAAAATTAAAAGTATCATTGAATTTCATAATATACCCTGAGAGTGTACTCACGTAATTGAATCATCGGCGCATATAGTAAGCCATCGCTTGAAGGATGAAGTCTTCTTCCAAATTCCTTTAAAGGCATTTGGAGGTTTTGGCAAGTCTATAGGCAAAAGGCCATTGAAATCTACAGGAGCTGAAGCATCTAGTTGTGAGAGGGACTCTAATAATTCAACCTCTGTGACTCCTGCAAAAGAATCTGAGAAAGCCTGGCAGTTATCAACATGACAGCATTGATGGGCTAAAAGAAATAAAGTAAAATTACTAATAAATAAGCTCACCATTCAGCAGCTTTCCCCCTACATTGAATAGCTCCTTCAAAATATTTCCCAATTTCCAGTCACGGGGATGCTATCCAAACAGAAATAAAGTGGGAAAATTTGTTACATCCCTCAATTTTTCTCGAATTCTATTAATGCTTCTAAATGTTAAGTCTTAGAGAAGGTGTGATAAAATTCTGGAAATTCCAGTTACCTTGTGAGAGTCAACACTACCTAGAATTATTTCGTCTACTACAGCTTGCATGTACCTGTAACAGATTGTGGCACCACAGGGCTTAGCAACTGGAGGATAAGCATTCTTGATTGATAATCAACAAAAAGTAATACTGCTCGTAAGTAGTGCAGAAAGCAAGTAAAGTATTGACTTTTACAAACAAACAATAATTTCTCCGGAAAGACAGGGGTGAATAGATTTACGAAGATCTAACAGTCTGAAACTCATAAATTATGGAATATCTACTACAAGCAAATTGCAATTTCATAAAAAGAATATCAAACTAATAGAGATAGATTTTAAAGTCATTGGCGTATCGTTATGAAAAATATTTTGCTTACATAACCAAGGGAGAACTTCCTAAATTGAGCCTACTTTTAACGTTCAATTCATTCAGCGTTCGAATCTAAGATGTCAAGCAACTGAATCAAAAGGCAAAACCTCAACATGAACGCAGATGCAAAATAGTTTCGCACTTTCACTACCACAATATTTAACAGAGGTTATGTTTCCTATCACAGTATGGCATCATTAAATTGTACCATTAACATATGAACTCCTTTTATATCCATAGTGTTTGTCTTAATTGAACAATCAGACATACAACAAAAAGTGGAAAAGAACCAATCAGAATTCTTTCAGTGAAATACAAAGTATTTCTAAATGCTTTGAGAAAAAACGGATACTTGGGGAGATGAACCCAAATACAAAGTCAGAAAGGACAATCAGTCTGAAAACAGAGGATAATCAGAGTACATGAAGCAAGAGAAAGAATCAAAGGATGGTTATTGATAAGCAAGAAAAAGTACAAAAGGTGCAGGGAAAAGAACTTGGTTAGGGAAGAAATGATAATTCAATCCTCACTCCTTGCATACTTCCAAGTGCCATCTTTAGTAGGGATAGCCAGCCATAGCATAATTTGATGTCATAGCACTAATCATTCCCTCTATTCTTATGCCAATATCAAAATAAATTACAATTCGACGAATCCATATTCCGAATGCTAATTACTTAACGTAATACATACAGCAATACATCAATATAAATTCTAATATTGACAGTTAATATGTACTTACTGGAATGTGTGCTCAGAACAACTTTCAGCATCACCCGTCAAAATCAATTGCCTAAGGTCATAGACATGCTTTCTTTGGACCTGAAAAGATTTCAGACAGATGAACTAAGGCCTGAGAATGTGCATGATTCATACAAATTTAGGTCATAGACATGCTTTCATTGTACCAGAAAATATTTTAGGTGAGGCTCCATATGATAGAGCGTATAACATTTTCCATGAGAAGTGTTTTCCTCCCTTTTCCAATTTTACATTGGTTGGTATATAAAGGATTGTAAAAACATTTTCCAAGGGAGTAAAAGTCCCCTTACAATGATGGAAAACCATTTTCCTTCCAGAATGAAGGCAAAACTATTTTCCTTTCCATCTCTTGTACACTCCTCTCTCACTACCTCCTTGCATCCGCTTCAATTTCTTTATTTTCAATAAGTATTTTTACATGCAACCAAACAATGGAAAATTGTTTCCATAAAAATTGTTTTCCATGGTATACTGTTTTCCATGAAAATCAATTTACATTGAAAATGTTCTATGCCCGACCAACCAGTGCCTGAATGTGTGAAGGCCTATGAAAATATATGCTCCAGTTAATCTAAAAGGTGACACTATCAAGAGTGCCCTTTTATGTTGACAAATGACACAAAGGTTACGAAGTTACTCAACATTACAAAAGTCCACCACTGGTATGAAATGCTGAAGTTTATCCCTCCCCCAACAGCCGTTATCATTAACAAAATACGCCTAGCAGGTTAGTATTATAATAGCATCCAAGTAAATAGAAATTGCAATTGATGCTTCCAACAACCTTGACAGGCTGAACCAGAGCCAGCCCGCAAACATATATCGTTTGGAAACATATGAACTGATAGATTTCTCCAAGGTGCTATTTGGTACAAGATAATTATCAAAGGGAAAGACAATCAAGACCAATCATTCCCTTAATAGATGCTTGTTTAGCATTTATTGAAATTCTCTTACCCCCATAATCAGTTTGTTGTTCCCCTATTTTCTTCTATCTTCATTCCCTCCTCATACTTGGGACATGGAAACCCGAAAAATCCTCTACACCATTTGAGACTTTGACCAACCTTGACCACCTCCCCAACCACCATACCAAACTAGAAACACCACATACACCACCCACAAGCTAAACCACCACCACCCATGCAATGACAAAGCTCCTCACCAGTCACCATTACCCATGCCACTTCAAAAGTCATCACCGCCTCCCAAGCCTCCATGAAACCCACTTCACCACCACCACATAACCTCAAACCCACCTCATCGCCACCATGGAACCCCAAAATATGCCTCACCGCCATCCACGAAACCCAAAAGGCACGTCAACACCACCCACAAAACCTCAAGACCCATCTAAACACCACCAACGCAACCCCAAACCCAACCTATTCACCATATAGTCACTTAGCTAGAACCTTTCTTCACCAAAACCACCATGCCACCAGTCACACACATGCTCACATGTACTAGAACAGTACAACTAAAGAGAGGAGAGAGAAAGTTCAAGTACTTACCCAAAAAAAACTAAGGGCAATTTTTTGGCAACATCTCTATTAGTGGTGCAATTGTTCCTTGATAGCTCAATTAAACAACCAAAAGCAAGAAATCAAGACTCGGATGCAATGGATGAAGCTTAGTTTGAGGAGTGAGGAGAGAGAGGTAGAGGGTTTTCTTCTTTACAAGTGATGTACTTTGGGTTGAAGAAGAGACTTGATTTCTGAAAAGAATGGAGATAAAGAGGATGACAATAGTGTTTGATGTTTGAGAGGAGCCTTATGAAGAAAATAAGTTGTTTTGGATTGATGGTATTTTAGACAACCGAACACACAAGGGATGATGGGTCAAAGTGGCTTTCGTATTTCCTTTTCTTTCTATCACGTCCAACCAACCAGCCCCAAATTTTTTTGATCCAAAGGCGGCAKWGGAATGATGGGTCAAAGTGGCTAAACTAAGCCATTTCATACACAAAACTTATATTAAAGACCAGCTTTGTTAACAGTAAAGAGCTGACAAATTTTTATTACTATAAGAATGGAAGTTTTTAATTTTATATAAAGATAGAAAATATCATTTATATCCAGTCATTTAAATCGACTAATGTATGCTCACGAAGACAGATTTTAAAAATGAAACAAACTAGGTTCCTCAATAATTTGTAAATAGATGCCTAGTCAGTAGTCATGGAAATTCAATTGTAAGCTCTTCTTAAACTCCAATTATGATGGTGCTACAAATAGTAGATTCAGTAAACTGAAGGATGCAAATTCTGTAAGGATATACCTCTAATACTTCATCAAACTCAACCAGGCTCTTTCGGATGTTAAAGAAATACTTCTCTGCATTTATTTGCAGGGACAAAAGCTTCATCCATGAAAAGGAAGTGAGACAAAGTCAGAATTGTAGAAAATCATGTAGAATAAAAATCAGATAAAAATGTAGTCTGTAATAACCTGTTTCACTATGGTATCACCTTCAATTGGTATATCCTCATCGTTTGTGATTCTTGATATCAGGTTGACAGCCCACTCAGTGTCAAAATTGAACTTCTGAAATATTTCATCCTGCAGGCTGATAAAATGAATAGAAATAAACTGCCCATTACAGAATCTAGAAAGGCCAATTCTAACCTAAGGCATAAAACAATCCACAGCCAAGCAACATCCATTTGAGCATTATTTGGTGTATGAAATTAATTGCATCAGCAAAAGCTTATCCCACAACCTAGAATCACATGATTCTATATAATTTTCAGAAGTTCAGGACACTGAAGCAGTAGAAACTAGAAAGAATCAGTGATATGTCAATCGGTCACTACTTAACGGGGGTGTACAGTAGAGGGTATTCTGAACGGAGGAATCATGGATATACATGAGTGAGAAAATTAAAGAAACACCATGGTCTCAATTGCCAGGAATGTATTGTAAGACATACATCACATGAGACAGAGTCAATGGTCAGAAAAGTACATACTCCCTCCGATTTTTAATGTGCTGTGCAATTTTCTCATCGGGCCGATTCTTAATGTTTTGTGCATTGTGCTTTATTCCATTTTGATACTCTCTCTCTCTTTCTCTCTCTCTCTCTCTCTCTCTCTCTCTCTCTCTCTCTCTCTCTTTATCTATCTATCTATCTATCTATTTTTACTTTTTAACCCCACCTTCCATACATTACCCACTATTCCTTACTTTTTCCCTTTTCACACACTCTCCAATCTATTTCTACTTTTTGACCCCACTCGCATTATAATACATTATTTCTAGTTTTTCCCCCAAACACTAAAATATAGGCTGTCATACGAACCTAATCAAGAACCTTGTTGATCCTGGATCTCCTTGCCTTCCTGCTCTACCACGGAGCTGTTAAAAAGCAGCAGAAAAGTAGAAATTAAATTTTATGTAAAGCACATGGGCAAAAGCATATACAAAGACTAGTCAGCACGCTGCACACTGTAGACATGTGAGATCCAAAAAATGTTTAATCAAATCTAAATACCTGGTTATCAATTCTACGAGATTCGTGCAATGATGTTCCAATAACATGAAGCCCACCAAGCCTTTTAATCTCAGCCCCTTCATTCAAACAGTGCAATTCACAGTCACTCAGTAGCGCTTGATAAGCAAGAGCTAGTGTGGGACCAAGGGGATACATCTCAGACTCTTCCTCAGCAAGCCTCTGTAATTCCTTTGAGTTCACTGACTCGCTCATTTGGATAGATTCAGAAATTATAGACTTCACCTGCTGATATGTCCATCCCTTTCCTTCACTTTTTCCAACATATTTGGCTGCAATGTTTTGCAGAATGTTACATATAACATAATTAAACTCAAAGGGCACTAATATAATTAATATATAATGAACTATTCATAATAATCAAGGTCAAAAAGACTCCAACCGATCAAGGACACCCTCTCAAGCAATGCTGATGTTGACGGACCAATATCCACTTTTGACATTGCCTATAAAAGTGGAAATTGCACATTTAATATAGGAGATTCAGCTGTCTGCTTATTTACGTCATCAGACATTACCTTTACTAAACTAGGTTCACCATCAAACTCAAATTCGGGAATTTCTCGTGACAACAGTGGTTGCAATTTCTTCTCTATTATTCCTTTTGCAAGCATCTTAACATTGACAAGAAAGAAAGCCATTTGATTAGTATCAACCAAAACAAAACATCTGGAAATTGATACCAGCACCAACCTTTCAATCTCTCTAACAAAACAACAAAAGAATTCTTTTATCAGAAGTACACAGTAGTAAATTACAAATCTATATCCCTTACACACCTAGACAATTTGGCTCACAGAAATATTTTGGCAGGAAAATTGATGCAGCGAAACTCACATGTGTAATGTGTTCCACTTCACCACACCCTCAAAGTATTATCATTAGCATATACTTCTTTATCTTTCCCTTTATTTCCAATTTTATTGTTTGAAGTCCAATATGAGAAATTTAGTTTTTCTCTCGTCAGAATAATCCATCTTTTTGTTTGTCCTCTCATATATATGTCGAATTCACATAAACTCATGTGTAACACTCTCTTTTGTACTTACCCGTTCGTACCTCATATACAAATCACTCTCATCTTTTTTTTTCTTTTATTGTTTTTGTTACACAAACCCCACATATAACACTCGTTCTTACTTTTTCTACTCTCCCTGCTACTCCCTCTGTTTTAGAATTCTAGCAACACTTGTATGAAGGACTCTTAACTTTCTAAATAAGGATAATGATGTTTAAAAAACATGTGATGGAGTGAGGTTGATTAGTACTTTTTTTTTTAGGGAACGCATAAAAGACAAATGCACTGTACTTGGGGTCCCAAATTAGCATTGTACTAGTGGTCCCAAATAAGGATAATGATGTGTTTAATTTGATGGTTAGTAGAAATAGTAAGAGTGTTTTAGTAATATCAACATAAAAACTTACCAAAAATAGAAATAAGTAAAAGAGTTGTTAGAATTATGTTACACCCATTTTTAGAAAGTGTTGMGAGAATTGCGATACGGAGTACATTTTATTACACAACCCCACATTTACTCATTCTCCGACTCTCCGTTCTCCACCTTGAAATTATAAGATAGTGTAACTATTATTTAGGAACAAAGGGAGTACTTCTTTAAAATTAATCCTAATCAGGTAACATAATTATCTAAAATTATTGCCTTATATTGCATTTCTTACTTTTCTATGCTCATAAGTAACACCACTATAGAATAGTAACAAAAGTTACGCCTACTTTTGGATTTCCTCCCAGAATTATGTCTGTGCCTCTGCCAGCCATATTGGTAGAAATGGTAATAGCATGTTTCCTCCCTGCCTGGGCAACAATTTCAGCTTCCCGAGCAGCATACTGTAAGGTAAACCAAAAGAATGAAAACCGTCTTTCAAAGCATTACAAACGGGAATATTAACCAAGAAAATACAATTAAAAATAGATGCAAGTAAAAGATAATTCAAAACAGTGAATATTTTACCTTGGGTCGTGCATTAAGCACATTGTGTGGGATATTTTGATCCCTTAGAAGATCAGACAAATGTTCAGAGTTCTCYACACTGTATCAAGAAGATAAATCATTCAGCACTGCAGTGTTTCAATAGAAACATATACGCAAACTATGGTCATATTCCCATTGACCCTACTCAAACTATGGACAGGAACGATTATCATTGACCTTTTCAAACTTCAGCCAGAAAAACTTATGGTACACAGATGATATGACAAAACGTATGTGTGTGTCTATATAAATTGGCCAGAAAGCACAATAACTAATGTTTCCAGCAAGGTCACTATCTGCCTATCTAGCTAGGCAATACAAATGTCCGCTACCACAGCTTCAGTCTCACAAGATCAGTGCTTCAATTATCACACAGTGCCCACAATTTTCGCATGATGCCTCCAGGAAGAAACCGGTACTCAGAAAGGCATACAAAACTATAAGTCTAGCCTGTAACGTCAAAAAACTAGAACAGACATAGTCCTAGATTTTATTGCAGGCAATGTTCAACATAATGCCACCACACTAATGCACCAGTGGTGAAGAAATCAAGTAGTTCAGGGCAACTTGTTTAACGCCCTTTCTCAGGCCTAGCTATTAGCCACTTCTCCATGTACTTAGAATATAGATAAGAAAACGTTTATGAAACATTCTTCTATTTCCCATTGCTTGCAGAATAACTGGTGCTTGACATTTAAATAATAAGAATAATAACAACAGGAAAGATTTCCCACTTCATTTTACTACCATAGCTTTGTATGGTAARTGGTTATAGATTCCTCTTCAATTAATACAACGTCATTTATTGTGACTCCTGCTCATCAAATTAGACACTTCACTGCTCCCTCGTACCCTAAAACAATCCTCACAGTTTTTCTGTTCTACTTTATTCTTACTGCTCTTTAAATTTTGGCCATGCCTTCATATTCAACCTGAGTATACTAAAATAGTAGAGGGTAATGCATAAAGGACTATGTAAACCACGCTTAATTGGGGAACTAAACCTCCTTAACCCTATTCTCTAGCCTCAACATATTACGAAGAGAAGTAGATTCATGAATTTTAGACAAGTCCATCCTCGTTTATTACTCTCCAAAAGAAATCATCGTTCACTCTTCATAAATCATACTACCTTCGTAATGAAATAAATTCAACAGTTGACTTTTCACGCATTTTGAGAAAGAGATTTAACATAGTAAACGAGCAAATTAAACAAAATAATTTTAACACAATAAAATTATCATCTTATTCTTCATCGTGTTAAAATTATTTTGACTAATTTGCTCGTTTACATTGTTAAATCTCTTCCTAAAAATTCGTGAAAAGTCAATTGTTGAATTTATTTACGGAGGGAGTAGTTGATAGTTATTATTGTAGGCTAAAATTGTTCCTAGGTTATTTTCCTGCAATAAAAATATTGCAGAAGATCTTCAAGTTGACGTTTTTATTCCCATCTGAAATATAAAGACGGAATACACTATTTCTTTTCTGGAGACAGAGAAACTCCGAAAAAATTCCGTGCCTTATTTCACAATTCCTGATGGTACTTGCTCCTTTGGAAAATTACATTTATGCCCCTCATCCATGCTGGTTATTCATCCCGACTTACCAACTAAAGGGACAGATGAAAGTAAGAAGGAGCACACTAATATAAGTATATAACTAATGTTGCGCATACAGGCAAATCGTCCAAAGGGTTCGGATTTGGCAGAACTTTAACCCTTAAATATTTCATTATAAAGGTTGGTATTTGAAAACTGCAAGTCTGAGAGCCTATATGGAGTCCAAGACATTTTCGGAGAGGAGAGAGACAAAGCAAGAAACAACACACGGGAACCCATGTAATAGGAGAGAGAGTGAGCATTTATAGTCTAAAAAGAAAGTGATGCATCTAATTTGAAACACCTATTTTCAGAAAGTGATGCGAGCATTATGAAATTGAGGAATTAATTAAGTAACTAATACTAGCATAGTTGAAATGTAGCACTTAGAATGGACTGACGGAGTATAATTTTGGTCTCATTTGAGCACCCATTTGTAATAGTCATATTTTATTCAAATTTCCAGAATCAGTGACAAGAAATGTGATATGCTAGAGGAACATAGCATATGGCATGACTGAAAACTGTGTTATAGCTTGATCTGTAAATTTTACCAAAAGAAACTAGTTTAGCGACAGAAGATAGGCAAAGAAATCACAAAAGGTTAGTTAATATCCCGGATACCTAGTTGTGCCGACAAGAACTGGTCGCCCCAATTTGAACATAGACTCCACCTCCTCAGTTACATGATCCCATTTTCCACGTGCCGTCTGGAATAATGAATAACGGTAATAACTGTCATGCACAGAACAGGCTACTTGTCTGTTTTGATAAAGATAGGAAAAACACCAACTAAGAAAAAACATTAAATCTTACAGCAAAAGCCTGGATGGGTAAATCTTTTCGAATATTAGGAAGATTTGTAGGGATTTCTATAACAGGCACGTGGAACATTTTGAGGAACTCCTTTTCCTATAAAAGAGGAACATACAATTCAGATCAAAACAATTACTTAAAATTGAAGAATCAATTACTCTATTAAAAAAAATTCTGTGGTGCTTTACTTCCGTTTTTGCAGTTCCAGTCATCCCCGACAATTTTGGATATAGCTTAAACAGCGACTGATATGTGATTTGTGCCACAACAACTGAATCAGCCTGCAAGAATAAATGGCTGGAACAGATCAGATTGCAATTGACATTTACAGTAACAAGTATGAAGCCTTACAGATATCAACCCCCAAAAGTAAAGTTGAATACCTGAATTTTCAAGCCTTCCTTAGCCTCAACAGCTTGATGAATGCCATCAGACCATCTTCTTTTTTCTTCAACTCTGCCTGTCAACTGAAACAATATAGAGATTAGTGGATGTCTATCAAATCACTGATACAACTTGTACTTTCCAGTAGGAACATAAACACCATCTCATGAACATCTTTAAGTTTGGAAAAAAAAACAGATTCAACATTAAAAATGAATACAAGCAGAATTCATAAGATATTATTAGCTTCTATACTCACAACAATCAATCAATCAATCAAAGCCTTAATCCCATATGAGGGGTCGGCTAACATGAACCAAGAGTGATTATTCCAAGAGATCATCCACATAGATTTTCCTCCTCCACTCTCTACGATCAAGAACCTCACTCTCTTGCAAATCCAACTGTTTCATGTCCTTTCTAACTCTTTCCCACCAAGTCATTTTTGGTCTCCCTCTACCTCGTTTAAAAACTCCCTGATCCCATTCTTCCACTCCCTGATCCCATTCTTCCACTCCCTGAGGTCTCCGTCTTACATGCCCAAACCAACGCAAGCAGTTTTCCCTTAACTTGCTTGTAATATGTGCAACACCAACTCTCCTGCGGATAACTTCATTTCTTATTCGATCTCGTAGAGTGTTCCTACACCTCCATCTCAACATCCGCATCTCGGTGACGACCCCTACTTTTTGAATATGCTCCTTAGAGGCAAGCAGTTTAATTTTCAGTTTTTGTTTCATCAATTAATCAAATCAAAGAAGCCTTTCAATGTTGCAAGCTCTGCACCTAACCAATTGCAAGGAATTTTTAGTGATATCAAATTACTAAAAAGAAGGTTCTTTCTGAGTTGAGCCATCATAAATAAATCTCTAATCTAGTAATCGTTTCCAATGGAATATCATAGAAAAAGGTTCATCCATGTTAAAAACTAGAGCCAGTAGGCTAATTAGTGCGCGATTAAGCAATAGTGGATTAATATAATTCAATCAATCAATGGAAGCCTTAGTCCCATAATTGGGTCACCTACATGAACCAAAATTGATCATTCCTTGTAGTCATCCACATAGATTAGCCTCCTCCATCCATTACGAACCTCTACCACGTTTAAATCTCCCTGATCCCACTCTTCATACCGGTGCTCCCTAAGGTCTTTGTCTTACATGCTTAAACCAAAGCAAAAACGATTGTCCCTTAGTTTGCTTCCGACAGTGAATCAATATAATTGTAGATAGTCAAGATAGAAAGGGATATCCATTTGAAGTCGTGTTTAAATTCAGACAATAAAATAAACAGAAGAGACGTTACAGAATGAGGAATTGTATGGAAGAAGCAAGACAATAACACCTTGTCTTCTATTTTTCTGCACTATACGTATTTATTTACTTAAAGATATTGGCAGCAAATCTTCCATTAGTAACAACCAATAAAACAAATATAGCATACAAGAGTTGAACAATGCATGAATAACAAGTATACTTTAGGGAACCAACATAATCAAGTGCAATGATGCTTACAACTTACAAGATTACCTCATTGATTATAAGAGCCTTCCCATTCCTAACAATGTATTGAACGTCTCGCCGATAAAACTCTTTAGCCTTCAAAGCATTAATAACAAATCTGAAAGATCATAAATAGTCCAAAATCATTTAGAAGAAAATGAAAGGGAGAACCAAAAGATAGCATCAAGTATCAAACAGCAATGTAGCTTCAACTCTTCAAGGTGAAGGTGAACTATTAACATGTAATGATATCAAAATATCAAATTACCAAACATTTACGCATCAAGATTTATAGAGGGCTTAATTGGAAATTAATAGCTTAGACCTGAGGGCATAATGCACCACAGTCCATAGACGCTATTCATTTTTAGGTTTTAACAATTCAAAAGTACTAAGATATATGTACAATGAATTCAAACTAAATCGTAGTAAAACTAGTTTTATTTATTATGAGACCAACGTCATTTTCGTTTCCTGAATTTCTAGCTTTCAAAGAACCAAAAAGAAACACAGCAACCATAACAGAATTCCATCAGAGCAAGTTCAGAGACAGAGTATGTTTAGCCCAATACTCTATTCTTAAGTGGGCTCCACTTATATAAGTGTAAAGACTTCTGATGATATGTGCCCTTTTTGTTTTATAAAATCCATGAGCATTGCTGCTTGCGTCTTAGATGATGTCTTAAAAAATTAGAACTTTTGAGATCTTGCAAATACCCACATCCTTCAAGGTTCGGAAATGTAATGTCTCACTTTGAGACTTTGTGGGCCATGGTGTTAAGATCGAAAGGTTGTGGATATTTTAAAAAGAAATATATTATTGAGAAGCAACCACTTGAGGTACTCAGTTAAGTACTCCACATACTGTAGATAGTACAACACTAAGACTTCAATGGCCTCAGATTAGAGGAAATAAGTAAGTTTATAATTTTATAAATATGATAGAATGAGACTTCAGTCCTATGATTTAAATAGCCACATTTAGGGGAAGAATTAGTAAGTGTTTATATAAATAAAAAAAAGTAAACATGTTTCTAAGATGTCAACAACCCTAATATAAAGAAAATAGAATTAAGTGTAGATGTTGTTTTATAAGGAACTAATATCTTGGACTATATCTTCTTTTTTTATGGAGATCATAAGTAATTGGAAAAATATATACGAAACAGAAAAAGGCCATCACATGCTAAAGTTTTTCTCTTCAGTTTCTTGTGTTATGGATAAGCACGGTAAAACATAATCAACTTTCACCTGGCCCACGGATCATTCTCATCCCATAGATCTTTGGTTTCAAGTGCCAGCTCAGCCAAAGAAATTCCTTCTTCTGTCAATTCCACCGAATTATCCTTGAGCTCTACA
Organism: Bassia scoparia; assembly: GCA_008642245.1. Lineage (NCBI taxonomy): Eukaryota > Viridiplantae > Streptophyta > Magnoliopsida > Caryophyllales > Amaranthaceae > Bassia > Bassia scoparia. The sequence goes on from SNQN01000098.1 coordinate 189,083, forward strand.
TTGTAATGCTGTCACAAACTTAGAAGCTCAGATACATTTATGTGACAATTCAAATTGGAAAAATTATGAACCTTGTCAATAGCTAAGAACCAGAAGATAAAAGCACTCACAATGCCCCGCACAAGCAAATCTGCTACTTTGGCAGCAACAGGGTAGCGAGCGCAATCTTCATTACCTAAAAAGTTGTGAAGGAAAAATAAAAATTTATGGACCTCCAAAGTTTCTAACTAGTTATAATCTCCCTGAAGATTATATAGCTTAAATAGAGAAAGTAATTACCTGCCCACTTATTAGCAAAGGATTTCTTCCCTCATCAATAAGAACAGAATCAACCTCATCAACAATAGCAAAATGAAATGGTTTTGGCTGTTTTAAAATTGCCTGGTTAAATTGCTTACAGCAAACAAAGGCAGTTATGAATTAAACAATTCCATGGAAATGTACCATCTCATCACAAAGTTTCCACTGTTCCAGCAAGGTTATCTCGAAGATATCAAAACAAGTTCCTGAAGTTCAAAAAACATGAAATCATTAATGAATTTAATTCAAAATATAGCAAAATCATAAAAGACATTAGCAATAAAGATTATATAAACGTCTGTACCAGCCACATCAAGAACTTCACCAAAAAAATACAAGAACAAGTGACAGCTCGTGAGGTTCCAAAAGATTTTAATATTCTGAGAATTTTAACTATGTGATAAAGATTTTAGAAATTTAGAGCATACAGCTACATACTGAATTGTTGGTGTAAGTTATATACACTCTGTAATTGCGTCTCCGCTCCTCAGCCTTCATCCCCTTCTACACTCATTAAGAGACAAGCAAGAGAGATATTAAAAAGATAATCAGCATCAAGTGTATATTTGAATAACATGAACTAACTGAATAAGACAACTGATAGACCAAGGAAATGGTGAACACTGCCATCAATTCAGCATCACGACGAGCAAGATATCATTTACAGTGACCATATCAATAGAAAATTGACAGAATCAGCAACAGAGATAATACTAGTTATATGAGCAAACACCGCAACGTATATATTAGTTCTAGAAAGCCTTCAATCAAAAAAAAGCATATTTTAAACAAAGGTGTCAGACTACCGGATACAAGCTAAAGAAATATTAGGAGTCTTGTATCTTAATAATATATTAGTATTACTTATCACAGAAACTTAAATTAATATGGGTCTGGCACAATGAGAAAAATGTCTTTAAAAAGGAAGAGATCTACAGACTTAAAGAATAGATATTAGCATCATCAAGATGAAGTTTTAAAAATAAACTTACAAGAGCAACACCATATTGAGGCTCCTGAAACTTTCAAATATTGATTGAAACAAGGAAGGTCAATTTGAGGAGTATTGTACACGTTAAGAGACAGTACTTCTTTAATGCAGTTCAAGAAACTTGGAGCATTTCATCAAGAGTAGGTGCACACAATATGATGGATCTTGCATTACTTAAGGGAAGTTCAATGTGTGTGGCTTTGATTTTACGAGAAAATTAAAAGTAGTCACTTCTCCCTTCAATGTCTTGCACAAGACTAGTGGCTAGATATCAGCATCATACAAGGTGAAGTTGCTAACTTCTCAGCTTATATCTCATAAGTTGAAATATTATGAGATATGTCCATAGCCTATTGTTGGATAACAAAAATGGAAAGAAAGGAAGGGAAGAAAAGGAGGGGGACAATTTCTCTTGTTTGGGAAAAGATTTAGGAGAAAAAATGGAGAGATTTAGAGGGAAAATGAACCTCACATTTCCCTCCCTTTCTCTTCCTCCCCTTCCTCCTTTCTCCTTCCTTTCCTTTCCCTCCTCCTTTGTTATCAAAACATAGTGTAGAAGTGGGGATGTTCTTGCATTGAAAGGGTACCTTAAGTTGCAAACTTCAAAGAGTGAAACAATGATGCAAATCTCAGCGCAAAAGGTTTGATTAAAGAAATTAAAACCACTAGCACTAAAGAATTATTTATAGAAAAACAAAGTCTTTAGATATTATTTATTTCAAATTTGTGAGAGACTTCTCCACCATGCACAAGTGTCCTTAACGAGGGAAGAATTAAATAAGTGGGGAAGCAACATCTTAAGAATCTAATGGAATCTGTTGAATGCATCTCTCTTGCAGTCAATTCCCTTTAAATTAGGAAATCGAAATAACATCTCATAAACATAAAAGGATTTAGCTTGTTAATCTGCTATGGCACTTCTTTCAATTCTGAACAATAAGAGATGGAAATGAAATCTCTACTTAGACGTGATACAGGCTAGCTAAAATTCCGGCCAATATGATTTTTGTTATATTATATAATTTAAGTTCTACTACCACAGCAAGTCATTAGTAATAAGTGGTGATAAAGTTGTTGTTAGAATATTGATATATGAAGTGACTCGTAAAAAACACTAACATATCCCCCAAAAAAATCCAATTTAAAGCCTTACTTGAATAACAAAAATTCAAATACTAGCACAACACAGATAGCCCTAATTGTATACCATAGTTATGAGGAATAGACCTCATCCAAACAACTTGTTATACATCTATAACTAACAATAGTTCCATCCTAAATACTCCCTCCGTAACATAATTCTCGCAACAATTGACTTTTCACGTATTTTGAGGAAGAGATTTAACCTAGTAAACGATCTAATTAATCAAAATAATTCTAACATAATGAAGAATAAGATGATATGTTTATTGTGTTGAAATTATTGCTGCCAAGTTGGTGCTTTAATCGATGAACTTGAGATGATGGTGTAAATTCATGATCCATGAAGCTTCAGGCTTTGACTTTTAAAGCATCATCTCAAGTTCATGGATCATAATTGGCAGCAATAGCACCAACTTGGCGCAAGGTGCATGAAACAGCACCAACTTGATTGGGTGCACATTGAAGCACCAACTTGAGTGTCGGGTGCAAGGAGTAGCATAAATGAGGTTAGTGACGAAATATTCTATTGAAATTCGGCTAAAATAAAATGATTTTTAAGGCTATGTATTCAAAAATCATTCAAAAAAGCAGGAACTACAAATTCTTTCATTACAAACCTTTTGTATGCTACTCCTTGCACCCGGTAGTCAAGTTGGTGCTGGCATGTGCACCAAATCAAGTTGTGTTGTTTCTGCCAAATAATTGTGATATCTAAGCATGCTCAAATTAGCTTATAATTTACAACCTGCATATTTTCAACCTAGTTCTACATAATTGACATCCACACGATCCACTAATTCATATAGCTACTTTTAACTAGAGGAAGGAAAGAAATATAAACATAGACAAACTTGACAGAATCTCTTGCTTCAGAAATATACTATGCTATGGGCAATAGAATAATTAACACCTGATATAGATGTGAATTGCCTTTACAGTGAACGCTTGCAATATAATCTAAGTATATCATTTTATTTTTTGAAAAAAAAAATGGGGGAATTTTTTTTTATTTTTTTTTACAAAAACAAAGGAAATGGAGGATCCAAAATAATAAGACTTCCCAAACAAGATCCGGTTACTTTGATTAGTGCCAACAGATGATAGTTAACGCAAGAAAAAAGCGCTAGTATTTTAGTTGACTAAACAGAACCTAAAAGACACTAACTTACCATGTACACCTCCTGTCAAAGCATTGAGATATGCTGCTAATGTCGAAACTAAGGTCTTCCCTTCACCCGTTTTCATTTCAGCAATTGATCCATCATTAAGCACTGCTCCACCAATGATCTGCATACAACCAAGCAACATAACATGACACTAAGCTTTATTAACTAATGAGGACACAAAGTCAATGAGTGCGGTTTGCAGGGATGCCTAAGCAGAAAGAAAACCTGGACATCGAAATGACGCATCCCAAGCGTTCTTTTTGCTGCTTCACGAACGACAGCAAATGCCTCTACAACATCCAATTCATGAACATTCAAAATTAAACAAACAACCAATGGRATTAAAACATAGTGCCAACTCAAAAGAGTACACTAACCAGCCTGAATATCAGCTAAGGTCTCCCCAAGTGCCAACCGGCGTCGAAATTCCTCAGTCTTAGCCTTCAACTAGAGACACCCAACAGGCCAACAACAATAACAATATTCAAACATGCCCTGAAAATCAAAAATTCATGTGAAAACGAAATACAAACATGAGTAAACCACAAACCTGTTCATCAGAGAGGCTCTGTATTCGAGGTTCGAAAGCATTAACAGTATCCACAAGACGGTAATAATCCCTCACAACCCAATAATTCAAGCTGGTAACATCATCCAATTTCTCCTTAACTTGGCCAAAACCCCCCTACAAAACAGCAAGCCACAAATTAAGAACAAACACTTCATTGGGGCATTTTAACAAACAGTTGGTGAGCAATTACATAAACATAAATTAACACAAAACCAACCTTAAGAAACGCAAACGTAGTTGGTCTAGTGTGATGAACATTGCGTTTTGAAAGAGAGAAAAGGCGGGAATTTGATGAGAGTTTAGGAAATGCAAAAAAGGGTGAAGTGAAAGTGGTGAAGTTGGTTGAGTGTAAAAGTGGAATGGAAGAGTTTGATGTTGAGAAGGGTGAAGTGAGAAAGAGTGATTGCACAGAAGAAGCCATTAAGAATGTTGAGCTTAATGTAAAAGTGTTAAGCAAAGTGCAGACTGCCTCTTGATATGAGCCTAACGATGGGAACATTTGCCAAAATCAGAACCTGCAAGGCCGCAAATCTCACGTGGTTATATGCTAGAGGTGTCAGTTCACTTAATTCACTCCGTTCCGGTTAAACCATAACAATTCAGTTATAATTCAGTTCACTTAATTTCAGTTCAATGTGTAAACAGTTTAGTTCAGTTCAATTAACAATTATTACAGTTTAGTCCGGGTTTTTTAAATTTCAGTTTCCGTTTATTTCAATTTGAACTTAATTTGTTCATTTCAGTTTCAATTTATTTCAGTTTGAACTTAATCGGTTCATTTCAATTTCTATTTAGTTTAGTTTGAACCATGGCAGTTTAACGTCTTTGATAATTTATTTTTGTTTTTGTTTCTTAACGATTAATTTTGGTTGAAAGCAAAAATACATATTAGTTATATATAAAGTTTATCGGTTTCGGTTTGAGTAACTATTTGTCTATAACATACATGGGATAAAAGGTGATTTATAACACAAATTTATAATAAAATAAAGAAAACTAAATATAAAGTAAAATATGTGGGTAAAAAAATTCAAGTGGGGCAACAAAATCAGGTCTAAATTATGTCAGTCTAGATACGTCTATGTAAATACTATGTAAGTCTATGTCAATTTAGATAAGTCTATATCAAGTATATGTAAGACTGTGTAAATATTAAATGTATGATTGGTTGATGCATTATTACAACTTAAGGGCTAGTAACTTAAAAGAAATATTTTTTGTTATTGGCTAAGTTTCAGTTCAAGTTCAATTCCAATTCAGTTAAGTTTCAGTTTTAGTTTGTTTCAGTTCAGTTTCAGTTTGTTTTATTCAGTTGCAGTTCAATTTCAGTTAAGTCCTGACAGTTGATTTTCAGTTATCAGTTTGAATCGGTTCAGTTTCCAGTTAACATTTCAGTTTCTATAAATTCTAACCAAACTGACAGCTCTATATATACTCGATTAGAGTTGATATCCGTATCCGCACAACTATTTTTGTTATTCAAGCATGAATAAATAGTATTAACTGGATTAATACTCAAATATAGATGTGCACATGTAACAACAGATATTCCGCGGATATTAATTCTCCTACTCGATGGGTTACCCATTTACTCGTTAGCTCGGTGTAGTCGTAATTTTATTGTAATGTGTGTATGGCTTGAGGATTGTCCATTGGAGTTTCAAGTGGTTGTGATTTCGGATTTGATTGAATAAATGTTTAACACGCTTTCCCGTCAAAATAAAATACTTATCAAACAATAATTGAATGTATAGTAAAAATATAACGTACAATTGTACACAAGCCAAAATTAAACTTTTGAACCCCTGTATGTATTGTAAAACTTATGAACCGTCAAAATATATGACTATGAGAAAGATTAGGGAAACTCTATATAATAATGGCATCGATTTTTGCCAAAATCCATACGGTGACAACCTAAAATTTTCAATTTTACACCGTGATCTCGAGGTTTTGGAAATTTCACACTGTGGCCTCGAGGTTTGTATTTTCCATGTGGCGACATGACCCGTTAGGTGTGTCTCGAATTCTTAGTTGTTGTTGTTAGTTACTCATTTGATGCTTTCGTTGAAGTTTGGGTCAATAGATGATTTCAATCCTTCTTSTGCAAGTTTAGTATATCTTAATACCTTGTATAGGATATACTAGCAGTRTAAGCACGCGATGCGTGCGGTCAGTTTAAAAATTTATATTAAACAAATATTTAATTAGAAAAAAAATTATGTAATTGTGTATAGATTCAAATTAACAATGACGGTGAGTTATTATGATTTTCAAATTTTTCATGTATTTTTTCTTTTCAATTGAATTTCTCGACAAAGAGATTAAATGATTAATTACATTGACATACTAATAGTAATATTGAAATACATAATAATTGAATAAATATTTAATTCAATATGATTTTCAAAATAATTTGCAATGATTTAACTGATTCATCTGAAAATTTTAGTCTTTGTAATTAATGTACGAATAATTTATCTTTGAATTTTTTCATACTAATTAATAAAACTTTTTTCAAAATAATTTGCAATGTTTAAGTTATTCAATGGAATAGATTAGTGAATGTAATTAATGTATTTTATTTGAATCTTTTTACACTAATTAATTAAACTTTCTTTTTTTATTCATAGGAAAAATTTAGTCAATATACTTTTTTTTATGTTGCTTAGTATGAAAAGTACAAAAAAATAAAGAGAATGTATATTTTTTTTATTTAAGGGCAATCAAGTCTTTTACATCATCAAGGGTGTTTACGTCTTTTAATAGGGGGACACCATTGCTCCCCCTTGGCTTATATAATAGAGATTTTGTCATATATTTAATATGCTTGGGGATCAAGCTAATTTGTTTTGGAAACATATCTTTTAGGTTGATTTAGGATCGGATATAAAATAATATCTCATATTATTTTAGTTTCTTTACCTTTGATATTATGTAATCCTATAAATATGTTACGGAGTATTTGATATCAAGATTTAGATACACATCAGTTTTTCAGTTTGTTTGAGAGATTAAGTTTTTGGTGAACAATTTCGAGAGCCTAATTTTTTTTATTTTTTTTTTTGTGTGAGTGGGAGTACTATAATTCCCCCGTTTGTGTTTCCTCCACGTTAATTAGTGAATTCGTTCTCTTCCTCCGTCACATATTATTTGTTTGTTTTCACTTTATTCAAATTTTAATTATTCCCATATTTATTTTATTAACGTTGTCATATTTGCAATTGACATCAATATTTTGTGAAAGGGTTATTTCTTCTAATTTTCCCTAACAAGACCCAACCTTAAACAACAACTATAACCACTTAACCCACTTCCCCAACCACCAAACCAACACATTTCTCTCTCCTCCCTCACCAAAACACCCACCAACCCAGCCGCCTTCACCACCCCACAATTGTGCCGCCTCCTCCACCCCACAAACGTCTCCCCCCACCCGCCACAGCCACTACCGCATAAACCCCCACCCACCACTTGCTATTTATGCCCAAAAACAAAACCATACACCCGACCCTCACAACCCTTACACCATCTTCCCTCACCATCGCACCCACCAACCACCGCTGCATCCCACCACAGCCACCGTTACACTAACCCCCACCAATCAACAACACGCAGCCAATATCACGCACCAACCATCACTCCAGCCTGTATAATTTGAATAGGAAAATTATGGGCATATGATTTTCAAATTAAACAACTCTTATTCGAGTACAAAACAGCCCTAAAAATCAATCTAACACTCGCACAAATTGGCTCAGATTTCTAGAACAAAATTGCAGCATTTTCGAGCTTCAGATGCAGAAATTCGAACAACTTTKCACTAATTCGAACAAGAATAAGTGTGAGAAGATTGTCAAACCAAATTTGAGTAATTTCGAGCCAAAAACATACCGGAATCATCCTAGGAAAACGCAAAATTAAACCCATTTGTTGTTCGAAAATTAAAAACGGTTTGTGGTTTATGGTGGTGGTTGGCTAGCGATGGGTTGGTGCGTGGTGGBTGGTGGTGCATGGTTGAGGTGGTGGTGAAGGGTCGTGTTGCTAGGTTGCAATATCAATTGAATGTGGGTTGAGAGGCGAGGGTGGTGGTTGAGTATGTTTTAGGGTAGGATTGGTGGTAGCGTCTAGGTCGTGATTTTGCATGGGTATTAGTGGTTGTTGAGCGGCTACGAGGTTGCTGCAAGGGTGGTTACTTGGGTCGTGAAACTCGTGATTACATATAGAGGAGTATAGGGGAGTAGGGGTGGTGGGTGAGTATGGTGGGTTGCTAGGGTTGGCTGAGTGAGGTGGCAGGTGAGGTGAGGTGAGGTGAGGTGAGGGAGGAGAGAGAAAGGTGTTAGTTGGGTGGTCTGGGGAAGTGGGTTAAGTGGTTAGTTGTTGTTTAAGGTTGGGTCTTGTCACCCCATGGTAAATACAAACCTCGAGGCCACTATGTGGTATTTCCAAAACCTCGAGGTCATGGTGTAGAATTGAAAATTCTAGGTTGTCACCGTATGGATTTTGGCAAAACTCGATGCCACCATATAAAATTTCCCGAAATATTATACAAAAGTATTCTATATTTGTCTTTCACGAATTAATATGTATTGTAAACCATTATATACACAAACAATAAGTCTATCATGCAATCTAGGATGCACAGACATGGCCCGGACACAGCCTTGAACCTTCGTGTCCCGCATTGGACACGAGCGTCGGACACGTAGAAATTCATGTCCGACATGCCAATTGACGTGTCCAATGTTTAATATATTTTCGGACACTTGGACACGGCAAGGAAACGAAACAGACACGGGAAGGAAATGGACCGGACACAGAACTCCTTCTTTGAGAAAATAAAACATGCTTTCATTTTTAAATCCCATACATTTTAATCTTTCATTTCATTTTCCCCCAACCCACATTGGAAAATATTTAGAGTGATTGATCTCCATCTACCATGCGATTGTTTTTGCGTTACATCAAATTCTTCAAGAAACTGCAATCAATGGTAATGTATGTCAATTTGGACGTGGGTGTTTCCTCAAAAGTGGTGAAAAGGCTCATAACACGGAAAGACAATAAAGGGTATAAGGGATTGGGTTTGTTACTTCATGATATAAATGCTTTATCATTAGACTTAATACCACTATTTAAGTAGTTAATAAATCTCAAGTTTAGAGTATTCATCTGCATCCTAAAAATATGGTTAATAATTGTATAATGTAATATGCTAATTTTCTTGCTGTCGAAAAAAATCTATATACTAGGAAAAAAGTAACGACACCATAGAAAGAAAAATAATTAGACATTTAAAAAAAGTAACTATGTATTTTTTTAAAAAATAGCTACACAAAAAGAAAAATATAACTACACATTAGAAAGAAAAGTAACTAAACATTGAAAAAACTACACATTGGGAATGAAAAAGTCACGACATGAAGAAAAGTAACTAGGAATTCTAAAAACATAGAACACAAATTGCACAAGTCAGATCATGTTCACAAGTTCTACAGAGAATTTGTGAAGACCAAACAATGTTTATGCAGAATATTGCGATGTCTTGTCTTAAGATGAGCGAGGTCAACTAAAAKATGATTTCCTCACAATTCTGTAAACTCATGGCTACCACTTGAGAAAAATTAAAGTACTTAGCATTTGATTTTGAGGCATATATACATTTGAATTGAAAATAAGATGGATGAGCGATTGATGACTATCAATTTCACAGCCTCCTTGTGTACACTTTTGTGTAGCTACAATGTTATTTTTTTTGTAGCAGTACCTTATTTTCGGGCCTAAATTTTGGTTTGTGTCGACCAAGCCAATTCACAACAATATCTTCACCAAAGGACCTCACCGCGACAAAAGGAGATCATTAGGACATACCGCGACAAATATAATCTTGAATTCAATGACCATCCTCAATTGCAAATTCCTGACAATAAATAAATAAAATGGAATCCATAGAATTTTTTATTACTCAAATAGTAACGTAAAATTCACAACAATTGACTTTTCACGCATTTCATGGAAGGGATTGAACATGGTAAACAAACAAATTAATCAAAATAATCTTAACATATGAAAATACTTCATCTACCCATTGGGTAAATTACCCACTACATATAAAGTAGTGTGATTATTGATAATTGTGAATTGCAACTTGCATGATAAATAATACAAAGTATTTTATTTTATTTATTAGTAGTGAGTAATTTACACACCGGGTAAACGTAGCAATGTCCCTTAACACAATAAACTTATCATTATATTTTTCATTGTTTTAAATAATTTTGACTAATTTGTTAGTTTACATAGTTAAATATCTTTCTTAAAATGTGTGAAAAGTCCATCGTTGTGAGTTTTGCATTACATTTTTGGGAGAAATTTTTAATAGAGATTGATAGAATTAAGGAAAAAGAAGAGAATGATTTTTTTCATATTTATATTATTATTTTTTTTATTGTTATTTATTTAATTTATACTCCCATTAGAGCATCAACAATGGGTTGCTGATTTGCTCCCCAAATGACAGTGGGTCCCTCTTTAGGGTACCCATTCAATGCAAGACCAACCCCGTAATATGAGGCACCCCTTTATATGGGGAGCTCCTCAACAAAATTAATGGGCCCCTTGTGTCCTTTTCACTTCTTTTTTCTTTTATGTTTTTGTTGCTTCTTGTTTCTTGTTTCTTTTTTTTTTTGTCTATGTTATTGACTTATTGTAGTATTATACTATTATTAATTACTTGTGTTTTTATTGTAGTATTATTAATTATTGAGATTACTTGTGTTTTATTGTAGTATTTTTTCCGTGTTATTGTAGTATTATTAATTATTGAAATTATGTTACACTAAGTATATTACAGTTATATTATTGGAGACATTTTATACTTAATTTGTGGTTTTCCATTTTTTATGTTATATACTTCCGTTAAACTATGTTTTCATTACAACGGCCATATTTTAACGGTTATATTACAACGGCTATATTTTAACGGCTATATTACAACGGCTATATTACAACGGCCATATTTTAACGGCTATATTTTTAGTTATAAATAGAGTGCATTTTACATACAACTCAATTCATAACATTATTCATTTCTCATTACTATCTAAATTCTGAGCCCTCACAGAGTATAGTCAATATTATTATTTTGAGATATTTGATTCATCAATAATTAAATGGATCCAAATAATCCTAATTATAGGAATACTCCTATTTATAATCCAAATTTCCCACCAAATCCTAATTTCCCACAAAATCAAAATTCACAACAAAATCCTAGCCAAAACATTCCCCAAATAAACCAAAATATGTTGAATAATCCTCGTATTGCTTCTTTGTTCCAAACTTTTCTTACTTAAAGTCAACAATATTCTCAATTCATAACCCAACAAACTCCAACAAATCAGTATAATTTTACACCGCAACCATTTTTTTCATCATTACAACATGCAAATCAAAATCCCACTACTCCAAGAGGTGATGGTAGTAGCAACAAAACACCGGGTGATGATTTTTACCCGACACAAGATTCAAGTGAAGATAGAATTGAAGAAGTGTATATCGGAAAAGGAAAAGGTAAAGCGTCAAAAGAAAGGTGGGTCAATGCTGAAGATCTAGCTCTAGTATCTGGTATCTTGAATTGTGGTGGTGATATAGAAGTAGTTGATGTTACGTATTGATATATGGTTTTTTTCCTCTCATTCTCTTGCTATAATAATGATATTTGGCCGTCTTAAGGCCCTCTTGGCTACGAAGTTGTTTGTTTAGTGTTTGAGTAAGATTTAGGTTGCTTCCATTTATTTGGAGTGATTTTGGGACTTATTTGCAAGCACTACAGAGCTTTAGTAGAAGTGGCTAGGAGTTAGGAGTGGAGCGACACAAAGAATTTGATACATGCTCACTCTTTCGGCCATAAGTTAGGTTTCATTTGTTGTATTGGTGCGATTCTAGCTGCATTGGAAACTAGACTTCGAGAGCTTCGATTTGATAAGTCACATGCGTGATTTGGACCACCGGAGCTCGAGATATGGCCTCTAGAAGACGAACAATTCAACTTGCCTTAGCTGGATCCGATCCGATCGATCGGATCCGACATCTGATCTGATCGGATCGAGGCCCGATTCCCCATTTAAGTCGATTTTTAAATTGGCTTTTAATGAAGGGTAGGATTGTAATTTAGCAAGCTTGGTTTAATTTAGAAAATTTCTGATGTTTAACAGGATTCAAATCCTAATTCTATTATTATCTTTTATTCTATCATCACTTTTATTTTGGAAAAATTGAATTGCGTATTGTGGAAAAAGAGGAACCCTAGTTTATCATTCAWCATTCAGATTCAATAAAAGTTCAATCATTCATCTATTTCCATTGCAATTTTGGTAATTATTCATTCTCTAATCTTTCCTATTATTGCTTTTAATTCGTTTATGCTTTTGATTATGTTTTCCCAATTGTAATTATCATGTTTAATTTCAATATGAGTGAGTAGTTCAATTTCTAGGGCGATTGGGGATCTATAGCAATATGATTGACATGTATTTGGCTTGATTCGATTCTTGACTTGGCTATTAATYAATTTCCYATTAGATTGTTCTTCATGTTAATCAATTTCGTAGGGCCCGACTTAATTGCTTATTTTGATTAGTCACAAGTCTCTAGATCTAGCGATTGAGACTTAGCACAATATCAACATCAATAGGTAGAACGAGACTATCCTAGGTCGAGAGAAACGGTTAGGAGTAGTTCTATGGTTCAATTGATTCGAGAGAGCTTTGACCCTACTTTGATTATGCCTTGTCATGAATTGTTGATGTCGAATTACTATTAATTATTGATATAGTGAACCATAGTCCTAGATTCGTGAATCATATAGTTTTATTCATCATCGTTCATTGTTTTCATTAGTCTTAATTCAATACAATCACAAACCAAGATTTCTTTTATTAGTTTAGATGCTTTAATTCAGTTAATCAGTAGTAGTTGCTTCTTCGTGGATACGATCCTGTTACCACTAGCTGCAGGTTAGTTTTAATAGGTACTTTTGATAGGCATGCGACAAGCCTGTCAGTAGTTACTGATCAATCGAAATCAATACTGTGGAAAAGGGTGAAAGAAATATRTGATAGCGAGGTTAACAAACAACCAAATGTTATTCATACAAGGTCCATGAAATCTTTGAAAAGTCGTTGGAGTAAAATCAACGAAGCTGTTACTTTGTGGGTATCACAGAAGGGTGAAGCCGAGCATATGTTAGCTAGTGGAATGAACATGGAAGATGTTGAAGCAAAAGCTAACGAACTCTATAGTAAAAAAAAGCAAGGTACAAGTTTTGCTTTTCAACATTGTTATAATGAATTAAAGCACTGCTCAATTAGATGGAGGCCAGGCCAAGATTAAACGGATGTAAGTGGTGCTAGTTCTAAGAGATCAAGTGATGAGGCTTGGTTGACACGTCCTGTTGGTGTCAAAAAATTTAAAGCTTAGAAAAAGAACAAGGGTATATTGAATGTACTAATGTAGCTACAACATTGGACGACTTCAACCAATCTTTAGGGGGACTCACCTCTGAAAGAGGTGCTTTCAGGCAAAATGTTGAAGAGTTGATCCAATTCCACAAGGAAAAAGATGAGAAAAAAGACAAGGTTGAGAGTGATGCAAATGCTCATGAACAAACCGAATCTAGATGCGTTTGAAGCTGAATATCTAGACAAGTTAAAAGCTAAGTTTTTTTAAGTGAATTAATTTATTTGAATGAAGTATGTAATTTAAATATTGTAATTTAAATTAATTATGCACTTTTAATTATGTACTTTTAATTTCAATATTTTTAATGTAATCCTTTTGTTTTTGGTATTGTTATTTGAACTTGTATTGGTTATTTGAATGTCCTATTAAATTTTTAAATATAGTTTGTAACATATTGGATATATAGAAAATCTTTAAGGATAGTGAAAAAATCTCAAAGGATAGATAAGAAATCTAACAGGATAAATACRARATYTGAAAGGATAAATAYGAAATCTGGAAGGATWGATACGAAATCTAAAAAGCTGATTTACATATCTGTCTTCTAACAAAAAAGAGATTGCAATCCAATCCATCATCTTATCCATCGAACCTCTATATATAGTACATTCAATGTGTTCAACTACCTATCACATAAAACATACACTAAACTACAATCTACAAACAAAATCCCTATTCAAACACAAAAATATACTCTCCATTGAACAAGCAAAATGAACCTTGGATACTACTTTGAATCTACTTCAAGTGATGATTCAGTGGATGAAACAATTAACACAATCCTTCAATTCTTATGAATGAGAAACTAGAAGAACAAGAAGATCAACTAATAGAAAATGTCATGCATACATGTGTTGTTCCGATAGTGGAACACGTACGCCAAAATCCGCCAACAGAGAAAAAAAAAAGCGAGTGTATATTAAGCGTGATAGGCAGGGTGCTAATGAAAGGTTAAAGAACGATTACTTCATTGATCGCCCTTTGTATCCAGAATCTGTCTTTAGACGTAGATTCCGGATGAGTCGTGCAGTATTTCATCGGATCGTGAACTCGGTTAGTTCGATGGATCCATATTTTCAACAGCCTGCGGATTGCACTGGCCAACTTGGTGCCTCTCCAATACAAAAATGTACAGTCGCTTTGAGGATGCTATCGTATGGTTCTGCAGCTGATACRGTGGACGAATATCTTAAAATCGGTGAATCTACAGCAAGGAATTGTCTACTTCATTTCGTGAAGGCCGTCAGATCAGCATTTACAGAAGAGTATTTAAGGAGACCTACTGTCGCGTATTTACAACGACTTCTCCGAGATGGAGAGCGAAGGGGTTTCCCAGGTATGATGGGGAGCATTGATTGCATGCATTGGGAATGGAAAAATTGTCCAAAGGGATGGAAAGGATTGTACCAAGGAAGAAACAAAGCAGCAACAATTATTTTAGAGGTAGTAGCATCTGGTGATTTGTGGATATGATATGCTTTTTTTGGAACACCTGGAACATGCAACGACATCAATGTATTGCGACTTTCTCTGGTGTTTGATGACATTTATCAGGGTAGAGCTCCAGAGGTATCTTATAATGTAAATGGTAATACATACAACCAATGGTATTACCTCACAGACGCCATATATCCAAAATGGGTTGTATTCATGCCTGCAATACGACTTCCACTAAACCCCCAAGATGCGTTGTTCACGAGGCGATAAGAATCTGTCCGAAAGGACGTTGAACGTGCTTTTGGTGTTTTACAAGCACGGTTTGCAATTATCCAAAGACCTTCTCTTGCATGGATCAACAATTATTGTGGGAGATAATGTTGGCGTGCATTATTCTTCACAACATTATTGTTGAAGATGAAAGGGACACATACCGTAATTATAAGGATCCAATAGAATTCGAAGAAGACAATATCCAACACGTAGGTGAATCATCTACCGACACTCGATCTTTTAACGTGCGATCTGGTCGTTATAACAACTTAAGTATGGAACAATATATGCAGAGAAGAGAAAATGCATGGGATAGAGAAGTTCATAATTCATTGCAACGAGACTTGGTCCAACACGTCTGGGAAAATTGTCAAGGATGGTACGAAGACTGATAATGACTCATATTCCGCTAGRTGTGTCTATGTTATTGTAATTGTTAATCTTTTTGTTTAATTAGATKTAATTTACTTCGTTTATGTGATGTATTGYGACTAAGGGCCTATTTACATTAACTTATTTTCAGTTCAGTTCAGCTCCATTCAGTTCAGTTCAGTTCTTAACCCAATTTCTCTCTCTCATAAAATATTCAATTCAGTTCAGTTCAGTTCAGTTGATTTCAGTTAATATAAACAGRCCCTAAGTTTTGTATATTAATTGTGTTTCATTTTTTATCGTAATTATTTCTCATGTTTTCAAAAGAATTAATACGGTAATTAGATCCACAAGATTAAGAGATATTACTTAAAAGATTAACAATTAAAAAAATTAATCACAATATTAATAAGAATAATTAAGTTAACGTAAACGATGATTTATTATTAATTATCCCAATTTAGTTAAACATTATAATATGAATAAATTTATATTGAATTGTAATTTAATAAATAGGTGGGCCATAGGAAAGTAGGAGAGAGAAAGTTTTGGGGCATCCCACGAATGCAGAGTGGTGACTGAAAATTAAAGAGGGTAAATGAAAAAGTTAGTAAAAAATGATGTGACAAAAGGAGAAAAGGAGAGAGATTAGTTGGGGAGTCTCATTGATGTGGGTGGTCTTAGTCCRATATACTTGTATTASTGAGTATTTATTGCGAAGGTCTGTCTAATTCACAATGTGTCGCACATTTACAGTAGTTTTGAAACACGTAAATAAATAGACAACATTATTTTTTGAATCAAACACGGCAACATTTTAATAGACCGTCCAAAATTACATTGTCATCTTCCTAAGTACCTTCTTCATTACATTTCGATTCTGGGGTGAAGCTGCCATTTCCTTCTTCATTCTTCATCATCAAATTCTCCTTTATTCCTCCTTTTCATCCCAATTCTTGTTTATTATTCTCATTTTCATAACCATTTGCTTTATTTCTTCCATCAATCTATTTTTGCACCGACAAAAATATTTCATCTTTTTTTTATTACAATTACTGTGCTTTTTAGCTCAATCCAGCTCAAATTGGGTTGCAATTCAGCTGAAAATCCCACCAAAAAAATATCATGGATGATTTTGGTGTTTTAGTGCAAGATTTCGGGATCAAACCCCAAGGAAAATCAGCTCCAATGGCTTCATTGAAAACATCAACAAGAACCCAGAATTACAGTTCTGTGAATTTGGATCCATCATTCGGAGCTAAACCCTTTTCAAGTAATCGGGTTTCAGGAAATGGGCCATTTTTCGATGATCRAATTGATGATGATGATATATTTGGCCTCAATTCGAGTAACAGGGGTAAGAAGTATGCAAGTTCTGATGTTTTTGATGATGTGTTTCATATTCCTGCTAATAATACTAGTTCTTCTAGTAGAGGTGGCGGTGGTGGTGGGTTTGATTTCGATGTTGAATCGATGTTTCAAGGATCAATGAATTYGAACAAGTCGAACTCGGCTTCTGATGTTGGTGATGATCTAATTTGGGGGTTTTCTGGGAATCAGAGCTCTAATGTGGTGGTTGAAACTGATGATTTGTTGTCTTCTGATCCGGTTGATGATTTCTTGGGTAATTTGGGGAAATTGGGTTCTGATCAAAGAGGCTCAAATGGTAAAAAATCGGTTAAAATTGACACTGATCAATTGTTACCTGGGTTTGGGAGAAGCAATGCTACAAATGATAGGTATGCAACTGATAGTTTAAACTTAAACTCTACTTTTTGCATGTTGATAATGTGCTTGCTATTTCAAAAATTAGTGAATTTAATTGGTTTTGTTATGTTTTTTGAATGGACATTGATTTACTCCGTATTTGTTTCTATTTTTGGTATAATTTATATATGGGTGCTTGTTTGTTTATTTATGTACAATTCCTATAAGTTGGTGTCTAAATTACTCCAATGTTGCTTTATAAGGACATTAATGAGGATATGTGAGTTTCTTGTAATAGTTTGATAGCATTAGCATAGGATTGAACTCTGAAACTTTTGATAACTTGATGAAAGGTAACAAAATGAGTTGATAAGATGAGTAGTGTCCTATGCTTTAGCTTGGGTCAGACTATGTAATGCACTATAGTATCATAAGTTCTGAGAGTTTTGTTGATTTGTTCCTATGTTGGATCCTAGAGTGATCTGCTGAATATGCACTTGGTTTTTTCTGAAACTGTTGAAAGAGCTCAGGCTGCTTCGACAGAGAAGAGTTCAGGTTTATCTTCCCTTGAGGAACTCGAAGATTTTGCCACTGGAAGGACCCACAAGATTGCAAAGGGACATCTAAATGGAATTTCAAGCAAAAAAGAAGTAAAGAAAACAGTTAGCAATAAGCCAAAGGAGGCAAATTTCATTGATATAGATGGAAGCTTATTCGGTGACAATTTGGATGGTAGTAATGTAGGGAAGACAAGCGAGCCATTGTTTTCTGAGCAAGGGCCTGATCTAGATTCTTTTTTCAATCCATACAATAAAAAGAGTGTGCCTGCAACTGAAGATACCTCTATGGTAAGACAACCTCCTTCTAAAAAGAAAACTAAGAAAAGACAGCTATCATGCTTTCTACCATCACTCTAATCTATACTTGTAGCCAGTGATTATTTGAGATACTATATTAACAGTTGAGTCATTTCAGAAATCAAAATCTAATGCTGTATCGGATCTGTTTCCTGAAACTACATTCCAAAAGGAGAAGAAAGTATCAGTAAAAGACTTTCCTGATGTTTTTTCATCAATGTTTGAAGGTAGTGTCAGTTGTTTAGAGTTTGCTAGTTGCAGATTTGTTGCATTCTAGATATCTTTTGTTGATTGATTCTTAAACATGTTTCGATTCATGATAGTTGCTCCTGTGTCTGGAGAGTTTGAAGAACGTGAAGGAGAAAGCGATGAGCGACGACGATTAAGATACGAATCTTACCGAAAAGCTAAGGCGCGTATGGTATGTGTCACTTTGCCTAACATGTCTCCTTCTGTTTGTTTATTTTTCTTTAAGTACAGGCTCTATGTGCTTGGCTGTAAATGATGATTTCTTATGTTGTACGGAGTACATGTTAATGGTTTTGCAGTCTCTTTTAATAACTTATCTGTGTCTTGAAGGGAATTACTTCATAAGTGAATTCTTATTATATGTTAGCCTTCATTCATTTTGCATGTATAGTAAAACATGCTTACAGAGATACATATGTGTATAGAGAATTTTAATTCATTTTTTAATTGGCTTACACAGATTTGACAGATACATATGTGCAAAACATGCTTAAAGGGATATAAACTCAAACATGCTTACGGAGATACTGAGTAAAACAACATGCTTACAGAGATGCATAGATATGTGCAAAACATGCTTATAAAGATACATATGTGTAAAACATGCTTACAGAGATACATGTGTATAACGTGCTTACAGAGATACATGTGTATAACATGCTTACAGAGATACATAAGTGTATAGCTGGAAGTTAAAAACATTCACGTGACAAAAAATTTAATAAAGTTCATCGTAGTTTTCAAAAGTGCAATTTGATAATCTCATATGGTCTTGTTTACCTCCCCTCTTCCTTTATATAGTAGAAATTTTGATGATCAAAAGTAAAGTTTACATGCCTATCTATCTTCCTTTGTTTAGCGAGGAAGAGGGAAGGGAGATGAGGTTTGTGTAGTAGTAGCAACCAAAGTACCCCTCCCCTGTCGGTCTCGATCTTAGTTGTCTTTCACCATCACTTCTCTTCGATATTATTTGGGGAAGTAGGATCCTCATATTCTCGATAAATTCTTGTCAAAGTCTTCTGGTTTTGCCATATCTGCTGTAGTGGAGAGGTTGGAAGAGTTCAGCATTGTAAGGTATTGTTGTCTGCTGTCTGTTGCTACTAATGCTATATTAAGTTCAATCATCTAATATAGCATTCCTGATACTCTATCTTTGTTGCTATAGTATGCTTCCCCAACATCCCGTCTCATGATTACCTGAATGCTAAAGTTTGAATTAGGATCTTATCCATTTCCTATCTTAAGATTTTGACGCGTAATGCAACATTAACATTAAAATTCCAAAAACTCCTCGATATCCCCTGTCAAACATCCTCAATTATTAATTTATGAAATGGATGAGGAAATGGTAGTGTTTGACACTTTGACACAAGTATCAAGGCTACTCTGCTACAGTATGAGTGGGGGATGGAGTGAAGCTGATTTTGTAAGAATTAATAATGGGACAGTGAAGCACATGCTCTTCATAGAGAGATTTGGGCTTTGTGCTTGTAAAATTGCCTAAGGAGCAAAATGGCCATTTGTCATTAGTGAAAAGAAAGGGTTATAGTGTGTGTAATGGTGTTCTAGTAACTTCATACTATTACAAGCAACTTAACATTGAAGACAATGAAATGGCAATATTTATCTCTTATTACTTGCATCAATGAAGGTTGACATAAATTTTAAGAAGAGGAGAGAGATAGAGAGCAGGGGAAAAAAAAAAGGAACCGTGTGATTGGAGAAAGATAGACAAACTTTATTGCCAAAAGTATTGATGCAAAAAATTCACAGCTTCTAATAGGAGGAAGTGATGCAGTACTTTGTAATAAATTGGAGGAAGTATTTTAGAAGTGAAGAACTTTAATCACCTATTCCATTTTCCATCTCACCTTTAATCCACAAACTCTCACTTACATAAAAGGCCCCTCTTACAGGGTAGATGGGGTGAGGAAGTGTTGATATTGTGTTTATTAGTCTCTAACAGAGCTAAGAAGTATGTGATTGGTGTCTGCACTTTGTTTGATGGTTAGGTTCGACTGTATGTATCTAGTATTCTAGTTTATTGTTCATTATGTACCCTATAACTAATTTACATCATGTTGATAGTTTAGGTGCTAAATTTATTACTCTACTCATAGTTTTGGGCTTTTAACTAAGCTGCAATTCTGTTTGCTATTTAGAATCAAGCAGTGGAAGACTTAAATCAGCGCGAGTATGAGGCTCAGCTGGAGCGGGATGAGAGACATGTGAGTATTTCTATCCAATCTTCTGAACACCCCCCCCCCCCCCCTCTCTTGGAAGGGGCGAGAAGAGATAATTTTGTGAGCGACTGAGAAAGTCCCACCTCCCACCCAGGCTTTTTTTAATATGTTGCAATTTTGTGTTTAGAAAATTGCCGAATCTATGGAAATGGAGATGAAACGTTGGGCTGCTGGAAAAGAGGGAAACCTGCGAGCACTGTTATCATCTTTGGAACAGGTAATTTTTGTCCTATGAACCCCAGTAGTGTTGCTGATCGCTTTGTGGTGTCTTATGTCTTATATTTTTCATTATTCAAATTTAAAACATCATTTCAGTATGGTACTAACCTTGTTGGGCTTTGGTCTGTCAAGCATACTTGTCATTGTAACTTTCGTCATATGTAACATCAAATGTTTGCAATGCTGCTAGAAGTTTTGGATCCTAAATTCTTGCTAATTTTTGTAGACAAAATCTTTGTTTTATCGAGCACCAACATTGGTAGTGCTCTCCAATCAAATTTTATTCTCTCTTTTCAAAAGCATCCCAAGAACACCTACCCAAAAGAGGCTAACAATGATTTGCTCTCCAATATATTAATTTATTTAATTTCCATACTTTTTAATGCGGAGTATGTATATATATTTTTGTATTTTCTAAATTTCATACTTAAGGTCTAACTTAATGTCATTAAAAAAATATTAGAAACATACTTGCCTATAGATTTGCATAACAACATATTCAACCGTAGAAACACTTAAAACACAAATTTGCTAAAGTATTGCCAAATCAATACATCAATAAATTGTATGTTAGTTGCTATATACAGTATTTGCTTGGTCAACAAACACATGCAGAACAAGCAACGTGCATTTCTCTAATTTTTCTAATTTTTTTTCCACAAATAAAAAAACAAAATAAATAATTAAATAATGTATTTAATTTAGGGACATGTGTCCATCTCTTGTGCCAAGAGCATGCTCTCTCATTACTCTTGGGCAAGAGCATCATTTCAAGTATTCTCCGTGGAGAGCAACCGGAGAGCAATTGGAGACCCCATTGTTGGGGTAGAGTGAGCTCTCCAATCTCTCTCTCCTTGGAGAGCAGTAGAGCACCATTGTTGGTAGGATATGTTTGCATTGGCATTCCCTCCAATTAGTTACTGAAATTGTGGATCCTATAATAAAGATTTGGGCACATGGAAAGGTGATGTGTTGTGACCTTAATTCACTCGAAAATTTGAGTATCCACTCTTTGAAAAGCTGCGTGCATTACGCAAATGGGGAGCTTACCCACTTGCTTCATTWGTATCAAATCCTGAGGGTTAGGGACTTAGGGTTAAACATCATGAATTTATAAAGATGGTTGTTTCATACTCCGTATCCTTTGTAAACTGTGCATTTCGTGAAGGCTTAAAAAAACAGAATCCATCCAACTTTGCACTCGTTCAAGGTGCATCCTCAGTATATTGGTTGTCATTGTATGATCCTTAAAATATATAATTAAAGCTATTCGATATGTGTGATTATATGAGATCARCTTCTSCACAGTAATRCTGGCTGGACTACGTAGGCTACGCTATACRCTTATAATGGCTCATGTTTTACTATCTTTTTTATGGATTGAGTTGAACTTTTCTGGGAGATTGTATGACATCTCAACTCTCCATTTGGTTTTGAATAAGCAGGTGCTTGCCCCTGAACTTGGTTGGCGGCCAGTTACCTTAACGGATTTAATTACTTCATCTCAAGTAAAAGTTGCATACAAAAAGGCTGCACTGTGTGTCCATCCCGATAAAGTGCAGCAAAAAGGAGCTAACCTTCGGCAAAAGTATGTTGCAGAGAAAGCTTTTGATCTATTGAAGGTATGAATCATTTTAACTTCTAGGGTTCTAGTTATATTGATTGTTACACTTTGGGATTTAGGCTTCAACTAATTGATTGATTGAGAAAGTTATTGGTTGATAAACTTGTAGTTATATCAGTTGATTTCTCATGCACTGATTATACAGGGTCTAGTATAGTAATTAGGATGATAAGACCTTGGTTTTTATCCTGTACTTGACTGTCTTGTGCCTGAAATGCATTTTCTTCTTCCAATCTGGTCGACAGCTACTTGGGGTAGATGTAGAGTTAGATGACTGCTAAGTGTAAATTTATCATCTGATAATCATTTAAAGAGGAAGGCAATGTGGATCTTAACTTCACATGACCTGCCCTACAATAGGATAATACTCTTGGCGATTGTTTGTTTTATGTGTGGACTGGGTCTGGTGTTTAAACAACATATCAACCTGTACTAGTCTCAAGTATTGTAAAGATAAAGATTCATTTTTATCAACCAGAGTATTTCACATGAATCAACGTTACGTTATTATTAGAGTCTTAGATCTTTACGAAAGCTCTCTGAAAGGTTATAAAATTGCATTTTCTAAAGTCAAAACTGCGGTTTTGCAGGAAGCTTGGAATAAGTTCAATACAGAGGAGCTTCGATAGTTCTAGTTTGTAACCTCGTTGTATCACACGTCTTCCTTTGTCGATCATGTGTGTCAGGCTTTGTAATCACTGAGTATGGACTACGGATAGATTATTTAAAATTTCTTTTTAGCATGTAAATGTGTATCTGAATCAGTGTTTTTTAAAGCTTCCTTTTGGTATTAAATCATGGTTGCATTTTGTGATAGATGCATGTATAAGCTCTGTTAATAAATGAAAGTTCAAATTAGTCTTAGTTTCCTTTTTATAGTGCAGTAAATTGTTGCGAACCACCCTGTATTTAACATTAAAAAAATAGTACTATTTATACCGAAATTTGTTTTCTTCTCTCTAATTCTGTATGATATTTACAGGAGTATAATTATTTCATGTGTGACTATATCATAACTTTTCACATTTTTTCCCCTGAACTTTTGTTCATTTTGTTTACTTGATAGATTCAAACAAATTTAAAATTCACTTCAACTTCTACATTATTTTATAACTTGTATAATGATTTTTTATCAAGTAAAATACTCTTAGATTTATTACAAAAATTAATTTCCAACAATCTTTTTAAAATTCATGTTGAGTGTTGGAGAAAATAAACTCTAAACTGGACACTGACTTGCGTAAAGAGTGTTGGAAAGGATAATCCCTTTCTAAGATAGTATAGTTATTTGCAAATGAAATTAGAATATAAGAGGATACCAGCAGTCCAAAATGAGGAAAGTTCCGAAAGGTTTGCCCTTCTTGTAGTCACGGGGTTAGGAGATAAATAGGCGATAATGATCCACTAAAATTAAAATGTTTCGCTAAGATGGTATTTTTGGGAAGAAAAGAGGGAGAAAAGGGGCGAGTAGTCAAAAATGAGTGGAAAACAAAGGTGAGGGACTACATGGTAGGTGAATTTTTATCTCCAACTTAATAAGCGGTTACTCTGCCATGATAAACACTTGCCATGACTTCATAACCAAAATTAAAATGTTCACAAATCAATTCTTTGCTATTAATATGCAAGTGATACCACTCAAAGTTAAAAAGCAGCACTTAAAGATTCATGAAGTAACTAGCAAAGCTATTAAGTGTAGCCTCAATAGAAATCTTAGCCTTGGCCTTTAAGTTTATGGCCTCTTGAAGCTGAGCTAATTGGGCAGACCTCTGCCTAGCAAGATCGACTTGAGGATCTATAGAGCGCGACAACTTATGGAGGTCCTTCTCTGTTGAACTGAGGTACTTTTCGAGTTGACATTTACGGTCCATTAACTTGGCAATTTCCCTATCTATTCCAGTGATTTCTGATCTGAGACAATCTCGAGAAGATGTCTTCTGAAGTATTTCCCTCTTAATACTAACAAGGTTGGATTCAATTGTACTAGTGGCTTTTAGATTCAGAGAAATAGCAACTTYCTTCGAAGACCATTCTAATAGTTGATGCTGGGAGRCCAAAAGGTCTTCTTCGATAGACTTAACAACAGTTAGCAAATGGTTAGGTAGGTAGGGATATAGGTTACCAAGTGATTGAGACACTTTCCGGGTTAGGTTGACGTCGTTTGGTTTGCGCCTAACATCCTCCATCAGCTTCAGCAATTGATCTTTTAAAGAAGAGAAAGAAGTGGATTGTTTTTTGCATTTCTTAAAGCAAGCCAAGTCCTTCAGCAATGAATCGRTTTCCTGTAAGGCAGAAGGCGACGAAGATTCCTGAACTGATAAAAGATAAAAGCGTTAGAAGCATGAGCAAAATGAAAACAACCATAACAAAAATTAAAATGTTGAGTATAGTGTCAACTGTCAACCCTTGTATTGCACTGTTCTCCTCTTCCCGCTACCAGGAACCAGAGAACTTTTTTCAACATGTGCACCTACATGAATGAATAAACCCTATTGTAAAAAAACCTTAGCCACTTTGAACTGATCCAAAAGTTAATAAAACTGAATTGTTCAACATATGGGACATTCAAAGTTTTAAACCAAAAACAGGGGATAGATTTTCCTTTTTTTTTTTTTTTTCAAAAAACCAGCATACACTGCACAGCAGCTCACACGAGAGAGGATGAGAAGTTCTCCAGCGCCAAAATGCTTAGATCGGTGCACAGCAGTGAAAGGCCAACAAAGGGCTGATGACCCACACATGTGCCAACAAATCGATCAGGCAATACGCTAATGACTTCACTCCCCCTTTCAATGTAGATGCCTTTTCTATTACAAGAGGATAACGATATATGCAGCTTACCAAAATGAAGTTCTGTGAGAGGAAATGTGGGAGAAGCATAAACATTACTCAACATCGCAGCATGGATAGCAGCCCCATAAGCCACAGCCTCCTTAGCATTGATAGTATTCAAGAGCTTTATTTCATTGGAAAAGAAATTTTGCAGCATGTACTGCACCTTAGGGATCCTGGATGACCCACCGACCAAGACAACATAATGAACATCACTTGTTTTGGCTTTTGCATTTCTCAAACAATGCTCCACATGTTGCATACACTCTTCGAAAAGTTCATGACCCAGAGCCTCAAATTGTGAACGAGAGATGCTCAAACATAAATCGTTATGAGGAAAAATAAAAGCTGCAGTGTGACTTKAAAGAGTCCTCTTTGCCTTCTTGCTAGAGGCTATAAGATTCTTAGGGTTTTCACCAAAGTCATTGTAACCACACCTATAACCCAACAAATCTTTGAGGCGGCTTACCAATTTTTTATCTAAATCATCTCCGCCAAGTTGGGAATGCCCACTAACTGCTTTAAATTCAACTATATCCTCATTAATAGTTAGAAAAGAGACATCCAGGGTTGCACTTGCACCACCCATATCAAAAACCAGAACGTTACTTCCCCAACAGCTAGAGGATTGTTTGCAGAAATCATAGGCCACAACAGCTGCTGTTGGCTCACTGATAACACGAACAGTATTGAGCCCAGCCATGAGTCCGGCATCTTTTGTGGCCTTCCGCTGAAAATCATTGAAGTAAGCTGGTACAGTGATAACAGCATGCTTTACCTCTGCACAAAGATACGATTCTGCAGTCTCCTTCATTTTTCTGATGATCATAGAACATATTTCCTCAGCAGTAAACTGCTTATCACTTCCCTTGTATGAAACCACAAATTTAGGCTTATTGTTTTCACCACCAACTATAACATTAAACGGCCAGCTCATGAAGTCATTTTCAGCTGTTAAATCACCATATCTCCTTCCTATAAGCTTCTTGACATCTGTGTTTTGTTGACATGTACAAGATCATATATGAGAGCACTCAGAGCACAGACTGAAACAAATTCTTACTCTCCACAAGGGCTTTAGCAGGGAAAAATAATACGAAGTATGAATCTTGTCACAAAACAAAATACTAAGATCTACTATGAAAGAGAGTTATAAACAGAAACAATATATAGCTAGATAAATTTCATGTTTCTGTAGCTCCTTATACATATATACAGTGTCCTGTTACACAATGTCTCGTACGAATGTTTGTAATTATGCATTTCAAGCAAGTATGGATTCACCATCATTGACATTTCTTGCCATTTAAAAAACAAGCAAACAGCTAGAGCAGTGAAAAGAGAAAATCAAGGAAGATAAGATACAAATAAGCGCATGGTTCTCCTAAACACAAAATATATTAAGAGAAAGGGCATTAAAAGATGCATGCATACACGAGAACAGATATTCATCGAAAATAACATTATTACTTTTTTGAAAAATAGGATCCATACTGTTTGCCATCTTGAAGAAATTACCATATTCTAATCCACCAAACACCCTGGATTAACCAAAAAGCCGAGGAACCCAAAGTCTTGCAACAGTCACAACTGACACCCAGAAGCTGTAGACACTGGACAATTTGGCCTTACTTAGTTCCACGTTCATCTTGCTCATAGTTCAATAACTTCCTTTCACCGACATTATTAAAGAGGATGGGGAATAATTCCTGGCTGAAATGACTTAATACTATGTGCCTTTTGCTGCAGTTTCCAGACTAATTGCTTGTCAGTCTGGAACCTATGGCATTCTGTCAGATCAATAACAACTAACAAGCTTTTGCCTTCGCAACTTTTTTCATAACAGTAATTGTGGATTATGTGGTCGCTTCACAGTAATGGTTTGATTGATTATTCTTTCATCTTCTTTCATAAAGATATTACAATATTTCCTTTACTTGTTTAAAATTAATAGCAAATAAATAATTGTGTAAGCCAATTTACATAAATGTTTATCTCTGAAGATGCACAAAACAAGTTTGTTTTTCAGACCAAAAATGTTATTATTAGTATCTGGCATCAGTTGCTGAATTCAGTCCCTAAATAGTATTTTTGCTGTGAATTTGTGATGCATGAATCTTATTTAAGAAAAAGAAGGTAATTCAATTCATACTAAAATCATATTTTATTGGTCTTTTGATCCTTTCCTTTTACTCGGCTGTGTAGTGTGGCTGGGCCAAAAGACCAGTATAATAAACTCTTGTTCTCTAATCTATACACATTAAATTATGCTCTATACTTTGAACTATATTAAGGAATCACACAGCATGAAGTACAAAACAATGAGAACATGGTCTCTGCATAAGTACTAAAAGCAAAAAAATAAATAATAATAAATCATTAGAAAAGAATTAGTTGAAGTGATTGGGAGAGAAAGGAAAACAAACCAAATATGGTGTTCATGGGGTTTGTATCAGATTGGTTCTTGGCAGCTTCACCAATCAAAATCTCATTTTTAGTAAAGGCGACGCAAGATGGTGTTTTTCTGTTGCCCTGATCATTCGTGATGATCTCGATTCGGCCATGCTGCCAAACTGCCACACTTGAAGACCTTGTTCCCAGATCAATTCCAATAGCTGGCCAATCCCAATGTTCCTTCATCCTTCTAGAATAATCTCTAGGAAGAAGCAGAAGAAATTGGGCTGATAATCATTAAAAAAAAAAAACTAAAGAAGTACAGTTAGACAGAGGAAAATTGCTTCCACGAGGCTACAAGCTGAAAGCCTGAAACAATTCTTGTAAAATTCATAGTAATGTTCAAGAGCAACGGTGCATTTGGTTCACCTATTCAACTTCACTGTTATGTTTTAGTTCCTTTAATAATAACTACTATCGTATATTGATGTGAAAATGCAGAAGACTAGAAGAGCACATAACACAAATGTCACTTAGCTTAGTAAGTATTTACTTCATAAATTTTGAAACTTCAAATTTCATTATTACCATTTACAGTAGTTTTACTTTTACATTAAATATAAATTAATAATACTTCCTCTTGTTTCATAGTACTTGCAATATAGAGAAATAGACCGGAAACAACCCTATCATGTACAAGTCAGCAAAAGTAAATTAAACAAATATTACATCAATCTTTTGACAAAAACTATTGTCAAAATAAATATGAAGCAAGACAGTATGTCACAAATCAAGGGGAACAATAGTTCTATATTCAACAATTGTAGATTTGTAGCCTCATAAACCCTATATAATTCTTCACATCCACTAACTATAATTAAAACCATTTTTTTTTTTTAAAAAAAAACGAAGTCTAGGAGAAGCGCTTTAATAGCAATTTCAAGAACTTCATTAAGTGAACATCTAGAGTCTGGACGCTTTCCTAATAGGATGTGATGTGGCATCCTAGTTGGATGCCACCTGGATCTGAGTTGGGTGACGTGGCACCCCTATAAAATGCCACGTAAGCATGAAATAGGGTGACTTGTACCCCTTCAAATCACGYCACGTGTAYGAAGTCTACGCTGATAAGAGTATAATTTACTGAAGAATGATGGAGGCTACTAAGGAAATTAACCCTAAAAAGGGAAACCCTAGTAACCTAATCATGGGCCTCTAAGGTGAATTAAAGTCCAAGCCCACTGTTTAGGGAATAGGGAACGTAAAATACTCTCATTAATTTGGCACTGTTCCCAATTTACGTCATTTTCAGACCCTCACATCAGTCATTTTCTCTGAATTTCTTACACCAAAAGGGAGATTCTCTGACTCTACCTTTGTACTTTTTACCTCATTTGCTCAGTATCTGACTTAAGCATCGGAGGGGGGATAATCAATAGATTATTCCTTTGTTTCAGGTTGCACGAGAGCCCTGTGGACGAGAGCTTGTTCAGTCAGAGCCTACGAAGTCCAGAGGTCTGTTAGTCAGAGCATTCAGTCAGAGGTCCTAGTCGAGAGCTTTTCTGGTTCGAACTACTCGACGTTTCACTTTAGATCATTCGATTTCCGTCAGGCGTGACTAGGAGGCCTAATCACCTTGTATTCCATCTCACACTCTCTCGTTACTCTTGTAACAACATTTGGCGCGTCTGTGGGGAGGCGTTAGTCATGTCTGATCAGGAAAACAGTCTTGAAGCTACACGAACTAGGCTCTTCGGAGCTGACACTGAGGTCAATCCAGACCTCCATCGTCACTGATGGCGGACGAGTAGAGGATCTAGATAGAGGCATGACGAGGAACCTGTAGACGACTCAACAGTCTACATTTCCAACGAGAATATGTGGCATTTGGCACTCCAGCGTCAACTCTTAGAGAGTGTTAAGACTCTAAGCCAGATGGTCCAGGCCTTCGCAAGCTCAGACAAAGCAGTCGAGTTGTTGATGGTCAAGGAGAGTTGGGAAAAAGGAAAGTAAGCAGGTGATCGAGGGGCCAGTACTCTCCGATTCCAAGCTGAAAACTATGGCGATTAAACAGCCCACTCCAGCCAACAAACCTTCAAATACTGAAGGCACGGCCAGTGGCCAAGCCACCACTAACCTCAACTAAGCATAGGCGAACGCCCATCGAAGAAATAAGATGCAAGAAAGTCGCATCGATTCATTCAGGAATCTCATTCTAGTCCCACTCAGCATGTGTCAAGCTACCAGTCCATGATGCTCGGCAGCTTATTGAGGCAAGAAGGCCAATACTTCAAAATGGATGTCCGTTGGTTGTTGAGGCCAAGAAACAAGCAGAGCTTCTACACAACTCACCGTCCACAGTACTCAGGCTCTGGGTCGACTCCGTCATTGCAGATCCAACCTTATCCGTATTTCGAGGTGAGACCCACCATCAGAGTCTTCGGATCCATGATCTCTTGAATTTATATAATACTCTGGGGGGAGAGAAGCAGCGATTCGACATTGGGGGGACCCCACTGTCTCAAGGTCACCTCTGTCTCAGGGTCACTGCAGCCACCTACCCAGCAACGGGTTAGGTAATCAACAGCCACCCGATGTGGAAAGGCTTCGAAATCTCGCTCTTATCAACACTCACCTCTCTCTGCATATTAATTGGCTCTAAGCCAAAGATTAGTCCCGACGAAGCATCGTATGAACGAACGACAGATCCTGATGATCACTTGGCTATGTATAAGCATTTTGATGCTTACACACAGCGGACGATGCCATGGTGTCGATTTTTTCCAGCGAGCTATCAGGCATAGCTCAAAGTGGTTTAATGACTTCCTTCGGGTCCATCAATTCACTGAATTATCTATGATCTTCTCATCATTTCATGGCTAATCGCAAGAAAAGAAGTGTAGCATACCTTAGTCAGATCAAACAGCGAAACGGTGGTCGCTGCAAGCTATGTTAAGAGGTTCAATCATGAAGCTCTCCAAATCTCAGGGTCGTCTCAGGATGTTGTTTTTGATAGTTTCATTCGAGGTTTCATGTGATAGATTTCAAGTTTGAAATCGTGAAAAAGGGTTGCTCAGATTTAAAGAGTGCCCTACGAGAGGCTGAATCACATTCGAGCTGAAGAAGTTGTTCAGTGTCGAGAAGTGATCGGTGGGAGGTGACATCACCAAATAATTCGCCCAGCCTCTGGCGGTTTCCTCCGCGCAAGGCTAGTCAGGCAAGGGGGAGGAGACGACGAAGGCAGAGTACCTGGTCTATCGACAAGTCGAGAAACCAGAAGCGTAAGTGGGAAACAATGGTCTAGGTATGAGTTTACGAAGGATCTTTTTCAGATTTATAAAGAAATGAGGACAGGTGGAATTGAAGTCCACCTCAATGAAAAGAGAAAGTTTCGAGAAAGATAATTTTGCAAATACCATCAAGATATCGGGCATTATGCCAATGCTGTCATGTTCTAAGGAACAAGCTAGAGGAATTGGCCGCGAGGGCATAATCCCGCCCATCTAATCAAAGGCCAAGTCAAAAAGGCAAAGGAGATGATGGTGACACCGATACTGAAGTATGCCCCATGATAGTGGTGGATTGTTTCCGGTGGTCCAACCATCAGGGCAGTAAAGACACTTGAGAAGTCTAAAGTGGCAGAAGATGCGCCTGTCCGGCGATGAGACTTTCAGAGGTTCTAATATGTTCGAAGGATCAAGGATCCGTCGATTACCCCACGTGATCCACTTGTATGGAGATGAAAGTGGCGAATTGAAGGTGCGACGAATCCTTGTACAGGTAGCTCATCTGATATATAAGTTGGGATTGTCTCACCAAGCTTAAGTACAATGACGATGACCTTGTAAAGGCAACACACCGATCGTCGGATTGGGGGAGGGTGATCCACCCGTAGCTGGTTACCTCCCCCAGTTGCGGTTTGGCAATGTGATACATGCAGGCATTTGAAAGTAAAGTTCCTAGTGGTCAGGACTCACCGCTTATAACATTATTCTGGGTCGCAACTTCATGTATCAAAATCTGTGATTGTAACCCATCTCATGCTCCTCAAGTTTGTCTGTGATGACAAGAAACGATTGGGTCGATTATGGAGACAGCAATCGGCTAGAGAGTGCTATCTTACTACTCTCAAGCCTGCTCGGGGGAGAGAAGGATGAATGTGATGTCCAACCCGCCCAGAAAAAGAGAAATCTGGAGAGGTATGATGGTGCATGGGCTTCACCAGGAGCAATGATGTTCATGGTTTTATACAAGCTGCTTCAAGCAGAGACCTAGATGTCTCTGAAGAATATGTCCTTGATCCGATAAACCGGTAGGAAGTTAGGGTTGGAAATCGATCGACTCTTCCTTGGTCAGGAGATTAGACAATTACTGTCAGAGTTCAAAGATGTATTTGCCTTTTCTGTCGAGAGAATGCCAGAATCGATCC
This sequence comes from Bassia scoparia, assembly GCA_008642245.1. Lineage (NCBI taxonomy): Eukaryota > Viridiplantae > Streptophyta > Magnoliopsida > Caryophyllales > Amaranthaceae > Bassia > Bassia scoparia. The sequence goes on from SNQN01000098.1 coordinate 221,412, forward strand.
GTCGATAGGCCCAGCATGCTCTAAAGGTCGATCTCTCAGCAAGCCTGTCAAGCAGAAAAGAGAATCTTGGTCCAGTCAGAAGCAAGCGGCGGACGAGGAAGTGAAAAATTACTAGAGGTTGGCTTCATAGGAAGCCAATATCCCGAATGGGTTGGCAAATGTTGTATTAGTTCCCAAGCCGAATGGATTCTGGCGCATGTGTGTCGATTAACTGACCTTAAACAAGGCATGTCAAAGATCCCTTCCCAAAGATAGACATCTGTCGATTATCACCGTGGACACACAGTAATGAGCTTTGTTGATGCTTTCTCGGGGTTTCATCAGATCCTGAAGGTCGAGGACCAAGATAAAACTGCATTTGTGACAGACAATGGTCTTTATTGCTATAAAAGTCATGCTTTTGGCTTACGAAACGCCCTGCTACGTTTCAAAGGTTGGTTAATGCAGTCTTCTCAAGCGATTGGTCGGAATGTCGAAGCATATATTGTAGACATGATCATCAAAGCAAATTAGCCAATGACCATCCTTCGGACTTGAAGGAAACTTTTGAAACACTTCGCATCTTCCAGATGAATTAAACCCAAGAGTGCATATTTTGGGGTAACTTCTGGAAAATTTTTGGAATTTGGTGATCGAGAGGCATTGAGGCGAATCAGATAGGTGCAGCCGTGCTCGATATGATTCGCAGGAGGTGTGAAGGAAGTTTCAGAAGTTGACAGGATGCTTGGCTGCTTTAGGCAGATTTCTCAAAATCGGAGATAAGTGTAACCTTTCTTCAAGCTATAAAAAGAACGTTATGTTCGATGGACCCTGAAGCTGAGAGGCTCTCTGCAAATCAAGGAGCACTCCATACTCCTCGTCTGGTAAGTCCTCGTTGGGGGACGCCTTTATATGTACTTGCTGTTTCTCATGCTGTCTCTGCAGTTTTGGTAGCCGAGAGGGAAGGTGTCCCAATTCCAGTGTATTTTATCAGCCATGTTTAAAAGTGTGAATTCGATTATCCCCCACCGAAAAGTTTGGGCCTTGCTTGTCAAAGCAAGTCAAAGCTTCGACCTTATTTTGCTGCCCATAAATTGTGTGTATACAGATCAATGATCAAAGCTCCCTCACTCGATTGGAGTCTTCGGGTTAGAATGTTGATGGGCCAATCTGGTTGAATGGATTTGATATAGTTATGACCAGACGAGCAATCAAGGGGCAAGCATTGGCTATTTTATTGCCGAACTTAACTAACCTCCCCAACCAGAAGGGCATACGAATGTCTGAAATTATGCGTTGATGGGTTCAGCCACTCAGGATGGTTGTGGGGCAGGTATACAGTTTTCGCTCTCAGAGGTGATGTTTATGAGTAGCCATGAAGTTTAATTTTCAAGCTACAACAACGAAGCAGAATATGAGGCTTTGATTGCAGGATCAAGATGTGAAGGCTGCGGGGCACGTCGAAATTGAGCCATGTCTGACTCTCAACTGTCGCAGCCAGGTCATGGAGAGTATGAGGCCAGAGATCCAACATGTTGAAGTACATGGAAATGGTTAAGGCAGAACAGGAGTTGGACAGCTTTGTGATTGCTACAAGTGCCTAGATCTGAGAACAATCAAGCGCGGATTGCCCTTTCTAACTGGCCGCTGCGCAACGGGGAACCCTCGAACAGTCTTTTGGGAGTTAAGCAAACAAAGAGTATTGACATCTTGAAGAGTCAAACTTCAGACAGAAAGTAATTCATGGATGAAGCTATCGTCGATAATAAGTGAATGGAACGTCCCATCTGATCACTAGGGCTAAGTATGTCAAAGCACGGATCTTCTGGTTCGTTTCTCTGGAAAGGGCAATTAATACAAGAAGTCCTATAGTCACCGTTGTTGAAGTGTGTAACCCAGAAAAGGGGGCGAGCTATAGCTGATGTTTCATGAAGGGTATTGTGGGTCACACATCGGTGCCAGGGCACTCGCAGAAAGACCCTATGGCTGGCTATTTCTGGCCTACGATTCGCAAAGATGTCAGAGTTGGTAAAAAGAAATGTGTTAAGTGTCAGTTTCATGCAAACATACCCGTCGACCCCGAATGATTAACTCTGTGTTATACCATTACCATTCGCCCAAGTGGGGCATGGACATTCTGGGACATTCCCAAGCTTCAGGGCAACGAAGTTGTCTAGTCGCCGTCGACTACTTTACTAAGGGGTCGAAGCTGAGCGGTGAAGGGCATTAAGACCTCGGACATCAAGAATTTCATATGGAAATATAATCACCAGATTTGGTGTGCCCCGATCTATAGTATTCGATAATGGTCCTCAGTTTGAGTGTACCAGCTAAGGAATGGCTGGAAGATGCTGGATAGCAGGGCATTTGCCTCAGTTGCCCATCCAGGCAATGGACAGGTGAAGCATTCAACAAGATCTATTGTCTCGGGCATAACAAAGAAATTGGATCATGCCAAAGGTTGTGGGCAGAAGAATTCAATGTGCTCTGGTCAATATTCGAACTACAGAGAAGGGGATCTACGGGTGAACATCGTTTTATGCTCGTCTATGGTCAGAAGCTGTTCTCCTATCGAGTATATGAGCCACTTTGAGAGTCATGTTATATGACGAAGAGGCTAATTGGTCAGCTTGCGCCACAACTTGGATTTGATTCCTGAAACAAGGGCAATGCTTTACTCCGACAGCAGTTTATAAGTGCGAATGTCACGGGAGTATAAAGCGAGTGGGCAAGAGAACGCTCAAAGTGGGCGATCTGGTTTTGCGAAAAATGAAGCTGTCGGCAGATATAAGGAAGATGGAAATTAACCCCAACTGGGAGGGACCCTACAAAATCGTCGAGGCTCTAAGGGAGGGCACATTCAAGCTTGAGACCATGGAAGGCAAGTCATTACCAGGACTTGACACTGATAATCTTCGGAAAATTTTATAGTATAAGTGACAAATGTAATCGAGCTACGAGCTTCTAAATAAAAAGAATTCGATAAATTCTCCAATTTTCTTCTTAAGTCCCAATCAGGGGGCAGCGACGTAAGTCTTTCTCCTAAAAAGCAGTCGAAAGACCTTATTATAGGGCAATTTACATAAGTCTTTCTCCTAAAAAAGCAGTCGAAAGACCCTTTTATAGGGCAATTTAACATAAGTCTTTCCTAAAAAGCAGTCGAAAGACCTTATATAGGGTAATTTAAATAGTCTTTCTCCAAAAAGCAGTCGAAATACCCTCATTATAGGGCAATTTGCATAAGTCTTCTAAAAGAAAATAGAGCATTTCGTTCAATTCCTTAACAAATAGGCAAATATCCGTTTAAGGGCAATCAGTATGATTGATTGACTTAACACCTACAAGGTCTTAAGTTCATAATATAGATCAAGTAAACTAGATATTTTGTCATAATAAGTGGTGAGTCAGGAGATGGTATTTTACTAACTTAGCTCACTACTATGGACTAAGCTGTAACGCTCTCGATAATAAGCATCGAATTTGGAGATGTATATTTACAAGCATGTTAAATGATCTGACTCAGACTGATTTGAAGTTCGAATGTGGAGATATATATATTTTATTCTCAGAAATTAAGTCGGAATACGGGTTCTCGCATAACCAAGATCGAAAGGTTATACATCGAGACAGTGTCTTTCGACAGAATCAACATGTCGATCGATGGAAGGAGTAGTTTGCAAATATCCAAGATTAAGGCAATCAATAGTATTGATTGACTTAAACACCCTTATGGGTTTAAGTCAATCCAAACATTTCTCAATCATTTAATCTTGGACATTTTGCTAAATCATTTGACCTGCTGATGTTCGTCACTTATACAAATCGGGGCAATCAGTGCTTAGGGTTGAAAATTTTGAATTTCACAAGCAACGAATCATTGTATGATTAAGCAACGATGCAGATGAGAATTATAGGGCAGAAAGACGATGGTGACTCGCCGTCTTATGACAAGACGAAAACATCCTCGTCGCAATTAAATACAGTATAAATGGAGAATTCATCAAAGTTGCCAAGACAGTAGATATTTCAAATTACAATGTTACAGACAGATAGAATAATGTTTAAGCAGTAGCATAAAAGACGAGAGCCTTAGTTGTGTCCAATGTGACTCCTTTTCCTCTGTGTGGAGTCTTGCCTGCCCCTAGACTTCTTGGATTCGGGTAGCTCACCACGCCTTAACTTGTTGGGTCCACTGCCCATATCTCGGAGGAACGAGCCGGAGCCTTCGGCCTCTTCTCTTCGGACCTGGAACTCATAGCTCCAGGACATTGCACTATAATCTGGAGGAGGGAAGTCTTCAAATGGGATGAGCCATCCTGCTAGGGCTCTAACTTGCGAGCATTATGCACAGCCTCGTCCAATACTGCCTGTCGATGCGTTTCGAAGCACATATGGTTCAGACGCTTCGGAGTTCAGACAACTTGCGAACCATCTCTCTCATATATTTGAAGCCTGGCTTGGCTTTCCTGTTGGCCATTTCATGTCAGAGAGAGCTTGGTAAGGCTCGCCACTGTGCTTTCAGCAGTGCTGCTGCCGAATCTTCTTTGGCCTGAGGTCAGCCTCATGGATTGTTTATTAGGCTTCAACTTGCTGTTGCTCATGCCCTCCATTCTTCTTGAAACTCCTCTGGACATCGCTTCTCATGTTAGCGTCGAGGGTGTCCTTGGCGCTGCTCGATGGGCTTCTTTTCCTTCACCAGCTTGAGAACCACTTTGTAAGGCAACGCCTACGAATAGTTCAAATCATGCCAGTCGAGTGGGCATCATGTCTTGAGCATACTGCCTTCCGCAATGAATCGAGGTCTGTTGTTGCTGGCTTAATGTACTCCATCGCAGTCCTTGTACAGGCGTAAGTCCTGGCTCAGTATCGTACGGTCTTCTCTGGCCTTTCGACGAAAGGTGTCCCATTTCTGGCTAGAACCTGCAAAACAAAGAATGAAAGAGTTAAATGATTTTGCAGAAAAAGAAAATAAGTATACTCGTCAATTCAACACTCCCTCAATGAAGAAGACAAGAAGGGTCCGACGTAACCTGTCAAGCCTGGAGGGTGTCCTCGGTAAGCCTTTGAATGAGCCCAGTGATCTCGACACATGCTGTTCGGCGCTCTTTCGCGGAACTTCTTAGAGTCCCAAGACCGAATCGCCCTTTCTTCGATGTAAGTCGTCGTCTTTTTGTGCTCATCCCAACATACCAGCTCTCCGTTCGAGCGCGGCGTTCGTTGACGAAAGAAGGTAAACACCTTCGACAGATTTAAATTGGAATTTTCTTGCATGATGGGGTGGTCGCTTCCGCTGGATTTGAGGCGATGAGTGGCAGGCTTTTGCAGCCAAAGGGGTTAGATCAGCAAAGGCTGCAAGATAAATCTCTGTTCGACAGTTGCTGGACCATATGGGCATTCTCAAAAGGATGTGATAGAGGTTCTTGTAATCTCTATAGTTTCTTTGCAGCCTTTCAGGGCACCATCTCCTCTTCTCTCTCGACAACAGCTCCCTCTCGTTGGAGCTCCTCGTCGTCATTGGTTGTTTACAACCGTGACGGCATGGACCAACCCTCACCAACTGGACAAACGTTCTTGGGCAGACTTTACTCGCCTCGACCAGGAGGGCAGAGAAGAGGAAACATTTTTTCTTGGTGCTTTGTATTTTACTTCTTCTTTTTTTCTATTTTCGACATCTTCAGACAGCTATTAACGCTGGGCTCAGACGAAGGTCCCACAAGGAGATCTTGTGCATTGATGGGTCGAGCGGAGGTTCAGGCTCGTCGACGGATACAAATGTCGACGTCTGATTGTTTTTTTGGGGCACTTTTTTGATTATTAGGCTCCGACTCATCTCCAGCCGTCGAGGGCTCTCTTCGCTTCTCACGGAGGTAGCCTTTCAGAATCTTTTTTTCTTTGGGTCATAACCTGACCTTCGTCTCTTGGAACTGGTTGTTGTAGTCCACTTATTTCTTCGCCACACTCCCTTGATGGCTTTTCTGCATAAAGGAAATCAAACACTTAGCGAAAAATATGGATAAACAAGTTGTTACCACAAGTGCAACCAAAAGACCAAAAAAGGATTCGACTGATTAAATAAGTGCGAATCTGGAGAAGTGTATTTTACAAGGGGGCAAGGTTTGACCAAAAAGTATCCCCAAGTTAATACGCCTCTCCATATTCGTCTTTCAGGCGATTCGTCGAGCGAAAGCTTTCGACTAACAGTTTCTTCTTACAGAAATCAGAATAAACATTGTCGAAGCAGAGAGATGTGTTATTTTACAAAAGGTGGGAGAGCGTTTCGACCAAAAATTAAAAGTATCCAGAGTTAAAAATAACCCTACATATCTACTCCTATTTCCGTCTTTCAGTACGCGATTCGGGTTGTTGCGAAGGAGCAAGAAGCTTTCCCGACTAACGAAGGTTTTTTCTCCGTCTCCCTCTTTCCGCTTCCCTCTTGCCTTCCCTTTCTCCACTATCCCTTCTCGTCTCTCTTCTTCTTCTCATTCTCATTTCTTGTTCCCTCTTCTCTTGAAAGAAATAAACATGAGTCGTCGAAGCACAGGACGATGTTGTGTTTTTAAAAAGATAAACAAGGTGGGAAGCGTTCGACAAAAGTATCCAAAGTAAAATAAGCACGCATCTCCCTGAATCTCTTTCAGACATTTATATGATTCGTCGGAAGCAAAGTTTCGACTACCAGTTCCTATCTTGCGACATAGTTGGAATAAACACGTCGATGCAGGAGATGTGTTTATTACAACAATAACCAAAGGTGGGATAGGTTCGACGCATTAAAGTAAAAAATAATCCACTACAAGTAATACCTGGCTCATTCATTCCTCCCTGATTTCGTTTTACGCTTTTTCAAGCACTGATTTCGTACGTGAGGAGTTATAAACAATTAAAGTTCTTCGAACTAGAAGAAGAAGTCTGCCTCTCAGCCTCTGTCCTCTTCGACATTAGAATAAAACAATGTCGAAGCAGGAGGATTTGGGTATTATTGTTTTTTAAAAGACCAAAAAGTTGGGAACGGTCTTCGAGATCCAAAGATAAAATTTTTTTGTTCAAAAAAATAATTCCGAGAAGTATAATCTCCACCTTGCTGTCAAAACAGATCTCCCTAATTTTTTCGTCAACCTTTTCAGACCGATCTTACGGATATTATTATACTTGAAGCTATTATGCAGTCACGAGACGAAGCTTTGTTTATTCGACTTCGTTTTTAGTCGACTTGTCTTAGCGATCTGTAAAAAAAACAAAAAAAGTGTTATCGAATCCTTAAAAAACTTTTCTTTTTCGACAGTTTTAGCTAATCTGATCCGAGCGATGCTCGAGATGTGTATTTTTTTTTACATTGGGTAACCAGTGAGATATTGTCTAAAAAAAATAAAACACCCAAGAAAATACACCCATCGTTCAAAACGGTTGGCGGTTTCTCATGATCCTGTCGCGAATCGAAGAGGGCCTTTCGACTAGACGGCACTTTCGAGCAAGATAACATGTCGAGCAGGAGATGGTATTTAACCGAAGGGTATTGGTTCGCCAAACAAAATTTTTTAAACCGGGTTTCTGGGTGATTTTTAATAGAATACAACCCCATTCCACTTTGCAATTTTTTCACCGCGTTAAAATTCGGTTTAAAT